>CP045901.1:12270128-12291020 GCA_013387185.1 Caligus rogercresseyi | reverse complement strand
CTGCTGCGGAGAGTACGCCGCTTTGGACCTCCTAATTCATTCCGTCTTTGGTGATTCGTGGACACAAGCCGCCGATGAAATCCGATACTTCCCTTCCCCGGTCCCTGTTTTTTTAATGACGCAATAAAGAAGCTTTTAAGAAATTTAGAAACTACAAACAAGACTTTTATAATTTTCCGTGTTTTTATTTACTTTTGTCATTTCGGTTTTATATGCTTTTAATGATATATATATTTAAGTTTGTTCAGCTAGGATGCTACTTTTTTAACTATAATGTTTTTAATTATATTTTACGCATTAGCATCTCCTTACATACCTTATACTTTTGGTTATTGTTTATTTTCCATGAACTGTGAAAAAAAGCACATTTCATTAGTTTTCTCTCGTTTAGTAACTTATAAAAATTTATTGTGTAGAAAGATAACATAATTAATGAGCACCAATCACTCTATCAATTAAACAGCTCCAAGATATGAATCCTTGAGTATACATTTAGTCAAATCTATAAACTTAAACTATCGTAGTGACCCATATGAAGGTTTTAAAAAGGCTGTACAGGAGCTTTCTCAATAACTACACATATTTTATGCTCTTATTTACTGGTATTTGATTTCTATTTTAACCGTCTAATCGTTCTTTCTGTTTATGTCTACCTATATACATCCTTATATAAATTAATAAAGCATCGCCTTATGGCCAAAAAAACTCCAAAGTGTCTAAAGGAGCTCGATAGCCGTGCGTGTTAAGGGTGTTCAACTCTCAATGTTGGGGGCCACTTTTGGTCTACCTCATTGATAAGATCCTAGGTTCGGTAGACTAATTTAATGCTATAAAGCATATTTATTCCTGTCGGAAGCATTCTATCGAACCAATTAAGCAAAAAAAAGGTCAGTTGTGGAAGACTCTTGGAGTGTCGCCGCAAAAGACATAAATATTTCCCCTCAAAGTCAAAGGTCTTTTAAAAAATAATATAAAAATTGAATTTTTTTAATCCTTATTAGTTGTTTATTGTAGTGCATTCATATTTGATTTTAGAATGTAAAATTGTTTTAATCTTTTATGAAATTTTAATTTTAGATTACAATGTCTATTTATGTATTTTTATACACAATAACTTCATGTAAATAAGATTGATGAAAAAAATAAAAAAATAAAGATCTCTAGAATAACCAATAAATTTTCCAAATATGTAGTTCTTTTTGGACATCCAACGACATTTAAAGGATGAACTTCTTCTTTCTTTTCCCTTTCATTTGTTTGTCCTTTTGAAAGCACATCCTTTTTTCTCAACTCAAATATTGACATAGTCAATCGTCCTACCAACATGGACTGCAGTAAATGGTATGAACGGCGCTGATTATACCTTTTGTATACGCAAACGCATACTCTTCTAGTATATGTATATATGTAAATAGGCAAATAAATCATAAATCAGGGAAGGAGACAGGAAAAAAGGGACTTTTATAAAAACCCTTTACATCAGTGTTCTATGTTTAAAAAACCCATTGAAACAAGAGCTTCTTATTCTTATGGAAAGGAGTTGAGAAATCAGAGTCATTTATTATATTTCATTTGTTCTCATGAATATACATGGAGATGGCCTTTTTTACTACACCCCCTGAGCTATTCAATATTGAGGAAATATAGTGTCTGAACTAATAAAACTGATTTTTAAACTATATTTATTCCATGACGAATAGTGAAAAAGCAGCTATTGGGATGCAGTCTCCGAGCTGGAGTGTCTCCGAACTTTTTTCTTCTAAAAACAATCTCCAACGGAACATCCGGGTATACCGGGTGTCAAATTTGCTGCATTTTGGTCTAAAAAGCGTTGTTCACCACTCTTCGGGTTCTACATGTTACAATTATGGTGGCGAGTTGTTATTTTTTTGATCGAATCGTCCTTCGATGGAAAGTATCAAGTGTCACAAATGTGTTTTATCACATTAGTGCTTTAAAACAAGTGTCTATTGGGTCTTCTACATGTCACAATGAAGGTATATTTTGGCTACAAACATTATTACATACTATAGATGAATATAGATGCCAGAAATTGCATTATTTTTGTCATTGATGCCAATGAAAGATAACTAATAATGTATTGAAGTAAGATCATGAACAACAATTGTGATGCTTCGATTGACGGACTAAATAATTTATATGTCCACAAAAACAATATGAGCCAAATTAGACCTATTAATATTTATTGATTAGAAAAATTTAAAGGTTTTTTAGATGTAAAAAAATACATCACATGAAAAAATGAATCAAGAGACCAATTCGGTTCAATTTGTGTACAAAATGAATAAAACACCGTCTGCAGCGTTCTTAAGAATACTTTACTCACAAACAGTAAATAAAAACATTAAAAAGTCTCAAATTTGAATAGCTTTTCATATTAAAGCTTCACAGCTTAACTTTAAGGAGAAAAGTTCATTGTTAGGAATTTTGACTAATGCCACTGGTATTTTGTTCTTATTTTGTCTCAAATCGTTTATAAATATAAAATGATAAAAAAAAATTACGATACGCGTTTCTGCGTTAATTTGGACCTTCGCATGTGTACACCTTTATATTATTTATAGTGTTTATAGACCTTTTACAAAATTAATATCAACAGAAGAAATTAATCATAAAGGTTTTATACGTAAACAAAATGTATTTTTATGAGTTTCAATGTTTTTAGTATTTTTTCTGTATAGATAAGAATTTATTTTTTGGTGAAATTAAAGCTTTTTTCGTGAAGGATGGTTTTTTTTCATATTAAATGGTATACATTTATATCATCAGAACATGATATTATTTTAAGAAGCAAAATTCCCTCTAAAGGCCAAGAGAGGCTAATTACATTCAATAAATAAAATTCCCTTTCATTCCTTTCACAAATTAAATCATAGGCTTTCATTTGCTCTAGAGTAATTGAGGATTACTTAAGGTGCTTTCTCTTGAAAGAATTCATGTTATGTAAAGTTTAATTGTGATTAAGTTGAAATAATATTTTAATGAGAATCCTTAATTGAGCATTTCTATAAATGCTTAGGCTTTGAAGTAGTTTAGAAATCTAACAAACTGGGGTTTCAAATAATCAAATATATATATCCATATATATATATATAATATATATATATATATATATATCTATATATATAATATATATATATTTATAAATATATATCTTGTATGTATTATATAATTCTGTGGGTTCTAGCCTCAACTTAATGTAAAAAAAATAATATATATATATATATATATATATATAATTATATAGATATATATATATATATATATATATTCTATAATATATATATATATATATATATATATATATATATTAGTTTCCTTTAGTTTAGGCCATAACCCACAGAATTATATTATACCTGGATACTCACTGAGAACAAACTTTCTATCTGCATAAACAGCTCTCTTATGACCTATCACTAGTTTAAATGGCTGCTCACTTGGAGAATAATTAGTCGTGTTGGGAACCAAGGAATGAAATTCCACCATATATTCTAATGATGTCATCTTAAATAATACAAAGTATTCCCTGACGCCATTGAATCTTTATTATCGATTTTTCCTTTTCTTTTGTGTTACGACTTGATATTTAGATTTTGCTTACTGGTGATATGAAGTATTTCTTCCTTCCCTTCGTTGCTTCATATTGTACTTTAAGAATATATATTTCGTCAAAAAAAGCCCAATTAAAGTGGCTGTTTTTATTGGTTTCCTCTTCCCTGTTTTTTTTAGACCTTGTGTTTTCCATTATTTTAGGTCGACTCGTCTGGAACTACGATGTGGTTGAGTTTGCAATCATATGAACATGTGATTCATAATAGTAATGATGAACATAATAATTGACAGTTGTTTATATTATGAACCATTTTTCTTATCTTTGTAATAATGAATCAAATCTGATGGGAAGGATTTTAGACCCAGCATCCTTATGGCCTGGTATGCTTTGATGCGGACCATAGGTCTAAGCCATATCAGCTAAAGGCAAAGCTATAAATGCTTGCAATGACTGCTGGCCTGACCTTAAGACCTATATCTTATATAATCCAGATGTACACTGTCCTTCTGATTGCATTTCTTTATAATGCTGCAAGGTATTGTGCTCTTTGACTCAGCAAGTAAAAGGCATGGTAATTGAAGTTATAGTCTGCTTAATGATATTCCTAATGGACCATGAAGAAATGACCCAAGATAGAAAAGAACAGTAATGATGCATGGGAAAAATGATATTTTCCCGTTTAATAACTACAACAAGGAAATCCTTTGTCTATAATTGCAAAAAATGAATATTTTTTGGTAGTATTTACATAATTTATATATGATACATAGCCTTTGATCCATAATTAGTTGTATTCCTCTCAAATACTTGCGCCTACCCATGTACTTGGGTACTTTACTTTTTCTATCTTGGATAATTTCGTCTTGGTCCATTCTTTCCTGGTCCATTTCTTCAGGACGCCCTTCTTAATAGGAACAACATCTACAAAGTTTGAAGAATGTGCTTGGATTAAACCAAAAATAATGGATTAATCAGCGATATGATAGACATACATTATAATTTTACTTGTGATAAAATATGTAGGACCATATTTTTAATTGTACTACGTCATTGTTATGCTGGTCATAGAGATGGAAAGATTTGTATTTATATTGGGCACATAAACGTATTCCTCTGAAGATCCAACAGCCCTCTATATATATCTCTATCGTATGACACCCAACGCCTAACTAATAACTGCAATCTCAACTGAGAAAAAACATTTAAACAACTTGAAGACGTCAGTAATATATAGATAAAATGGCTGTCATGCGAGATATACAAGTAAATATTATCTACATTGCCATAGAATACTAGGAAATGTAAACGTCATTCAGTTAAAATGGCTGCCACGTGAGATATACAAGGAAATCTACATTGCCATCGAATAAAATGTAATGTAGACTTAAGAAATGTAGTTAAAATGGCTGGCACACGAGATAAACAATGAAATATTATCTACATTGCCATAGAATACAAGGGAATGTAGACGTTTGTAATGTAATCAAAATGGCTGCCACACGAGATATACAGGGAAATTACATTTCCATAGAATAAAAGGAATGTAGACGTCATTAATGTAGTTAAAAGGCTGCCACACGAGATAAACAATGAAATATTATTACATTGCCATAGAATACTAGGGATTGTTTTATTTTGTTTACGTACATAACTGTATTGCTTTCATGTGATGACATTTTAGCCCTTTAATATAATAACTTATTAAGCCATAAGAATTAATATTTTTTGAAGTAACTTAAAATTAAATGATATTTTTGATTATTTCTCTTAAAGGCCTTCTTCAAATAGTCAAGATACAAAATGATGTGTAAATAAGTTTCCTTTCTTAGGTTTGAGCTCTTACTATGGAAACACCAGCCATCATCCTAAATATGCATACTTGGACTCTCTATCCTCCATATGCATTGTTCTATTCATAATCAACGTGCAGAATAAGCTACACACAATTGATAATCCAATTCCCTTTGGCTGGGGTGGTATCCTCTCTCTCCCTCTCAAGGAATCATCCAAAGGAATTGAATTATATGGATGTCATCAGATAATCCTGATTCGAAGATTCTCTTGGCCTTAGCAAGGAATATTAATTAACTTAATATCATATTATTAAACAACGAATAGTCTATAAAGTGCTGCAAAGGGGAAGGTTATGGATTATTACAGAGAGTAGAGCGTCTCCTGTAAGAACATCTTCTTACATATTGCAACATAACCAAAACATCTTATGATGATAAAATTTGATATACATAGAGAATATAAAAATATTTATTTTTAATTATTTTTTTCCACAGTTCTTTTAAAAACCATACAAAAAATATATAATATGTATTTGAAATTGAGGTAAATACGTAAAAAATACACAAATAAACATTGTAGTTTATTTTTTATATACTCAACTAGAAACGTTCTAATTAAGATTACTGATAATTAAACAGATCATTACACTGCAATGATATTATATCATACAAATGACATTAATTTCTCCAACTGAAACATCAAAAACATCACAAACCATAAAAAGATAAAACTGTGGAAAATAAATAAACTGGTTTATTGCAGAAAACCGTTTTTAAAATTAAAAGTGAAATGCTATTTCTTATCCTCTTACAAATCGAAAAGGATTTTTTCTTCTCTCAAACTTGATCAAATAATCAACATATTGCTTACTAAATCAAATAGCATTTTACTTTTAAGAACACTTTATATATTTAGTTGGTTTCAACAGGAAACAGAAGATACTTGTTATTGATACACTACATGACCTTTATCCTTTAAAATCATCAAGAGGCAAAATAGCAATACTGTAGTAGTAATTAGTGCTGCAATATAATTTTAATGACAAAAGAGGGAAGACGGCGTGACGTCATTAAAAACCGCCGACGAATTAAAAGTCAGATCTCTTGACAATATTAAAGTATATTCTTATTCAATGTACCTTATTTATAGTGATATTTGCATTATGTTAAAAGACCTTCCTTCTTGCTTCTGAGGTGTGCACATCACCAATGATTTAAGAATATTATTCTTGAAAACATGAATGCCGTTGGTCATGAACCCCAATCGATGACATTGTCAAATATTTTGAATGGACCACTCACATATCACCTATCAATATCAATCGGTTTGCACTTTTCCTCACATATATAATGAATATTAACTTTGTTCTATTATCCTTGGCAATAAATATATTCAATACCCTGTTTATAAGACGTAGAAATAAGAGATACTAATTGAGAAAATTATGTGGACGGATGAATTTGAAAGAACTACCAACAAGAAATCCTTTTTTCGATGTATAAAGAATCTATGATAAAACAATATAGTTCCTAAATAAGTTATATAGTATTATTAGGTATTATTTGGAAAACATTTGCTTTGCTATCCATTATACATTCATAATCTCATTAATAAGCCAATTTTTAGGATCAAGGGCCCATATATGAAAGTAATATATGTATATATATACTTGATTAAAAGTGACTTAACTACAATTTATATTTTAAAAACAACTTTTACTCTATTTACCAACTGCTTACGTATGATTTTGCGGCCGTGCGAAAAGCTTAGAATCTTCAAAAGATGCCCTCAGTCAATCTAATAGGGAACAAGCGAGAGAAAAAAGTATAGAGAGGGGATTCTCTTTATATTAGACGATGGAGACTAAAGCAATGCGACGGCAAAAAGGGAGACTTTCTAGTAAGGTGCTTTGAGGAAATCTTCGCTCTCTCTCTCTCTCTCTTTTTCTCCTTGACGGCCCTTTCGAAATAATTTATAGTTATATCTCTATATAAATATATATGAAAAAAGAGAAAGAAAAACGCCGGCATCGCTGATGAAAAAAGAGACAAAAAGATAGATGCTAGTTTTTATTCTGATCTCATATAGAACAGGGGACAAAAAACCCAATGGACATTCTCGTGATTTTAAATAGTTTATAGCCGTCATTAAGCTAGTAGTAATTAAGGGCTGGAAGTTTTAGTGCTTTTACCAAAAGCTACTCCTTCTATAAATAGTAATTTGTAAACATACATTATTTGAAATTTGTTCATATTTATTAAATGAATTCTGGATACACTCTTCAATCCTTCTGTTCAAAATAAATTTCAGTTTTAGGACACGTATAGGAGTACATATCCGAGCAAATACGATACAATGTTCACTTGGTTTTACTTAGATTACTGTAACGTCTAGATCCATTATTCTTTACGTGGTCTCGTTAATTTCAAAACAGATATAAAACAAAAGTTTAATAATAATTATATATATATAAATAATGCAATAGAAGCTTTACAAAAATTATATATGGATTACCATTTTACTTTCGAAAGTCGGATACGTTCTAGTCCACAATTTATTAACACAAAAAACAACACTTTGATAAGTTTGTTATATATATCACAACAACACTCCTGATTATTTTGGCATCTTTTCGACGTCGATATCGTTTTGTCGTCAATCTAATAATTAAAAATATAATTAGTGTTCAAAAATATTTCATATCGAAAAAAGTTCACAGTATTCATTTTTTATTGATATGCGATCAGGAATTGCATAACAAACGATACTTTTATTCACAAATGTATAGTCATACATTTTAAGCCTTACAAACTAAGAGGAATCACAAACAGAGGAGTCAAAGTGAAATAAACCCTTTTAAAAACATCCCTGACAATAAGCTTCATTTTCAAATTGTGATACCAATTTCAACAGTTCAAAACTTTGTTATAAATAAATATTTTATAAGTAATCCACAAAGAATTCATTTATTGTATGTACACAAACTATCGTTTTTATCTTCCTTGGGCGTTCACGAAAGGTTCTTGATTTGTAACAAAAACAAACAGTATGAGGGGTATCCTGTGTCTGGCCCTGAGTCTTCTCTCATTTGCATTCTGTCAAAGCCCCCCTGGCAGGCCACCCACGCTCATGCCCGAAGTTCCATCCTCTACGGAATACGAGGATGATGAAAAACCAAGTAAGACGTCAAAGATTTAACAATAGTTATTAAGTAATAATATAAACAACGTCATTTGACATTATTTCAATTTTATTTGGTGTTTATGTGTCCAATCAAATAGTCCTTAAATAAATACCCAAAAACGTCTAATAACTGGATAAATGCTTGACCATATAATAAGTACTTTAAGTATAAATTATAGAATTAAAGATAAATCCGAATACATTGGATATCACTTCAAAAACCCACCACAAAAAAAATTACAAAAAATATAGTGAGTTCTACATAATTATGTTTAATTTTCGTTATAAATGACCCACATTTGCCTGTTTTTAGATAAATATTTTTCGTAAGAGTCTCATTTAGAAGATCTTATGGATCTTTTTTAATAGTCCAATGCTTGTTTATAGCTTTAGACTAGAAGGTTTCATATAACCATAAGAAAACGATTTGGAAGTGTTGCCTTTAATACTGATCCGGGGACGAATTTGTTTGTCTCCAACAAAGATTTCTCTTGCATCCTGCTAAGAAGATGAGATTGAATTAAATAATAAACCGACGAACAATAATTATAATCAAACTTAAAACTACCAAATTTATAAAAAATGAAAAATTAGATAATAAAAACATGTTTTTTATCAAAACGCAAGGGATTCCTTTTTTAATAATAGTTTGTTGTATTAAATCTCTGTTTTCTTAAATATGTTCAAAAATGGGAACAGATTTTTCATTCTGCAAAATATGTACTTGTTGTAATTAGACTACGTTCATATATTTTTTAAACTTTATAATATCTATACAGCTGTATACCACAATTATTATAACTCCAAATAAGAAACCATCTTTTAATTTTTCAATTTGTAAATTGATCTGTGAATGAACCATTAAACTAAAGGCTTAATATAATCAATATTTATTTTTAAATATGTTTAATCAAGTAAAATTTTAACGTGTGCCTCAGTTTTAATGTATATCTTTTATTTGTATGCATTATAGAACTTTGGACTAACAAAAAAGGCTAAAAGGTTCATACAAACACTTGCAAGGATATTGGATCTAGTCACTAAGTCAGCTACAGTTTAAGCTATGTTTTACTTTATAAAGTATTATACACCGATATCCTTAAATTTGAGTGTTTTTTGTGGGTTGAAATGGACAAAATTAACATTACCGTCATGAAAGAGTGTTTCAGTACGTATTGAATAATTCGCCCTTTATGATATATCCTCTATGCTGTCTAGATTCAAAAGATTTTATTAATTTATAAAAAATCAGAGTTTTATATCATTTTGTGTCCCTACTCAATTTAATTTTGAAACTAAGGAATTTTATATATTTTTAAAACAGTAGATTGACTGGAACTTTATTACTAAAATATGTGTTTGGCCTTTGATAAATATATATATTGCTAGAGGAAATCCTTAAATAATCCATGTTTTAAGCCGAATTGACCCTTGACATATAATGTTTTTTCGTTTTAATTTGGATTTTCTGTTATTTCCGGCAGAAAGAGATTTAATTTCGCTTCAAACCAAAAAAATGTGTAATTTATTAATTGAAACTAACATAATTATTTTCTTATCTTGCCGTTTTTATATACTTTATGTATTTTGTACCTAGTTACTCAATTCGATGTTTTTATTCCGACACAAATAAACAAAATATCAATTTTTAAAATATCTTCATATTCATGTCAAGCATTTTGGGAATATCATAAAGAGGATATCTTAGTAAACTTCATATTTTTATTTATATATTTATTTTTTGCCTATATGGTTCCATAAAATTGCACCCGACAGGATATAAATAAGCATATAAAACATTCAAGTTAGTATATCGAACCTATGAATATATCAGTGAGGTGACCAAAAATGACCATACCCTCTCGGATTCGAACCCTGGAGTCGAAGGGAGTGCGATAGCCGTGTGTGTTAAGACGTGTTCAACTCTCAATGATGGGGGTACAAGTTGGAATCCCGAGAGGGGATGGTCATTTTTGGTCTGCCTCATTCATAAGATCCGAGGTTCAATAGACTAATTTTAATGCAATAATGCTTATTTATATCCTGTCGGATGCAATTCTATAGAACCGTATAGGCAACAAAAAACCATCACATTTGATGTTAGTTTTTATGGCAGTTCGACATAAAAAACCTTAACATTTAAGCCTTTCATAAATAATAATAAAATAAAAAAATTAATATATATATATATATATATATATATATTCAAGTCTACAATTACCTGGCTCTGCAAGTGATTTGGTTCCTTAGAATGCTGGTAATGCAAATGAAATACATGTGCATTGATTTTTGTCGACTTTGATCGGGTTCAACAATTGAATAAATATACATTTTCACTTTCCTTCACAGATCAATTGAAATAAAATGGCTTCCCTCCATTATTTTATTGGGCTAGAGGCATTTTAATGGTTTCAAATAATCATATGTGTATGTAGTCATATATATTAAATAAATTTGGGGAGTAAAAATACGTCTACTGTAGATGATCCCTTGATTTTTTTCTTTCTTATTACTCTAATATCTTTTTCCCCTCCCGAGTAATGACATCCTTTTCTTTTCTCCCGATAAATGAAACGGATAATAATCGCATTATATCTGAATGAGTCCTCATTTGAACATATTTTTTTTCAGTTCCGATCATTGATGTGTATGCCGTTGTTGGGGATAAAGCGGAGTTGCCCTGCAATATACAGCCCGCTGATGCCTCGGATGATGTATATCTCGTTCTCTGGTACAGGGATCTGGCTGGGAAGCCGCTTTATAGGTAAGAATGAAGCATAATAGTAAACAAACAAATGGTTTTTAAATGAATAGGAATAGCTTTGAATTAATGACGATATATATAATTATTTTATTATATATATATATATATTATAGGAGTAATATTCTCAAGTAGAGTTGTTAGCCAATCACAATTTAGTCCCAAAGCATCATATAAAAAGAGCAAAGTTATCAAAAACAGAGAAGCCTGAGAGGTACAGAAAAAGGAAAACCACTGTATCCCGACAATACTCAGACAACAAGCTTCTTAGACCTTTTCGGACCTGGATTGCTCTTTTGCTTTTGGAAAAAATTGTGATTGTCTAACAACTCCTGCCGATACCTTAGAATATTACTCCTCCTACTTAAAATCATTAGACTTTTTAAAAACAGTAAGAGTGATATTTTTTGAGAAATCTCATTACGACTACCACATCATCTTAAAACTCAATATTCATTTGCACCGCCCTAAACGGCAGGCATTCCAGGGGCCCAGCTTAAAATGTTTTTCTGTCGATTATTTAAGCCTTGAATAACCAGAGAATTATAATTTGATTGTTAAAAAAAAGTGTTAAATTAGAAAAAGTCTAATATATATATATATATATATATATATATATGATTCTTATTTATTTTTTTCGGATTTATTTCACGTTTTTCGGATTTTACTTTAGTTCATAGAGATCATCTTGTGAAAGTTTGAATAGAATCGAATAATGGAAGTGTCCGCTCAACGGGCCAAAAAGTTATTTTGTAAACTTATGTAGTAATATTTTTTTCGCCATTCGATCGCCTCTAATGTCCTTAATTTCAATGCTATGTTCAAGCCATTTGCTGCAAAATGTGGGTATGATTGCTAGGATTATTTTGAACTAACAATGCAGAGTTTACCTGAATAAAATGCAGAATCTACGGAACATTTTACTTTTGAAATGCATATTGAGATATCAAATAAATATTTTATGTGAAAAGCGTTTTTGTCTTATGAAAGATAAAGCAAAATAATAAAGAGATTTTTAATTCCTCCTTTTTCAGCTTCGACGTTCGCGGACGAATGGAAGACGATGCCAAGCATTGGTCACGAAGCACCCATTCGGAAATCGAGCCTATTTTCGTGTCGGAAGTGATCCCACCTTCCTACTAATTGATGCAATCCGTCTAGAGGTAAAAAAGAAAGAAAAAACAACATCTCAAAATGCATTCATATTTTTTTAAATAGTCTTGGCAATGACTTTTTTATCTTACTGTAGATGTATACTTATTTAGAGTCAGTAGTTTACTTATGAGGATTAAGTTACATGGTGTAAATCATATATGTTCAATTAAGAGCAAAAAGGTTTGAGTTTCCCTCTCTTCATTAGAAACAAAAAATGAGATGAGGTAAAAGGAAAAAATAAATATAAAAATCAAAAGAATGACGGGAGGGGTCTAAGACAAGTATTCAAGGTATTTGACGACGACGACGAACACAGGGAACTCTCGGGAATTGGAATGTGCATGTATGCCCCAAGAATTCTGCCTTATATATCTTTAGAACAATATCGAGAACACCTATATAATATGTATATGTGTGCATTATCTTTGTTGTATCATCTGAGTCTATAAAAATATTTGCAGCATTAGGAAGTGTACTATATTGGGAGCAATTCGATTACTATTTGATGATTTTTAAAAATGCAAAAATAGGCTGATTTTATTAACTATCAGAAGAGGAAAATACTTGCAGACTTGTTTGACATTCGCGAAAAATTGTCGTTCGTTTGTCGTTCACCAAAGTAATCGTTCATCGTTATCTTTAAATTTAATCGTTCATCTTTCGTTTGTCGTGTAACTGTCCACTTTTTTTATAAATATTTTTTTTCTCTTAATTCTGAAGAAAAGGTGATGACGTATTTTTTTAGAAAAATATTTTCTCCATGAAAATAACAACCTTTGTCTCTTTTGCGCCCAAACACAAACGACGAACTATAAGAAATTGTCCTTACCGTTCGTCGTTCATCAAAAACTTTATCGTTCGTCGTTCACGAACGACAACAAATAAAGGATAATCAACAAGTCTGCTCATTGGTAATACTAAGGATATTATATCATTCGAACATATATTTGTAGTTTCTTTAGTCATTTCGGCATAAAACAAACGTTACTTTCATATAAAGTGTACAGTTCTTAGGAGATGTGACTGAAGGTCAACGGAGGATATAATCTTCTTTATATGCAAATAAGCTAATGTGATACTCATCCACCTAACTAAGAACTGGATGTATAATATATTAAATAAAAGAAGGGGTAGATCAATAACCAAGTGAGAAGCTGACGGAGCCATTTTTTATCTCTTTTTTGCAGAAAAATATAAATTATATATTTTTCGATGAAGTAACAAATAAAATGAACGAATTCTTTTTTACTTTCCTGAAAAAGAAAGAGTTAATACCAAATATTTATATCCTATCGGATGCAATTCTATCGGACCATATAGGCAAAAAAAAGAAAAAAAGGGAGCTCGATAGCCGTGCGTGTTAAGGCGCGTTCAACTCTCAATGTTGGGGCGCAGGTTCGAATCCCGAGAGGGGATGGTCGTTCTACCTCATTGATAAGATCCTAGGTTCGATGGACTAATTATAATGCTATAATGCTTATTTATATCCTATCGGATACAACTCTATCGAACCAAATAGGCAAAAAAAAGAAGAAAAAAAACAAATCTTCAAATATAAAAACGGAGAAATGACAAAAGGACGTTGTTTTAATAGATTACTTTTTATGAAACATAAGATAGGAAGACGATATTTATCTGTATATATATATATTATATTATAGGATTTATTTTTTTAGTTCCCAAGTCTACTAGATGGTTTTAAAAAGGGGGACATCCATATTTGTCAAAGAATAGCTTTTATATTAGACTAAATTGTGCTTCTTTATTGAGTATCCAACTATTATAAAGGTCAGTGGTGACAATTCAACATAGTTATGAAGTTCTGGGTCAGTAAAGAATCGTCACGTGAAAGAATTTAATTTTATTTCATGCTCAAAGTATTTTCTTTATATTGTCAGGAGGACAAAATACAAAGTACAAAACTTAATTTTTTAAATTGGGAACAAGTCAAATTGCTTTCTTAAATATTTCGAATAATAATCTTAAACTAGTAAGAAGTATTTTCATATTTTATATTATTTGTGGTCATGTCGTACAAAAAGTGTATAATGGACAAAAAATTATTTTATAGATTGATATGGCCAAAGAAATATTAAATATATATTTCTATTCACGACCTCAAACGTGAGCCCGTGTTTAACTGTGGTAGATTTTTATACCCATTAAAAAGAGCTGCTTCGAATCATCTTCCTCCCATACCATGGCATTTGAAGATGTCCTTTGCTACAAAACATTAAAGGAAGCAAATGAAATTTGTGATACTTATTTAAAAGAGCTGAAACTTCCGGTCTCTTGGAGAAAGAGAATTTTTCTTCCATCGCCAAGATTAAGGACGACAAAAGATTCACCGCTCAACTCCAGATTTCGGCGAGATGCTTGTTTTTTAACACACCTTGTAAAGACTGTGGACAAGTGTTTAATACAGTTGTGCATGCTTTTGCCAATTGTCCGATGCTCCACTTTGTAAGGGAGTTTGTAAGATAAACGTGAAAGGAGTTAATGGTAAAATAATCACGGCAATACTTTTGTTCGGACTGTCCATTAATCTACAAAGGGCACCATCAAAACCCGAACTCTGGACATAACTTTGTCCAGCATTCGGAGTTATCTGGCTAAAAAGATGACTGATAATGAATTGATAAAAACGAAGACATCAAGGCAATTACAATTTCTACGGCAGCACGATACAACGCTTTCGCAATTAGGATTCCTGGTACCGATAACATTCCTTGGAAGTATGCAGGAGATCTGGTGAGTTTTTACCCCTCCAGTTCCAATGAGCATCTACAATTTCTTCAGCGAATTTTACGGGCTTACAAAAAATTTAACAAGACACTAATTTGAACTATCTTTTTATATTTAAAAAATCATGTATTGTTAACTGAATTTTTTTCTATACCTACTTGTTTTTGACATATTTGTGGAAATTAATATATTTTTTTTAGATATGTTCTGTTTTAGAATAGTTGGTGTGACTTTAGATTAGAGATCTAATTTTTAAACTAAAATGTTTATTTATATATTGTTATATGTAATATCTCTAACTCAATAAAGTCTTTAAAAAAAATATATATATATAATATTTAACACTTTATCGATGATTCGATCAATGGGTATACAATTACATCTTTATTGTACTTTGATTATAACAAAACTGTTGTTGACGTACATTATATAAATAAATATTTTGTAAATATTTAGTAAAATATTATAAAGCTTAGTATTATAATAGTATTAGGGGCTGAGAGCATTCAAGCAGATAGTGTTTTTAGAGTTTTACGTGTTTATCTGAACACGAAACACGTTCGTATTCCTACGTTTAGATATATATGAATCTGATTTACCACCTAATGGAATCAAAAACGAAAAGTGAAATTTACTTTTTTAAAGTTTGGAAATCATAAAACACTGTGAGATCTAATAAAAAGCTTAAATATATAGGCTATAATGTAGCTACGCCAAGGTTAAAAAATAATTGTGTATGTAATGTGAAATTATAGAGTTTTGGTGTGGATTATAAACATGCATTTTCGAGACGTGCAACACAGCCCATGACTTGGGATTTTTTTTCCATCATCAAGGTCTATATTCTATTTTAAATATGTACAACTCATAATTATATATAAATAATAGTAAACAATAAAAAGTAAATTGTGTTTCATAAAGACATAAATAAACATTCTAGTTTAAAATTATTTTCCTTTTAAGACCACAAATTCTTATAAACAGTAAATAGACATACATATTAAAATATCAAAGATTAAAAATAAATTCCATGTAGTATATATGATGAACAATAAAAACTTTATTAATTTTAATTCATATCTTTTGAACTTTTTAAACTGTTAAATAATAATTCTGAGCGATTTCGCATATTTTGGTGACAAAGATGGAAAATACTTTACGACCTTCGGCTGCGTGGTTCCAGAGCAAACTTTGCAGTTTTGGGATTCTCAGAGAAAAAACCGCGTATCGAGCGGTGGCGGATATATTATTCCTCTTAGTTCATTGTCCTCGATCAGTTTTCCTTCTGCAAGCTGCTTAGCTATATATGCCTTGCAATTGCTCAAAGATGAACACATTGCTTTGTTCTCTTCTTCCTCTTTTTAACAAATAAATCGTCTATATTCAATCATAAATTTAAGCAGAACAATTATGGATACTTAAGAGAGTTGAATCAACAAGCCTTGCATATAATGCCTTGGTCGTGTAACTTACTTTGTTTCTACTAAGTCGTTTTAATGTGGAGGGGTTTAAATCAAGGACTGACTACCCCTATTCGAATTCCTTATAAATTTAGTAAAAAAATATATTGAATAACATTATTTAAGAGGGTTTTTTTTACCAGAAAACAATTGTCTCTTTTTTAATTGTTTCTTGATCACATTTTTCTACGATTGTCCCTTTTTGCCTATAAGATTGGACTGCGTAGCATCCATTATAATATGAATAAGAATTTATAACGAAATAGTTACTCAAACGAATCTATCCCTTTTCATATGCACATATTCCTGCAATTGTGAACTCTCTAAACAGAGTCTCAACTTTATTAAAAATAATACATACAGATTAATTTCTTAAGCTAGCCTAAGTGTCCATGTCACTAGAGTCTACAATAGCTATCGGACTTATTTCCCTCAAAAAGACCTCTCTATTCTCAAAGAGAGGATAAACGGCTATTACCCTCATATTTTCACTCAAAAACTTAATCCTTTTTTCCCATGGCAAAGGTCTTTCATCTATTCATATAATACGATACTTTAAAATAAAGATAGTTAAAAAAGGAGGATTTGTCTTTTGTAAAAACATAGATAAACATTATATTATAATAATAGTTTAAAATTATATACTCCGTAAGACCTTAAAATTCTATTGACATTTGAATCTTAAAACGTAGTAAAAGAAGAACACAATACCTAATTTTCTTATAGTAAAAACTAAGATTCTTTTTGAAATTTCTTATAATTTTAAATTTATCATTCTGATGGCCCTAGCGTAGTGCAGAGAAGTTGACGGGAAGTATTTGACGAGTAAGGACGCGTTATCCCAATATCCTCCACTGAGAGTCGGAATTTTTAGAGCAAAAGCTTTTTTTTGTTGTCTTCTACCTCTCATTTCATCTCTCCTCCAAATATTCTTTTTATTTTATTTTGTTTTTGCATCCAAAACATTCAGATAGTCTTTATGGAGACGGGATTAGGAGGTCTTAAGTACATACACTGGACCGAAACGATGAAGAAATAAAAACACAACGTGGAGGACAAGCTTTATGATAATTGGCATTCTCCAAATATTTACAATATTATTTTTTTGCTAAAATAAGGAGAATATAAAATTCGTTCAAGACATAAGATTTGAAGAGGAAAATTATTTATTTATTTGGAATGATATGGACATTTTCGTCGTGATGTTTTTTTGTAAAGAAGTATTTTCTTGCGGATATTTTTGTGTACAAAAAGCTTCGCTACAAAAATGCCCACGAGAAAAATTAGAAGGAAGAAATTAACTGACTTCAAAAAGCAAGCGAGGCAAATACCCACGATAAAAGGCGGCTACAAAAAGGTCTACAAGGAATTTACGCATGATAAAATTACTTGACACCTATATTTTTGATACGTCAACAATAATGATAAGATCTCAAAGGCTTCAGCATCTACGAAAACATGGAATATACGTGACTTGGTTTCTATATACCTTTGAATAAAAAGTACAAATAAATCTCTTTGACCCAATATTTGCATTTTATAATGGATATAATGCATTTATGTATGCAATATACATAAAAGTTCATAGTTTTTGATACTTCAAGTAAAAAAGAATTTTATGAGCTGTGCTACTATTTTTTGCGGGCGCTCTCGGCTTTGATCCTATGGGGGTCAAGCTTGATTAAGATAGATATATAAATAAGGTTTCTTTTTTAGAGAGAGAGAGAGACTCATGCTTAATATGAAGAAGAAAATAACATTGTCATGACCTCATTCCGTCGGCTTATTTTCGTTGACTGATTTAGAACCTTTAAAAAGCACGAAGAAATTACAACTACCTAAGAAGGAAGCAAGAACATTTATCTCCTTGTTCTTGATATTTTTATTATTATTATCACTACTACTTTTGCAGTCTAAGACGCTTTCAAGAATTCTTAAGGAAAACGCTTAATGATTACCTCTCTTGTACTAGTACTTACTTTATAATAATAAATATGTGTACCCTTATAGTTAATATTCCAAATAACAGAACTAAGTATCTCCCTTTCTCCCCCCCCAACAAGAAATTATAATGTTCTTCTTCTAAAAAGAAACTACTAAATTAAGTTATTTACTTATTTCATTACATTACTTTATTAGTATGATGACAGAAATGGAGGATTTATATATTTACGTGAATACTCTACAAACAAATGCAGGAAAAAGTAATTAAGACCTGCCTTTATATATATATAGATAGATATTAATATACACATAAATATATAGACTTGTTGACGTTCGCAAAAAAATTTCGTTCGTCCTTAATTTTAAAATGAATCGTTCGTCGTTCATCGTTCGCCATTCTGGAAAAAAATTGACGAATTTTTTTTTTAGAAAGAAATTTCTGAAAAAAGTGATGACGATTTTTTTTTGAGACAGAATTTCTGAAAAAAAGTGATGATGTTTTTTTTTGGAAATAAATTTCTGAAAAAAGTGATGACGTTTTATTTTAAAGGAAATTTGTCCCATGAAAATTTAAATACTTGTCTTTTTTTTTGCACACCAAACGAACGACGAACGATAAGGAATTTTCCTTATCGTTCGTCAAAAACTTTGTCGTTCGTCGTTCATTGTTCGCAAACAACAACAAATGAACGATAAATCAACAAGTCTGTATATAACTATATATATATATATATATATAGTCATGCTAAGGTAGTCCTTTGAATTTACTTATGAATATAATAATATCAATACTGTTCAAGCAATGACGAACCTCGATAAAAGTTATCAAATGTTGGACCGCATTCTAAGTCCGGCCTCAGACGTAATTCTCTACGGACCCATTAAGATCTTCAAGTATTTGAAGTTTTGACGGGGCCTGTCTACTTTTATCGTCGTATATTTACTAGTATATTTAAATACATCTATTTGATTTGTTTTTTGCAGTCCGAAGTTGAATATATGCATAAATCAACTACAACTAGACAGTTTTAGTATATGTGTAAACAAAAATATAATAAAACTGAAACATAATGAGGTTTGAGAAGCTACTATTAAAGTTTTTTCCTTCTATTGAACATAAATGAACTTTAGTTAAGTCACTTCTCTAGAAAAAAATATTGATTTACTATATTTTTTGCTCATTCTGTCTATTTCGTAGTGAATGTTCTTATATTGAACTATACATAGAGATTTTTTTTTTAAAAATTAATTATCTTATTTTTATTTTATATTTTTTTCGGTTAAAAACATTTTATTCGGTTAACTGTGAAAATTTTATACACTATCAAATAAAATAACAAAAAAAGAAATATAGTAAACCTATCCAGGGCAGTTGCAAAATCAACATAAATGAACATTTTAGTTCATATTTAATGCGGCACCTGAAGAATAACAATATAAAAAGGAGAACAAATCATTTGTTTTTTAATAGAAAGTATGACAAATTTCTCCACAACTTAGAGTGGATATATTCTTAATAAAAACGTTTTTTTTGTTGGGTCAAAGTAGGATTATTGTATAGTTTGGGTTTAAATTAATACAACTTAATGTTGCAGTACATATATTAGTTTTCAATCTGATTCCTTTGGCACTTATGCAGCCTTCTATGATTTTAAAAAAGTAAGAAGTGATTTTTTACAGGATATATATTTGGTGGATAAGAGGTATTCATCTTAACTCGTATATTGATTTTGTTATCACGGAAAGAATCTAATTCAATAAATACTCAAATACATGCAGCAATGTTGGTTCATTAGTTTGATTTTAATTTATTTTCCGACATACTAAAAAGGTCATGAATGAAGTGCAACTTCCGTTGAGAATAAAATGGAATCTTAGATTCTTAGTATCTAGTATATGGAACATCTATATACTTAATTCATTTAGTTGTGTGGTAATGTGAGGCTGCTTGCGATTAAAGGATGTGTGTAGGGGAGAGCAGTTTGAGTTAACTTAATTATCGATATTGATTTTTCTTTTTTCTTTCTTTCATGGCTTTTTTCCGTTTAGTATATATGAATGGATATTTGTTTTTTCCCACTTAAAGAGAGCTTTATTAACAAAACAACTAAACAAAAAACTACCTGTTTAAGAAAGAGAAAGAGGGAGAGCAACAAACCCTTTATGTTCCTACCTTTTTTCAACTTCTTCCCAACTTCTATTTGTCTTTTTTACTCTTGAAGTTGCTCCTTAACTAAAAATATTCAGGATTTCTTTTGATTTCCTATGTAAAGTGG
>CP045901.1:12256589-12270028 GCA_013387185.1 Caligus rogercresseyi | reverse complement strand
TAATACACTTTTACTATGACTGCAATCAAAACTTTTTATTTTATTTCTACATCCTTGAGCATATCTTTGACTAAGTGAACATTAATACATATAATGGGGAATAAGGTGTACATACATACTTATAGGCTCAGTAGTATATCAAATCTTTATTGCATTTTTCTAATAATGGGTACCTTTTATATTGCACAAGAATATAAATCATATATTCGCTCTTTTTTTGATTTTAGGGTATTGCATCAATTTAGGTCATGGAAAAGAGAGTGGCAAACGAAAAAATGTTTACTTTAACTGTTGTAAGAACTTATTTGATCGGTATTTAGTGTAATTTTCAATGCCCTCTACACTTAGACATTTTTATTATTATTTATTCCTAGTTCTTTAGAAAATATACAAGCACAAAAAAATCATATAAAATATGTTAATGCGTAAAAAATAATTAAACATTTTATTTTATGTTTTAAATATAAACTCAAATGACTTAACAAAAGGGAAGAAAATATATTTAATTATTCATTATAAAAGTATACAAATGGATTACTTATAATGGTAATTTTAACAATTAATAAACTCTTATGGGTAATAACTCCTCGGAACGATTTTTAAAAGGATTGTCTCAAAAACTTAGTTACTTCAATTTGGATGTAGATAAAAAATAACTTTTTAACAAATTATATCATTATTATCATAGTTAAGCTTAAGATCAGTAATTGATTAGATCCGTACCTTATATCAATTATTTTATACATACATAATTTTATTTGTATATATACTGTACTACGATAATAAATGCCAAAGCAAACTTCTTCATTTTGTAGATTGTATAAACTTTATTAAAAATATATGACAAAGGAAATAATACATTTTAAAATACAAAATTATATTTTTGTTTCCTTTAATGATTTTTTGGCACTTTAATGATTAAAAGTTACATTTATGTATATAGTTACATTCCTTCCAGTACAAGGAATACTATTAATAATCCATCATAAAACCCCAAAACGAGGCATCAATACTATAATAAGTAATAATAAAATAATCTAATAATATCTGTCTGAGTCTGATTAATTGAGACTAATGTTTTACAAAGAATGAATATCATTTGTGGAGAAAAAGCTCATAAACCCAATCATTTGTCAAAGGCACATTCTGTACGTATTTATTTTCTAAATTGAAAGAAGTTCCGTGTAGGTATTTAAATCTACATTTTATGGGATATATAATATATTTCGTACGGTATCCCAAAGTAAAAATATCTTATTGACGTTGGCCCTTGCAATGCAATAACGTGGTTGCGCACCCAAATATATTCATCCTTTTGTACTTGATAAAAACTGTTACAAATTATTTATTCATCTTGATATAAAGGGTTTATTGGTAATATTAAAAAAGGATTAAATTTGGAAAGATTCGTCTTTATAGATACGAAATCATAGTATCTATTATATATATATATATATATTAATTTCTTATAATAACACAGATCGTTTGTATAAGCAAAAACATGATATGACTATAGTTTTTGTTTGATTTTCAGCTTTGGTGATTATAAGCTTGGCGATTTAATACTTCAGAGTCCCAGAATGTTTTAAAAACATAACTCCTTTTAATAATATATATGCTTTCCAAACCTCTATTAAATTCATATCAATGTACGGACAGGGTTTAGTTCCATCTTGATATAGAAAACCTTCTTTTATTGCATATTCAGAATAAGAAGGCCTTTAACTTCAAAAATCTATAAGTCAATACATATATATTTTAATGTTTATAAAAACTCCTAATCAGGGCAAAAGGTCATTGGATACTCAATTTGTATAGCTTTTCATAGATACATATCGTCATGGATGGACAGCACTTTTGATGGCTTTTCGAGCTTCTGTTAATTCTTGGGTATAACTTTATGATCTGGTCATACTCATCTGTTTCCTTATTCATAACCATGCCCAGACTGACAACCTACTCCTTGATCTCATAAATTAATTTTATTTCATGGAAGACTCCCACTGGGAGCTCAATCATCATTCTTGAGTGATATCGTTCACATAACTTACGCATACAGAGGAGGAATGAATCCAACAATGTTTTTCTCAATAATGAAAAGCTAATTGGTTCCTTTTCCCTCTTTCTCCGCCTGCTTCCATAGGTGTTACCAACATAAAAAGATTGAAAAAATATTATAATCACAGGTGAACCTGTATCATAATTAATATTGTCTTTTCCCGATAGGGGGTGTTTAAATGCTACCTGAGCATTATATTGTGTTGTTATTTTAAAGGTTAGGGATGATGAACATTGCTTCTGCTAATTGTTTGCAATATATATGTATATATAAAGTCCAATTTTTTTAAAACATATTTTATAATTAATTTGTGTGATTAATCTTTTGTGCCGAAGTACTTTCGTTTAGAATAATCCTGTTATTCATGGGAAGCAAACAAAACAGTTTTGTCTAAAGCGGCGAAAATGATAAGTAAAGCAAAAAAATCATAAGTATGTTCATTTATGTTGAATTACTTTAAATATTTCTAGACACTCCATTTGAATTAGTATAGCATTATATGGTCTGGTTCCTCAGTTTAGTGTAAGTATACTTATTGTAAGCATAAATAATATCCCACAAGTTGTATGTATAAGGAAATGAATAAAATATCAACTAATATTACTAATGTTTAACTTTGGGCTAAATTACAAAGCATTGCCTAAAATACAAGATTGATTCTTGCATAAGTTCGCAATATGTATATAAGGTAAATATTTATCACTTAATATTTTTATAATATAATTTTATATTTTACTAATAAAATACACGTATCTCTAAGTAAACTAAAGACTATTGCAATGTTGTTTTATTTACTAAATTTGCAAATATACGTTATGGAGACCACTATAGGTTAGTCAAACTACTATTCGTTGTTTTTTATGAAACCGAAAAGTCGTTTTAATTATAAGATCTACAAAAAACTATATAAATTTGTGGTTAAGTTTTTTCTCCAATAACAAAAAATAACAAAAGTGATAAAGAATTATCTTAATTTAACTGCACAGCTTTAATTAAAAGAATTTAAAAAAAATATATTAGTTATTATACATAACATATTGTTTTCTTTTTATAGGATGAAGGAGTCTATAGATGTCGCGTAGATTATCGGAATTCTCCCACGAGGAATATTAAGCTGAATCTGACGGTAGTTGGTGAGTAAATATCTCATTTAGTCTATAAAACTATATTTATTTGTAGTAATATGTATTAAAAGTTTGAGTACTAACATACTAAAAAAATACAATCATTTATTACTTATATTTTTGTGGACGTGTTTCTATGAAATAGTTGAATGACTATGTAAAACGATCATGTTAGTTGTGGAATTCCTTAAATGAGGTTCATTATTATTTCTATGTATATTGTAATAATATCTTTTATAAATAAACCAACTAGGATACTGCTTGATTATATCTGCCTAAATGTTGTACACAAAAAGCAATTAAATTTATAAACTTAAAAAAGCTTTCAAGAGATGTAAGTTCTGGTTCAATCAATCATACAAAATAACTTATGACGTCATAAAATACCATCTATATATATATATATATATCATATATTAGCATCTATTCAACATGAGCAATCTATACTATAATGATTTTAAATCAAAGCAATGTGACTAGTCAAGTGTGATCATATAGTCTTTGGACTATATGAAAAGTCGATCCAATATTTTCAAATACTTTCTGTAAGTAGCTCCGATACAATTTCTCAGTAAAATGATGGAAAATAATTGTAAAATCAACTATTTTCAATTTTAAAGTTAAGGTTGCCCTAAAGTTTTTTTTTTCAATGATCTATAACTACAATTTAAAACTATTTTTACTCTTATGATAACTTATTGAGAAAACACATTCTCATGGATAAGAATTGAGATACTAATGTAAAAAATAATTTCATTTTATATAGTTCAGTGCAGATAGAAAATCATTTTATGATTCACTCCATCAGATCTTCAGATATATCAAGTATAAAAACGTTTCTAACGAATTTATAAAGATACTTTCTGGTAGGCAGACCTCTATAGCTGATAGAATATTAAGTTCTGGTGAGTGATGGGTCATTTTGGAGGTAAAAAAACAGAAAGTGTCTTTGTGTTTAGCTGCATAGAGCATTTTAAGCTGGAATTTTGATTGGCTAATTATATAGAATTATATATGTATAATCTTGTATTAAGAACTTTATATAAGTACAGTGATGACAACTGATATTCAGTGATGACAAGAATTGTGTAAATAATTAATAATGATTATCATTGTATATAAAAACATCAACATCGACCCAAATATTTATCATTATCTGGTACAGCACTTGAGAATTTTCCCCTTCTTCTTATAGAAGATATATTTTTTTGTGTGTGCGCTGTTCTCTCTTGATTATCTGAGGATCTGTCATGGGTAATCAAAGCCCTTTAGCCCCCCCATCATGAGGACTTGTTACGTAAAAAACACGACCTTCAATTCTTGTTTCTTCCCTCTCCCCTCCCCCCCCCCCTTCCATCCGTTCTCCGTTTTCTTACACTCAGTCAGAAATATGATCCCCTGAAGTAGGACAATTTAAGTTATATTCTTATTACCTTGAAAATACTTGTTCTTGGTGTTATTAGGGGCACTCAAACTTTGTATATGATTCCTTCATTATCACCGTTATATACACACTATTGGAAAGAGTAATCTTCAAACTAAGGATGTAAAAAGTTAATCGACTGCGATTATAATCGACAAGATTTTAAACGATTATTGTTTGTTTGTTGCAATCAATCCATAGATATATGCATATATAGAAAGCTTATTCCTTCAGTAGCAGAGAAACATAGTCTTAATATCTATGAATTAATAACAGGTAGCGCCCTCTCTCTTTAGTTTAAAAACTTCACATCTTTACCGGCTTTTACATCGTTCTTGTGTTCATATTCTTATAACCCATAGAGATAAAGATCTAGAGAGCTTATTCCCTTCAACAGCAGAGAAACATCGTTCAGCTGTATTTGTGTGTCCAATAGAAATAAACTAATTTGTACTACGTCACGTAAGCTGATCATAGAGATATATTCTATCTCTATGGTCAGCTTACGATGACGTAGTACAAATACATTTGTTTATATTGGGCACCAAAATACAGATGAAGGGAATAAGCTCTATATCTTTTTATCTTTATGTTATAACCTTACGTTTGTATGTAGAACAAAATAGTCAGAGATGTCATTGGAGTAAGATTTAGTATTGAAAGTCAACAAAGTTGACAAAACTTCTTTAGAAAATTATAACCCATTGAAGTAATTTTTTATGCTTTGATTTTCCATAAAAATAAAATGCACCAAGTATCCAAATCCAAAAGATAAACTGGCACATTAATCTTGGCACTATTTTGATTAAAAGTCGATTCAGTGAAACATCTAACGAACTAGTATACTAATTGATAACTTGCATCCCTATTTTAAACCCAATATAGACAGTTTAATATTTAAAATACTAAAATATAGTAGAACAGTCATTAATAAAATAATTCCTCGTGGTTTCTTATGGTCATAGAAAACATCACAAACTTGACCAATGTATCAAACTCAAAAACATTCGGTCTGAAAGAGAGCATAAGAATTCAAGTTATTTGAATAATTCATTACGCTTACGTTTGTGTATGTTTGAGTTTTAAATATATATTGGTTTGATGTTTTGGCAGATTTTTGAATATTTTGTTGTTACATTTTATGTTTTGAAAGGCGACTCAGGCGAGGAATAATTTTGAACTACAATGTTTATTGATTTTAGACACATAATTCATTACCTAAATATTTTATATCTTACATCAAGAAATTAAGTCTCAATAAAAAAATGCCTCTAAATTATATGGATTCAATAGTTTTTTAGATATTTTTTATTGAAAAATAAATATATTTGTTTGTCAACGATGGCAGTCACTTACTCAAATAATAGAAACTCCAGTTATCCCATATTTCAGTGCAAAAAAAAGGGAGTCATATTCAAGGCTATAGAGCTCTGAGCCTCATTGTTAATCTATTCTCAGGGAGTCTGAATGACAACACATACATATATAAATACACATTTATATACAGGATAAGGGAGGCACCCATGAAAAAAAAAAAGAAATGATATCACAATGTGAGTCATGTGATGAATAAGCAAAAAATAACGGATTGAGCCTAAGGCAATAAAATCCACTGAGTGATTGACGATAGATTCATTGAATATTGCTCATATTGACCCTGAAGAGAGCTCGGATAAAGCTTCAACAGTTTATAGTTATATATTTTCCTGGAGGAGGACTTTAATGCTTTAACAGTCATTGTTCTTTGGGTTATATAACACATTATAATGATCTTTTGCTGACAATGAAATAAGGATGGAAAGTAATGCTTATAAACTGTATGAGTTTCTTCATTTGTCCAAAAATAGTGTTTAAAAATAACTTCTTTTGTGTTCGTCAGATGGAGCTATTATGCCTGAATATAAAACCAGTGACGTCATTGTAAAGGGGCTACTCCAAGTATGAAGCATAACTTACCATGACATTCCCCGATTTTTTAGTAGGATTTTACTTTTTCCTATTCCCTTCAAGTTGCTAAAATAATCAAAAAACTCTTTGAGTGGAGTAAGTTATATTATCCTTCGAGTATCCAGTTATTTTTATTGTCCGGTGACTCTTACGTATTTGATCATAAATGATGTCTTATACTTAAAAGAACTATTACAATTATGTATATTTAGGTTCAACATAAGTTTTTTATTGGTCCTCCTGGGGGTTGCTCCAAATGACATAATATTGTATATTTTGATTTCAAACCAACCGCGTGATGGTCCCATGTTGTATTATCCCTAGCAACGTGTTTTACTATATCAATTTACAAAAATAAATTTTTTATTAGATATTCGCATATATTTATTTCAACGATCTTATGCCAGTAGATGTTAAGTAGCTCAGGATTGATTTATGGCTCACGATTATTTTTTGGATGCCAAGGTTTTAATGGGACTTATTATTACCACTTACATAACTAATTATGAATTATCCAATAGAAGAAGCATTTGGTGTACTAGGGTGTAATTTTAATTAATTTAAATAAACATGAGATCGTGTGGTTATTTATCATCATTCTCGAACATTGGAGGACCATTATATTGGCAGGCTGAATAGGAAACAACAATTAATCGGATACAGTTCCGGTGTGATGGGGCTGATCTAGGAGCTAAACAAACAAACAACAATTAGATAGGTAGCATGACTTATCAAAATACAAAAAAAAAAATATATATATATAATTAATTTATATTTTTTAATTTACATTTTTATATGCCTTTTATTATATGTGTGTGTGCTCTCATGAAATAAAAAATTGTGACGTGTTGGAAATATATATATATATATATATATATACTATATATATATATATATATATATATATATATATACAATAAATAATAGCATTTTCGGAAGCATATATGGAGAGAACAAGCAAGAAGAGGAAAGGGTTTGTTATTTCTGTGAGACCGAGATTGAAACAGGAAGGCATTTTTTATTGGATTGTTTTACATTGAAAAAAGTATATGGATCTAGTCATTCAAAAAAATATACAAATTTTGGTCATATCTTAAGAATTGATAGCATTTGTTTATATATAAAGTCCTGATCAAACCAAAATAAATTTTAGTGTCGCAAAAATTCAAAATCTTCTTTACAAACTTAGAAGCACTAAAAAGTGTTTTTAATTTTTGTGAATAGATTATTTGATTAACTCTAGTTTTAGATGTTAAAATGTCACAATTTATTTTCTTGTACCTCAGATTTGGATGTAACGTTAATATCATATTAGTTTAAAATAAATGTTGTACGGGTGTACAAAAAAATAAGTAGCATTACTTCACAAAGTCGTTGTGAAGTGATTGTAAATGAAATAAATACAATTACAACTTTAGATTATATTTTTTCGGGCAGGTATTTATCTTGTCACTGCATATTTAAAAGTAAAATAAATACAATAGGGATCGATCCATATAGTTGCTTATAAGAGCCGATATATTGCCAATAGTTTTTTTTTACAGAAAAAAGCCGTCAGACTCTTAGTTTGTCAATATTTTTTATTAAATATAAAGGTTATAAAACATACAAAAAAACTTTTTTTGTCATATCAAACCATTTTTTTTGTCTTTTTTGTTGGACACAAAATGAACGTAAAGCTCTTCAAGACTTCTGTGTTGGAGGAACAGGCCTTGTTTGATCAATACACCCTGAAAAAGAAAGGAGCTATTTTCATCAGTGTGATTAAATCCAATATATGTAAAAACATTTTTTTTTAAATCTGACTTAAAACATTAATAAATAAAATTTCATCTTTGAAAAATTTCAATTTGCAACTCTTGGCAACTATGGTGCCACAATTTTACTGAATTCTATAGCTTAAAAATGTATTATAGACGCTGATGTATTTGCTGACCTACAATAAATTCCTTAATTTATATAAATTACAATAATAAAGTTGTCACAGGATATTATAATAAGCAATTATTTAAACATTTGCAAAAAACAGCATACATAAAAAGGAAACAAAAGAATAGCTAATTTATATGTTGCATTAAGACATACAGAGATGCAAATATAAAAAGAAAGGTACTTTCCGTCTTCACTTCGGGGAAGTAGTGAGATCATCATCAAGGGTGTTGTATTATTAATACAAACTGTTTTGTTTCATCACCTTCCCCCTCCTCCTTTGTAATAATATAATAAGTGTTCCTCATTAGCAGGCATTCAAAAACAGGGCAACAAATATAAAGATAATAGTATTGTTAACAACCATCTTAGACACCTTTTACACGTGATTCATCAGCAAAGGAAAAATATACTTTGCGAAACAAGAAGGAGGTGACAAACTTTAAAAAAATTCTACTTTATAGAATTATGTATATGTTATGAAATATAGATGATGACTTATTGCTGTTTATTTAACTAAGGACAATATGAACTTTGAGTGAGGGAACGTATATGATTAACTTTTTAGAGGATGGAATTATTAAACCATGAAATTATTTTGAAGTAATTACCTCCGCCGAAGGAGGTATTGTTTTCACTGGCGTTGGTTTGTTGGTTTGTCAGCAAGATAACTCAAAAAGTACGGACGGATTCGGATGAAACTTGGTGGAGTTTTGTGGAAATGTCAAAAGTAACAAGTGATTAAATTTTGGCATCTCTGGGTGCCGAATTAAGATGCAAAACGTGCTAAATACTAATAAATATTTCAAGTTAGCTACTCTGCCAATAGATGTTCGCTATGCTGTAAAATCGGGTGCCGGGAGCGTCTTCCTCTCGAATTTACGTCGAGGGGAACCCCCCCCGTCCCTCTACGCCGCCCCAGTCGTGAAAATCTCCGCCGGAAGTTCATAATGACCCCGTACGGCGGAGGTTTGCACTCTCGAGTGTATATATGCCTTAGTTACCTCGCCGAAGGAGGTATTGTTTTCACTGGCGTTGGTTTTGTTGGTTTGTCAGCAAGATAACTCAAAAAGTACGGAACGGATTCGGAACCCTCCCCCGTCCCTCTACGCCGCCCCAGTCGTGAAAAATCCGCCTCGGAAGGTTCATAAGACCCCGTGACGGCGGAGGTTTGCACTCTCTGAGTGTATATATGCCTCTAGTTTCTTTGTTTTTACTTTAAAACCTACATTTGGAACTAACTAAAAAGTCTTAGTCATTACAAATATATATTTGCCTATATAATTATTAAATTAAATTCTTTTTTATATTTATATTTTTAAGGTCTGTATGTATTTAATATAAAGAGCAGGGATTTATAAATTTTTAGTTCGTTGGTCGAATGAAAACCTTAATATTTTTATTCATTCTGATTTTAGGGAAAATAAATGCATACCAAATTTATAGTAAAGTCAAATGTATTGACAAATAATTAGGACATTGTATGGATAATATTTTCAACCTTCGTTTTTTTGCTTCTATAGTTAAACTTATATATGGTCGTTGGATTTCATCGCTTGATCAATAAAACAATCAGTTTTTTGGATTAGGTCGATATGACAAATTTACTTATGACTCTTAGTATTTATTTTACTTTAAAACCATTTCCGTGTGTTTTATGTTCAGAATCTTCAAACTAAAAAGTCTTTTCAATTATATTATCTATACAAATACGGGATTATTGTCTTAAAAGAATATACAAACTAGAGGCATATATACACTCAGAGAGTGCAAACCTCCGCCGTCACGGGGTCCTTATGAGCCTTCCGAGGCGGATTTTTCACGACTGGGGCGGCGTAGAGGGACGGGGGAGGGTTCCCCTCGACGGAAATTCCGAGAGGAAGACGCTCCTGGCACCGATTCACAGCACAGCGACATCTATTGGCAGAGTAGGCTAACTTGAAATATTTATTAGTATTTAGCTCATTTTGCATCTTAATCTGCACTCAGAGATGCCAAAATTTAATCACTTGTTTCTTTTGGCATTTCCAACAACTCCACAAAGTTATCATCCGAATCCATTCAGTACTTTTTGAGTTATCCTGCTGACAAACCAACTAACCAACCAACAAACCAACGACAGTGAAAACAATACCTCCTTCGGCGGAGATAATATTATAAAATGTCAAAGTAATGGCAGATATCATCCTTATATTTGACCTTTCACATGAACGCAAAATATAATAGGTTGATATTACGAGACTTAAAACATCTCCAAACGCCTTGAAAATGTTGGAATCTTTACATTGTTCATAAGCTTTTGACGGGCAGTTAAAATAGTCAATTTTTATTAAGATATTTCGAATATTCGTCGTCACAAATATCATGCTATATAAATATAACCATTTTTAAACTTTTAAAGCATAAAATTGTACATAAGATTTTTTACAACTATCTTTTGCACTAATTATATGATATAATTAAACAGTTTTAGCTCTAAAAAATTGTCATAATGAACATTCAATATTTGCAAATAGGTTGATAAAGAAGATTTTCCTCTCTCAGGAGGCAAATATATACCCATCATTGAGCATACTTCCGCTAAGCTAGTTACAATTTGAATAAAATAACTTCATATATTACATAGTTATAACTTTAAGAAAATGACGCTGTTGTATTAACAAAAGAGGGTGTTCTAATTTCAAGCAGAGCCTAAGCTTCTTGGCCATGGAGAGGGATTATGATATGTATACATTAAGGTTGAGATCTTTGGATTGTCCTAAGCTTAAGACAGTATAAAACTTCCACTCGAATGGGGTTTTTAAATTTCCTTATTATTTGTCCGTTATGTTTTTACATGATTATGTGTTATTGTTTAAATTTACCCCACTTTTGTCTTGTGGATGCAAGTATTGCAAACTACACTTTAATTATTATAAACAGATCAGAGACAGGTCTACTTCAGTAGAAAATGGCTTCAGAACATGATTTGAAGTTGGCCATATTTGGAGGTTGCTACCATAGAGATATAAAGATATAGAGAGCTTATTCCCTCCAATTAACAGGGAAACATCGCTCAGCTGTATTTGGTCACAATGACGTAATTCTCTTCCCTCCAATAGGAGAGAAAATCGTCGTTCAGTTGTATTCGGGACACAATGACGTATTTCTCTGAGGATCCAATAAGCTCTCTATGCCTTTATATCTCTATGGTTGCTATTATATTTTTTTAGAGAAATAAGGAAACCTAAGAAATGCATGTTATATTCCTTTTTTCAACATAAAAAACTTACTACATACAACTATATCTATAAAAGCTGTGGAATGCAATAAATTATTTCCGTGACTATAATATTTATGAGAGTAAATATGAGAAATGGACATACACCCAAACGAATAAGCATTTCCTAGTTTTCTCGAAATAAAAAAAATGACAGATATACTCCACATATATATATTTTGAAAAAGAAATGAAAGTATACATCGAAGTTGCACACTTTATATAGCTCTTAAAAGTAATTAAAAATGCTCCATAATGCTTTGCTGCAAATACCGTTAATTTTATAGTTACCTTCGCCGAACGAGGTATTGTTTTCACTGGCGTTTGGTTGGTTTGTTTGTCAGCAGGATACTCAAAAAAAACTGAACGTCATTCGGATGAAACTTTGTGGAGTTGTTAGAAGTGTTAAAAGGAACAAGTGTTAAATTTGGCATCTCTGAGTGTACATAGAATTAAGATGCAAAATGGCTAAATACTAATAAATATTTCAAGTTAGCCTACTCTGCCAATAGATGTCGCTGTGCTGTGAAATCGGGTGCCGGGAGCGTCTTCCTCTCGGAATTTCTGTCGAGGGGAACCCTCCCCCGTCCCTCTACGCCGCCCCAGTCGTGAAAAATTCGCCTCGGAAGGCTCATAAGGACCCCGTGACGGCGGAGATTTTGCACTCCCTGAGTGTTTATATGCCTCTAGTTATAATTGATTTTCTAGGACAAATTTATGTTTTTCGTCCATTTGTTTCGATGGAATTCATCTGTGGGGATATGAATAAAATTATAGCGTTAGTATCGAGCCTCGGATACTTTTATCAATGAGGTTGACCAAAAATGCCTTCTCCTCTCGGGAGTCGCATATTAATATTGAGAGTAGGGCCATGCCCAACGGTCTCACTCAATTTTTTTTTAATTAATGGATCAAAATTTGGATTTAGAGAGTGAAACTCAATTTTTCATGACGCATGAAATGTTTTCGAATTATGCCATGGCAGAACAATGTTTTTATTTTTTTAAGTTCCTGTTTTAAATCGGCAATTGATGCTTTAAATAAAGTATATAATACAACATTTATCATTATTTAATAGTATTACTTAATATTGGTGTAATTGCATTTGGTAGAATTGATATATTTCTGGGGAGGATGCTTAATAGTCGTTAAACACAAAAACTGATCCATTATTTCCAATTTTTGCTGACTATGTTGATTATAAATTATTATCCATATTTAAGTAAAAAATTGTTATTAATTTATAATTTGTATAACCCAAATGTCGTTTTAATTGATTTGACATGAATTACCATGAGTCTTTTTTATAAATAAAGATCTTGCTAGTTAGGTAAACCAACTTTGATTATACGTGCTACAAACACAGAAAGTACATCCAGCTAAACATCCCTGACCATATTTAATTGCTAAACCCAATTATGCTAAAATCATTACTTATTACATCATGTATTGTGATTGCCGTAAAAATACATTATGTGGGTATCACAGAAAACTTATGGAGACTAAAATATTAAGTATGAGTACAATGAAGACTCACGGATTTAATTTAAGTATAGAGGAAAATAGTGATAACTAAAGCTAACTTAAAAAAATACTCTTGTATTGCCTAGCAACTATGAGAAAATGCTATTGCTGGATTTTTTTAAACAAATTACCAGTCGAAGGTCTTTTTCGAAAATGTCTTTTGAGAGGAATGGG
>CP045901.1:12182837-12256489 GCA_013387185.1 Caligus rogercresseyi | reverse complement strand
ATATATATCGCAAAAAAAAAATTGTAACTTCATTTTTTTACCGTTTTTTTATCCCTGTATGCGTTAAACTTCCTTCAATATCGTTAAACCATCACAGAAATCCTATTAAAAATGCATCACTATTTGGCTCTATTTCTATTAACTAACAATCCCACAAGAAATATGTACGTATTTTTGGAGAACCTCATAATTTGACGATAAAATTATTATTCATTGGACTGCATCCATTTTGAAAGCAAACAACTGTTGTCATCTTCACCACCCCCTCTTTTTGTGTGTAGTTGGGTGCAGAGAACACAGTTAGTATGTAGTAAAATGGAGAGATAGATAGAGAAGAGAGAGAGGAGAACTATCAGTTATAAAAAACGGCCACATACTACCATTTAAGGCTAACGAAACGCAATTTTTTTAAAGGTTGTATTTATGTTCAGAAGATAAGGATTGGAATGTTCATAAGGTTTGTACCTAGGTACTAAAGGGACTAAGGTGTGAATAATAAAGTTTGTCCTTTTTACGATCAACTCATGTGGGCAAGTGATGAGGGTTATAAAAGCTAGATATAATGTACTTTCTAAAGTGTCTAATTGATATGAGGGATATTTATAAATCATAATAATAAAATCATATCCTCCTAATGTACAACAGTTATAGACACGACAAATTGATTCATCTTTTAATACATGCATTTTAGCATTCATCAAAATAACAAACCTTTTTATTAATTTTAAAATCATATGAACCTGACGTCATAAAATCTCAATCATAGATATCGAACTTTTTCTCTTAATATTGTATATTATACTTTATTGACCGGTTTGCGGCAGACCCTATTACAAAGGGCGCACAGAGATGCCTTGTCATTTGTGTTTTCCCTGGAAAACTCTTGTTGCGAAGATATGGGAAGACTTAAAACAAATTAACTGGCTTGCTCGAACATAAATGTTGTGTTTATGAGGCGATAGCAACACTATTTGGTTGGGTTAAGTGTATTGTTTAAAGAATTGGTTCACATTTATCTTTGATATATGTTGTTTATTTGAATGGATTTTGATATGATGGGTCACAACGTCAGAGGGCTGTTATTAGATTTAAAATATTGCCTCTATATTGTTCTTAAGTAATTGTAATGTATAATTTACCTATAAAAAGTATAAACCACAAAAATATACGTATTATTTATATAATATGAAGCAAAACTTAATTGAATAATAAATGACGGCACATATCGGTTGGAATCCCTAGAGTATGTTAGCTTTTTTTAATATGAAGATACCTTGTTATTATTTATCAATATGACATAGTCTGGAATGAAAAAAATCACACGAATAATTCTAGAAATGTCATTGCATGTGATTTTTCATAATAAAATAAGTTCCTTAAAAAGTTGTCATTGAGTCTTCATTGCCATTTTTTCCGTTTATATTCCTTAAAGTTGGGTAGTTTAAACATCGTAAAAAGAAAATCACACGAATAATTTCAGTGGAATAATCGCAAATGACTTTCATAAAAAAACCTGTTCCTTAAAAAGTTGTTATAGCTCTTCATTGCCATTTTTTCCGTTTTATATTCCTTACGGCTGGGTATTAAAACATTGCACAAAGAAAACATCACACGAATAATTTCAGTGAAATCATTGCATGTGATTTTTCATAATAAATATGTTCCTTAAAAAGTTGTCATAGCTCTTCATCGCCATTTTTTCCGTTTTGTATTTTTACGGCTGAGTATTTAAACATCGTTAAAGAGAAATTACACGAATATTTAAGTGATGTCATCGCATTAGATTTTCATTTCAAAATCAGTTTCCTAAAAGTTATCATCGGGTGGTCATTGCCATTTTTTCCGTTTTGTGTTCCTTAAGGCTGGGAATTTAAATATCATAAAAAGAAGTTATTTTTAATTCATGTGATAATGTTATTTTCTAAGGAAAAGTAGCTCCTTAAAAAGTCGTCGTTTCATCGTCTTGCCATTTTTTTCCGTTTTGTATTCCTTAAGGCTGGGTATTGACATCACTCTCCATCTTTAGGCATTATTAAAATTCGATTAGCACGATGTTGCAATATAAAAAAATGTTGTTATTTTCCATAAAAGTTAAATTTCGGGGGACGTACAGGGACAGAAAAAAAAATATTCTTAAGTAATCACGTTGAAAACGAATTTTCCAGGAAACACTCAATAAATTAAAACACGTCTTATTACCTCATACTCATCCACAGAAAATTCGGAAAAAATCTAACTTGACAATTTTAAAAAATAACAAAACGTTTTGGCGAATATAATAAACATGTCGATGACGAATTTTCCGGGAGTTGGCAAATCCACTAAAACACTCCTGAGCTTTCAAAACTAATCACTGAAAATTTCGTCAAGATCTAATGACCCGTTCGGGAGATACAGGGAAACGAACGAACGAACGAACGGAATATTTTTATTAGTATAGATCTATATTATATATATCCATTTTAATTCATCATTATACAATATACATAGATGTATTCGCTGTTATCACTGCCCTAGAATTGAAACACAATATTTATCAAATAGTTTTATAGATATCATCAATCATCATAATACTATTTATTACTCTTCATTAAATGAATGAATACATTTTTTAATTTCCATTCTTCAACATGAAATGTTTTTATTATGCATAGACTGCTTTTTATTACCTTTATCTTACGGGGAATACACATTTCTCTTAAGATATTCACTTCATCATTCAGTAGGCAGGGGTGAATGTAGTGTCTGTTGCCCCTTGTCTTCACTTAAGCCGCTAACGAGCAGTCGTTGTAAAAATTATAATAATTGAATAAATATATATGGTTGTATATATATATATACCTAACTTTTGAGTTTCTCTCGCTCCGGGATAAAAAGAAAGTGGCTTTAACTAGTATTTAACAAGACACAGCTTCATTGAATAATAAATGCTGATAAAATAGGAAGTATTTGATGGGCTTTGTAATATTAACTGTGCTGGGACACCTTGTTTTTGCTTGTGTTTTGTGATAATCGGTATTTTGGTAGATAGATACTATATTTATTTTATCAATACTTTTTGAAAAAAAATATAACTACTACATATCGCTACCGATTGTATGCTTATGTCAATAGGTGTGTGTAGTTTTTTTTGATTTCTTTGCTGAGATTCAATTCAGAATCTACTTATATCGCCATCAATTGATATATATTTAATCAATTTACAGATTGGGCACAATCTCCTACAGACTACAGATATCGTTGGCATATTTTTCTATTTGATACCAGCTTTGCCTCCTACTATTGAAGCTACGGCATTATTTTGTATGTTGATGTTTTGATAGCTGAGACTCGGATTGGAGAACTCTGTTTTGTCCACAATTAAACACATTTTCAATAATATAATTATTGTTGAATTATGCATTTTATAATGATTGAAAATAATGGTACTTTCATTATCAATTTAGTTTTTAGATATACGGGATATTTATATGCATTGGATTTTTTTTATTGCCAATTATTTCTTGATTTTGTAGTTTATTGTAATGCTCTCGATTATTTACCTGGAGGTGTTTGAGCAATATTGGCAATCTTTTGATAGCATTATTTATTTTCTTTTGCTTATCAAATTGTTAGTAGTTATTTTAAAATCGGTTAATCATTTGCAAATTTCTAGAAGACCACATTTATTTAAACTTTCTTCATGAAGTTAACTACAACAGTATTTAAATAACTATTTCTCTAAAGCTTTTCCTTGAGCTATAATATAATGAATTATATTAAATATATATAAATCAAATCTTTTAATACCTCTTAAATTAACTTAGTTGTATGCTTGGGTTATCACTTACATGGATGCAACTATTTCAACAGACTATTTTAAGTTTTCTACAACTTAGATAACCAAGTTTTTCCGATTTCTAACCTTCCAATGTTGCTATGATTTAAACAAATATGAGGAATGTATAATCAAGTAAACAATTATAAATATATTTATAATTGATTCCAAAGAGCCCCCATCTATTTCAAAACACATCTGTTAAGACTGAATAAAATACAAATGCATATAAAATACACACAATATACTCACAAGACATGTCCATATATGAGATCATTCACACCAAGAATACAATAATGCCTCATCAACAAATAGGGAGACGAAAAAATGATCATCAATTTCAACATTTATACAAAATAATAATAATATGTGAAAAATGAACAAGAAGATAAATATTGTCATCATTAGGTCGTAAAGCTCCATACTGTTATCAACAAGAAGATCCCTCCTAAAGGATCTTTGGTGTATACGCAAATACATGTTGTTTTTTAAACTATTTTGCTTGATAAATGATTTCTCATCCATGGAACAAGCCGGGGTTTTCTCTTCTCTCTCCTATTCCTTGGTCGGGATATAATCAACTCTAACAACTTACTTTTTTTAAGAATAAAAATTCTTCGTGTGTGTGTTGTGATATGTTACCTCTTGGTACTATATAAATAAACTGGCATTAATCAGGGGACCCGTATCCCCGACTCACTTTACACTTAATGATGTTTCTCTCATCTTAATGAGTGAAAATGAGTAAATATTACTCACTTTGACGCTTCTATAAAGGGTTTTTTCTTCTTCATAAAACACTTGTTTGTACTGCATTAGATTGTCGTCTCCCTTCTATGAGAATTTTGTCCCCCTCTTCTTAAATTGTAATTAACATGAATCTTTATTATTCTTATATTATAATTTTGTAGTCTATTAAGTTAAACTTTTTTTTTGCCTATATGGTTCGATAGAATTATAGCTTCCGACGGGATATAAATAAGCATTGTAGCTTTAAAACTAGTCAATGGAACCTAGGATCTTATTAATGATATAGACCAAAAATGACCATCCCCTCTCGGGAGTATTCGAACCTGCGCCCCTAACATTGAGAGTGTAACACGCCTTAACGCACACGGCTAATCGCACTCCTCTATCATCCTTAATTTATTCAAATATGTATACACAAAGTAAATGTTTTAATTTGATATAATAACTTATTGCTATATGTGTTTTCGTATTGTCTGCATTAGATGCAGTAATCCCAATCCAAAACAATATGGGTTAGTTTTTGAATATACTTTATATAAATCACTTTAAACCCCAGAAGTGATTATATGGTCAAGTTATACTTGGTCTCATAAAGAAAATTTATCTTATATACATGAAGAAAAAGAATGCATACCATCTGTGTTACTACCTACGCAACTGAGGAGTTATTCCTAAAACTGCGAAAAATATTAAGGTTACCTATAATAGCTCTTATACGGCCCTGGCTTCTTATAATACATATATTCAGCTTTGAATCATGTGAAGATTTGCTCTTTGTGGTATGTTTATCATTGAGGAACTTTGAGTCCTTTGATTGATTCAGTTGGACATGTTGGTTTTTTGGTCTAAAGGCAGGCTTTTATTTCAGTTTAGTAGACAAATTGATGATTTCAACACACAAAATAACCCTTTTATATAGATAATTACAATATTTTTATAGCAAATAAAATAATCCCGGTGAAAAGAATCATAACTAGAGGCATATATACACTCAGAGAGTGCAAACCTCCGCCGTCACGGGGTCCTTATGAGCCTTCCGAGGCGGATTTTCACGACTGGGGCGGCGTAAAGGACGGGGGAGGGTTCCCCTCGACGGAAATTCCGAGAGGAAGACGCTCCCAGCACCCAATTTCACAGCACAACGACATCTATTGGCAGAGTAGGCTAACTTGAAATATTTATTAGTATTTAGCTCATTTTGCATCTTAATTCTGCACTCAGAGATGCCAAAATTTAATCACTTGTTTCTTTTGGCACTTCTAACAACTCAACAAAGTTTCATTCGAATCCGTTCGGTACTTTTGAGTTATCCTGCTGACAAACAAACCAACAAACAACAAACCAACGCCAGTGAAACTAGAGGCATATATACACTCAGAGTGCAAAACCTCCGCCGATCCCCACCTAATGAATCACTTAACAGAATTACAATCCAATCATATATGACTACATAAGTAAGTGTATTTGGTGAAAAATGAGTGAGGAGAGAGCAAAGAAAATATAAAAGAAATATATACACTCAGAGAGTGTGTACCTCGCCGATCCCCACAACATTCCTATTCAAACATTCTCCCTTTCACACGCCGATTTTCTATCTCTAATCATTGTTTCCTCTCTGTTAGCTCATTTTGCATATTAAAAAAGCACTCAGAGATGGGAAGACGGAAGAAGTTTAAGCTACGTCACTGGGTTAACGTAGTTCTGAGCTGATATATGAACAATAATACGTCAATGAATATTTTTTTAGCGTTTGTTCTTTCCTACTCCCTGAATAGAGACCCATTTTAGTATTATTAGTAATAGTATTTTGCTCATTTTGCATATTAAAAAAGCACTTAGAGATGCCAAATTTATCACTTGTTCCTTTGGCATTTCCAACAACTCCACAAAGTTTCATTCGAATCCGTTCAGTACTTTTTGAGTTATCCTGCTGACAAACAAATAAACCAACAAACGCCACTGAAAACAATACCTCCTTCGGCAGAGGTAACTAGAGGCATATATACACTCAGAGAGTGTGTACCTCCGCCGATCCCCACAACATTCCATTCAAACATTCTCCCTTTCACACGCCGATTTTCTATCTCTAATCATTTTTTCCTCTCTGTTAGCTCATTTTGCATATTAAAAAAGCACTCAGAGATGGGAAGACGGAAGAAGTTTAACCTAACCAGGCGGGTTATTTGGCTCCTCTATAGCCGGGGGGGGGTGGATTCCACCCCCCCCCCAGATCTCGGCAACAGAGCGACGAAAATTTGTGAAATTTGAAACACAACTAGGTCTCCTACTAATGTACAACCACACGAAATTTCATCACCATAGAACAAAGGGTTTTTAATTATGCATGTTAATTTATTCAAATATGCAAATTTTGCATCAAAATGTGATCTTTCATACACATAACAGAAATTAATGCCACTAGCATCAATCTTTAGCATTATTACATCATAGTATCATACTGATATATCATACATGTCACAGAACAGGTAAAATTAATTTGCATACAATACCTCCTTCGGCGGAGGTAATAATTGTACAACGTTGATATATATCTTATGTATTGCATAAATCCAAGTCTTTCGTGATCTTTTTTCGCGTTTAGTATTTGCTAAACTTTGATGATATTTTTTTCATCTCTGCTGATTGGATTTAAAGAAATTCTACTCCACATTTTCCGTTAGAGTTTTTAAAGTTCAAATATATTGTACGCAGCTAGGTGCAAACCCAGAATGATGTTTTCAAAATGGAAAAAAGGAAATTATTAGCTCCAAAAATCATGTTTTTGTTGATAAAAATGGAAACAAATTATTATTTTTTTTACAGGATTATTTTAATATTATGTCTCTCATTTTCTTAAATGCTTTGAAATATGTTTATTATATTCCAATACACATAAATACCAGATACATTTACCAAATGCATTGATATATATGTTGATATTCTCCGCACATACTTTTTGTCTGTTCTCAAACCAAACTATGTATTGGAGACCCCTTATTATCTGCAAAACCGCATATAATAAAGAATATACAATGACAGAATGTGTCTAAGTGATCACATTTCAATACAAGTTAAAATTATATGTTTTCAATATTATATCTTCCTTATTTTCCTTGACACCTTCAGGCCTCCTGCCACAAAGCTATAAATCTAATTGACGACTCTTGATTTATAGTCACCCTTGGCCCTTAAATATACATACATACATACTGACTATGAAGCTGTCTCTCTTCAAGTTCAAATATGCGTATTATATATTTAGTCTGTTATTAAGCCTGAGTGCATTGACTATTCAATGATGAAGTTCCTTTTACTACTAGTATAGCTCATGAGCAATTTAATTATAAGTACATACATATATTTTATCCATGTTTGTATTTTTGATTATGACGTACTCAAACCTTTCAGCTAATATAATAAACTATTAATACAGGTCCTTATATTGATACACATATGTAATATCCATACTTCCTCACCATTTCCTTTAAAAGTAGCAAGCAATGAAACAATGTTATGCTTGTCAAAAATCAAAAATTATATTCTTTTATAATTAGAAAAAAGCACATTCCTTTTATTTTTTTGATAAAACCCATATACTAACAAAAAAATCTGAATCTTATAAGAATATTATATATATTTAGACCTCTTCAAATTTCTTACTTTTCTTTAAAAACATTCAAATAGAAGTTTTCTGGTTCTCCAAGGCTTAATAATCGACAGGAAAATATTTTTTAAATTTGGGCCCTGGGAATGCCTGCCGCTTGGGCCGTTTAGGGTGGCACCATTGAAAATTGAGTTTGTATGATGGTTTATTAGTCTAAATGAGATTTGTAAAAAATATTACTATATAAAACGGGTATAACAAATAAAACATATATTTTGCAAAAAAATCAATTTGTTTTTAAAATTTCAAGTTTATTTAGTGACCAACTACGTATGTAGATACGTATGTTGGAACACAGCTAAGCATAGATGTCGTATTACTTTTGTTTCAACATTGCAAAGGTTTTTTGTTATAAATCTAAAGTTTAAGTATTTTCTTTAAATTATTATATATAACAATATAAGTATATGATGCTCATCTATATGCAAATCTAAATTATTGACTTTTATAGACATATGAGCTTATAGTAACGAGGAAATTAGAGCACAATGTAGTTGGCTTTGTGTTCGACACCACAGCAAGTAATAGTGGAATGCATAAGGGTTTTTGAGAAAACATGTAGAGTTTTATTTAAAAGGATGTTTTTATCAGTCAAACAATACACTTTATATGTACTTGAGTATGTAATCAGTAAAGTATCAATTTTGTACAAAAATATTTGTATTAAATATTGTCAAACTATGACAATATACTTATATCTATGCCCGCAAGACATATAATGAATGACTTTAAGTATTATTTTTATACAGAGTAAATATTTGCGCTCTTCAGACATCAAAACAATATTTTTTTGAGCCTTCACTATGTCCACGACTTTCAGCCTAATTAAAATATTATATATTTACCTCACATAGCGAGTCAGTCTGGCAAGCCCTGCAATCCTTAGAGGGAGGAAAAATGCAATTGCCAAATTTAAAAAGAAAAAAAAATAATAGATTTATCTTAGTTTTTCTTACTTTTTATTTATAACTCTTGGGCAAAATCTCTTTTTCTCAATATATATGTACGTGTGCTATTATTATTATAAGAGCCAGAAGTGATAAATTAGATTTATGTATCATGTCACAAAGAGAGTCTTAGAACTGAAACTATTATTATTATTATTCCTTCTTCTTCTTCTATCAAGGAATTCTATGATGACTCATCCAACTACTTTGAATACATACATATATATACCTATTTATGTGACTTTGTGTATATCTGAAATCCAGTTTCAAGTGAGTGAGAGCTGAGCTATGGGACAAAAACACTTTTAAATGATTAGGGTTCTATTTATCTAATTTTCTTCGAATCTATTAATGTACGTATTTATATGCATTATTATATTTTAAAATCAATAAAATTACGTGAGACATCTAGGGTGCATATTATTACTTTTGTGCCTAAGTGGACGAATGGAATTACATCCTCTGGATTTGAATATAAATAAAAAGTTTTGCCCCAAAAAAACCGCTAAAATATATATCTACAGTGCGTTTCATAAAAACGCGGAAAAATTAAGGTCCAAATTGAAGGTGAAATATCTTGAGAAATAATTTATTAAAACACATAAAATTTTCTGAGGTTATAAATATAGACAATAGCTATTTATGTTCAAAATGTCCACCCTCTGCGGCCAACATACGCTCCAAACGGGGGCGGAAGGCGGCACAGACCCTGATGATGGTGGCCTCGGATGTAGCGGCCCACTGCTCGTTGACCGCATCCTTCATGGCTTCAACATTTGGATGGCGGATTCTGCATGCCCTCCACTATAGATCGCCCTAAATTCCATAGTCCAGGGGGGCCAGGTCTTGGGAGGAGGGCGGCCACATTTGCCAAGGCCAAAAATCTTTCAACTTGCCCTTACACCCCTCGTGAGTTTTCTTGGCTTTGACTTGCGGTTGAGGTCTCTTCCATTCTTTACAAGGGTATTTACCTTGTACACAAGGGTTTGCCCACATTCTCAGCCTTACAGATGTCCTGGACTTTGTGTCCAGCGGCCAGGAGAGCTGCCACACGCTCTCGTTTAATTTCCATTTTGCTCAATATCTCAGCTCAAAATACTCTTATTTTGACTCAAAATAGCTCGTCTGATAGCTGTGTTTTAATTGGTTACTGTGATTACGGAATAATTTCAATTTTTCTCTATTCAACTTATCAAAAAACTTGTTTTAGAAAACAAGAAAAAAAAGGATATTTTTGGCCTTAATGTCCTTGATGTCCATACTCATGGGACAATAATGGTGCAATCAATACTACCAATAGCTATCCATAATTGGCCAAACTTTCACTTTGATTGGTTAAAGCATGTTGGCACAGTATCCAATTTAATTTAGAAATTGTTAATATTCCAATATGAACTTCATCCTGACCTTCAAGGCCAACCTGAAGTCTCACATCAATTTAATGGGTATCATCTGAAAGTTCTTTTAAAGTTCTTTTTAATGAAGTATAAATGAAGCTTGTAAACGTAAGAAAAGCGCTAGAAATAGGCCATTTTCACGAGCAAGAAAATTTTCCGCGTTTTTTTGAAACGCACTGTATTATCTTAAGGATGAGGCTTAATATAGTAATTACAAGTTATCTTATGATAAACATACAAATTACGGGATATTACTTTTAAAATGCAATTCAATATTTAGAAAAGAAACGAATGGATCAAAAATAATGAATAGTGTCCCCAAAATCAATAATAATTTTATATTTGTAAGAATTGTCCTTGACTAAGAATATAGTCAAGGGGGAAAATGATTCATTTTAATATTTATTGATGCTTTAAAATATCTTCAATTCATTCCTATATATACATATATATATATAGAAATACACATTTATATATATATATATTCATTTGTATATATATACATATATATATATATATATATCAGGAAACGACCGGGACACTTTTTTTCGCCGGTGCCCGGGCTGGGACTTCAGTATATTTTCGTTCCTTCGTCATTCTGAAAGTGGCGACGTTTTTTTTAGAAAATATTTTTTTAAAATTTAAGAAATCCTTTCTAAAAAAACGTCATCACTTAGAGTAGTGGTTCCCAAGTGGGGGCGCGCCCCCTAGGGGGGCGCGGGAAAAACGAATGAATGAAAATATAAATACCGTAGACTAAATAACACTGCTAGAAAATGAAAAAAGGGTGAGGTTTGTATTAATTGCAATGTGTGAAATAAACTGCAATGGACTCTGAGAATAAAATGTGTGTATGTCCTTTTTTTTTTTTGGGGGGGGGGGCGCAAAAGTTTCTTATGTACCAAAGGGGGGGCCTAGCTGAAAAAGTTTGGGGACCACTGACTTACAGAATGACGAATAAACGAAACAATATTAAAGTCCCGGCCCGGTTATTTTAGACACCGGGCCGTTCAAAAATAGCCGGGACTCTAGCTGGGTACCTGGTCGTTTCCTGAAATATATATATATATATATATCCACCAACGAAACACGCCAAAAACCGTATGGTTTTTATATGTTTGATCATATGCTCTTCAAACATACTTAGAGGCAAAGTACGCCCTATTTCATTACGGAACTCTTTACAACAATCAGTAGTCACATTTTTCATTTATATTGAAATAAACACTTGATAAATGGGGCAAATGAAGTATTTTCTTACAAGTAGCATTTATATCTTGTGTAAATAGAGTTTTTGTGTGAATATTTTCAAGGGTGAAATAGTTGCAGGCATTAGGGTCAATGGATCTAGCTATGCGGATTATGTATAAACAATCAAATCCCAAGGCATGCACATAAAAACTTATATGATGCTTTCTGGGCAGGGGGAGATGTCTTTTTGACACTTTTTAACTTTGGTTCATTAATGGAAGACCATTGATTGATCACTTCATGGACCTCCTCCGAAAGTTGATGCAAATATGATTTAAAAACTTTCTGATCAAGGAACATCTTTAAATGCTAACATTATCTTTTAGAAGACATGACATTTAAAAAATATTTTTAATTTTTAACCTTAAAAAAAATCGTTTTTAGTGTCATAGTTAGTAAATAAATAAAAATATCTGAGTCATACATTTCGACAAAGGAATCATAGTAACATGAGAGTCATTATCTCTTAACAATAGTACTTAACTTTGATAATTTTACGACAATTGTTTACTTCTCGTAGATTTTTTTTACTAATATTAACAAGAAAAATTGAGATATCTACAAAAAAAATCATATGAAGATTGCTAATGTTTAAAAAAATATTTGCATGAAGCTCCATCTGTCCTTTTAGTTATTAAAAAAATAAATGTACATTTCCAAAATAAAATAATTTGTGCAGTTGAACTTGCGTATATTAAATATATGATCATATTAGAAGACATAAATAATCAAAACAAATGTAATCATTCAATCAAATATATTTACACCAAACCTATAGAAAAGTATGTTCATTTGCCATTAAACATAATCCTATATTTTTCCTTAAAGATACATAGAAAAGTTGTTATATTATTTAAAAAATAAGTGCTTCAAATGTTTGTGCGACCACAATGATAGTAATGGGTAATTATAGAAAATTCCCTTGTTACAGATATCATATCAAAACGAAATATAAATAATACGAAATGTACTTTTTTCTAAATATAAACTATTTTAAATGTATTTAACTTTTAATAACAACGTAATATTTAGTTAATGCATTTACTTCACTGCGTTCACTGACGTCATTGCTTTATGTTTGGAGTCCTATTTCTTGGAATATAGGTAGAGTGTTTCGTACGTGGTTTTTATACTCAGTGTATTGTGGTGTTTAGTGCCTTTCAATATGTTGTAATATATAGATTAAGATACAATCTATAGATTATTATAGGTAATTATAGAAAATTCCCTTGTTGCAAATATGATATCAACCTCCCATAAATAATAATACAAAGTGTTATTTATATATATGAACATTTATATGTGTGTATTTATCATTTAAATCAACGCAAAATTATCATAAAAAGAAAATCTATATTACAAGGATATTGAATTAATCTGTCCTAGCGCCTAAATATTAATAAATATAAATATTATATTCTATGTAATATATAAAACATGTATATATATATTAATAAAAATTTGAATGTTAATAATAATAATAAGTTGATAGATGTGGGGGAAGGGGGGGGGGGGTGTTCTAAGGAAGTAATTGGGTAAGACTCTGGCAGATAAAGATTTGAACTAAATATAACTTGTTTTTGATGCTGTTATCAGTATTTGTACGTTGTGAGGGTTTCAGGAGCAAAGGAATTCGATGACGAGGAATATGATGGGATCTCCGATTTGTTGCAGATGGGAGAAACCCAGAATGGCAGTGGCTAGGTTGTCCCCGTGGTTCACATAGTCCCCGGTCCATATTTCATCTTGTGTCGTGTATGATTGAATCTAGATAAAAAGAAGGAGATGCAAGATGGAATGCAGTTTTTTGTATTATGTGTGTATACTTTTGTGACAATAAAGGAATAAAGACTGGCCCATGAGAGCGTTCATTTTATAAAAATGGAGGAGGGATATTTTTAAAGAGTCTTTCGGGGTTTGACTCTCTTATGTACCAAAATATGTATAAATGAACATCTCTACTTCAAGAATAGGCAAGCAATGCAAAAATGGTTATGTATTATGTATTATTTTCTTACTTTTAAGATATAACGCTAGTCACTTCAACAAGCGATGATATAGAGAACAGTATGAATAAAAAATATTTGTACTTTGTATAGATAATATTTGTTTTACGGATAAATATAAGTATTGCACATGAAACAGCTAAGCTGTTTGTTAACATATATTATTAATATAAATATGTAAACAAACAGATATAGCTGAAGGGTTATCCTATATTATAATTCACGTATGTTTTTATTATTCATCAAGAACAATATCAACCCAAACTTGCCGTAACTTTGTATCATCTATGATAAGTGGAAATATAGCTTTTTTTAAGGAGCTGTGCCTAAAAAAACTGAGAGTTTTATTTTGTTCTCAAACAAAATTTGGTGTAAAATTTCAAATTGAATTACTTCGTACATAATAAATATTACAGTGGATTTTTCACGTGTGTCCAATCAAATAGTTCACAACATATCATTATTACCTATTTTTCCTTAGTAGAAAAAATGTTTTTGCAAATTAATAAACAAAAGGAAATCAAACCAAAATTGGAATTGAATAAACAATTATAGTTTTTATTTATACCTATTTTATTGAATAAAAAGGGACATAGCTTTTACAATATAATTGTACACTCTCTACCTAGAAATATTTAGATTTTCATAGTTCCTTCATCACATAAGTATATAGTATCCTTACCTGAAACGCTATTTCAATGGTAACATTCAAAATGGTCCACAAGAAGGAGTACAGGGAGAGAACGAGTTTTATTTCGTCGATGGGGTCCTCGGGCTGTATTTGAAGGCGATGGATTAGCTTGGAACCCTTGGCAATGCAGCCAACGGGCTCTGAGTCCGCGAGGAGATCAGGGCGAGTGCTCCCAGTTATTGATGTTGAGTGCCTAGGATAAAAGAAAGGATACACTGCTTTTAGAAAGAAAAATTGCGTTGCTTTGGCGGTACACTCATAAAGTCTAAAAGTATTTTTTCGTTTTAATAAGAATGTATTTTGTAATTAATAATTAATATTAAATTTTGTTTGAAGACGTACGCATTATTTAATTCCTTAAAATAACAATGTATAGGAATGTATACTATACGAAGAAATTAAAGACACCAGTATTTAAATATAACATTCCATTAACCATATCTATTTTGGAGAAGTCACCTGATAAAAGTATTCTAAACATTTAATGCTTTCACTAATTCTATATTTATATTTCAGGGCAAACAAAATCAATATAACATGTAACACCATATTGACTTCAGCTAAATAAAGTCGGTCTATTGAAATCAAATTTCAAACATGAAGATTTAATATGTCTGTCGTAGTATGCTTACTTTTAGATTAACAAAGTAGCAAATATATATATATATTATATTGAAATGGCAAGTAGGGACTATTCAAAACTATAATTAAAAAAAAATGAGAAAACATTGATACTAAAATTCTGCAGATTATGGGGATGTTGTGTAAGAACTATGGTACGTGCACACCTATTAGAAAAAAAAACTGGTATTTAAACTACGTCCTCATCAATACAGCATTTTAGTCAAAAGATATTACTACTAGGAATTAATGGTGTAATAGACTTATTCGGACAATGATATATGGAAAATAGGTATATCTGAAAAATGTTCAAATAGAAAAGTAAATTATGTTTATATCAGAAACTTTAAAATAAAATTAATATAAAAATGCTTTAAAAAAGAAGTAATTTAGTTTAAAAGATTTAAAAATAAACCTTTATATATAAACGCAGTAATATAATTCACTAGAATCTGCAAGTAGTCAATTTGATAAATATTAATGCATTGCAGATATATTATGAACCAATGTTTGTAATGAATAAATTGTTTTCATAAGTAGATGTGTTTGAATACTCAAAGACGTCAGTACAGTATAATTAAATAATCTTAGCATTCACCAAAGTCATTCTCCTTGAATGAATATTTGTTGGATAATTTTTACATACACACATAATTTATGTGTTTCTAATATACGTTAAAATGCTGTTATGTAGGGTCCTGAATAACTTTTTCTAGAGAGTATCGCAGTACAAAAAGTTTCGAGATTATATATTTATTGTCTTACCATGAGTGTTTTAAGTGTACGGTAGTGCTTTTGATCATAGCGGATTGCTGGAGGGGCACTCGTGCGGGATACCGAGACAGGCCCCTCCTCCCCACAGGAGCAAGGCACGGAGATATGTCCAAAGAATAAATGGGAGACCCGCTTTGAGATTTCGTCTCGGGTCTCAGAATGGTTGCGACGACGAAGAGGGCGGGTAGAAGTGTTGAAGAGGATTTTGAATGCCATGTAGGCGTAGTAGAGGGGTCCCTGGATCCCAGGAGACACATGTCCGTCTGGGACCCGAAGGAAATGAATGTGGTTGTGTTGCGGATAAAGAGCTCGGGGAGGGCGTAGATACCGGATATGAGGAGAATGGTGAGGAGGAGCCAGCGACAGTCACGGAGGCGTTGCAGGCAGGAGTTCGTGGTCTTCACCATGACCATGCCCACAATGAGACCAAGAGGTAGGCGGAGAGACCACGGAGCCAGGCTGAGAGCCAGTGGTAGACCTCAAATGAAACAAAGAGATTTTTTGTACTTACTAACATTTTTAAAAATGATATCTCTTCCAAATGATAATATAACGAATTCAAATAATGTTTTTGTATTAAAAATAATAATTCATGTAAATTAATATTATTTGATACGGTGCAATAGCCGTGTGCACTATGGCGTGTTAAACTCTCAATGTTGGGGGCGTAGGTTCGTATCCCGAGAGGGGATTTCATTTTTGGTCTACCTCATTGATAAGATCCTAGGTTGGAGTGACTAATTTTAATGCTATAATGCTTATTTATACCCTGTCGGATGCATTCTTTCGAACCATAAGGCAAAAACATACATTTTTATATTGTCGTTTTTTAAATTGATGTTTCTCAAACTAGTTGAACTATTGAATGCTTATATTAATCTTATGTTCATCTTTTGGAACATTAATATTAAGACAAATTAACATCTTAACTCTCCGTATGTTCCTATGGATTTTTTCCAGTTCTTAAAATTCCAGAGTAATTGCGTTAAAAAAACATAAATAGACATTGTAGTCTAAAATAAATACTTTGGAGAAGTACGACAACAATTAAACATAGGAAAAATCCGTATGATTATTAAGAACAAATGTGTGTAATGAGTTTATAATGAAATTAAAAGAAGTTGATCTATATGCTGCTTAAAAATATATCTTGGTAGTCGCACTGATTAAATTTATAATTTAAGATTATGTTATGCAAGAGTTTTGGACTAAAAACATCAGACATAAATAATGTACCGGATCATAAAAACTAATAGCCTTTTACAAATAAATATTCTATATACGTATCATAACCAAATTGAGACTTTTGAGCAAATACGAATTTAAGTTTAATTGGTATGACTATAAATTCAGCAACTTTGTGTTACAAAAAGGGGTTAGGAGTTCCACCATATTTTCTATTTGAAGCTTGTTTCTGTCATTTCAAGCGTATAATTAAATATTAAAAAATATTTAAGACTTCAGGGTATCATATCTGTTTAACGAGCCATATGTACTATACATAGATAATATGTTTAAACTTTAGAGCTTATGTCATCCTTCTAATTCGGAAAGTTATAGGATCTTGTTGTATACCGATTTGGAGTTTTTTTTCAGTTTGAGGTGATTTTATCTATGTGACATTATACATAAATGCACTACAAATTAATACAAAGATACATACATAATAAAGTAAAACACATATATTTAAAGCAAATGAACACGACCACACAAAGGGGTATATGTGCTATTCCAGCAGGAATTGATATTAAGTGTTAAACAATATTAAAGTTATCATTATATTTGTTCATATTTGAGCGTTTCATCAATAAAAAGATACAAGAAATAATTATTTATTTTTATACTACAATTTTTAATATAGGTATTTTAATAGCAATTAAAAATCAAAGTATATCTAAGCTATGAAAAATAAGTTTCATGAGTGCGCATACTAGGCAGAGACTAAAGACAAAAATACCAGTATTTAAAAATTGTATATTTTTAAAACCATTAAAAGTATTAAAAATTATGAAATTCATTAGAGCAACTCTGATCATTAAATTATATATGATAATAATGGTCAACTGTTTGTTTGCTCGCTTTCTTATATTTCTCAAAGGACTCATTATTATTGACAAAATCTAAAGGTGAATAATTGAGGGGTTTAGTGGTGGCGGACAATTCTGAAAAAGTCATTAGCCCCATATTGTTTTATTCGCCAAATATTTTTCGGCGATTTTTTTGAAATTACCAAGTAGAATTTAAACCAGATTTTTTTTGGATGATTTTGAAGTCTCATGAGTGTTTTAGACTTTTGGGTTATTTTCATAAAATTTTGTTTCCTATATGTGTAGGTTATGCAAAAAAAAATATTTTTATACTAATCTGTTAATTTGAAAAAAAAATTGAGGATATTTCGCAAAGACTGACAAATATTTTAAATTCGGTAGTGTTACGAAAAACATATATTATAATTAAAAATGATATGTATATTTGTTTGTTTGGACCACTATACCTCCAAAATATTTAGCTAAACTGTTTGGTATATATAATTTTGACTATATATTTGTCTACTATCTATCATACCTATATATATATATATATATTATATGTATATATATATACTATTAAAAAAGAATTATGTTCGTTCGTTTCCCTGTATCTCCCGAACGGTTCATTAGATCTTGACGAAATTTCAGTGGATAGTTAGAGAACTCAGGGAGTGTTTTAGTGGGGTTGTCAACTCCCGAAAAATTCGTCATCGCCATGTTTATTTTATGCGCCAAAACGTTTTTTGTCGATTTTTGAAATTGCCACGTTAGATTTTGACCAAATTTCCGTGGAGGAGACTGGGTAGTAAGACGTGGTTTTTGTGTTATTGAGCTGTTTACCGGAAAAATTCGTTTTCATATGATAACTTAAAATATGGTTTTTTGCCCCGTCTTTCCCCCCAAATTTACAGTTTGTGAAAATAACAACTTTTTTTATTGCAACATCGCGCTAATCAAATTTTAATAATGTCTCAACTTTGCTTCATTAAGATATGAAGTTGGAAAATCCTTGGCAGCGCTGGGTAACAGTATAAATATATATATATATTTATATGTATATAATACATATACCTATATATATATATATATATATATATATATATATATATATTATATATATATATTTATTATATATATATATATCTAAGATATATATATAGATATATATATATTATAATATATATATATATATAGTAAGCCATTGTAGTAACGTTTTTATTAAAAAGTCTGTGTCGAGTTCATCCAGTTTGCCTTTTTTAAGCATTGAATTATACCCCCCATTAAACGGGTTGTGTTTTTGTGTCATTTTAACATGAACATATGTATGTAATTATGTGTATACAATATTAGTCTGAGAGTAGGCATATAATCATTAACAGAGGGTTTTTAAAGGAAGGAAAGCGGTGCCTTCATGAATTTATGACCATACGTGACTCATTATGCTAGACGTTCCAATGACGTTACTACACCTTGACAAGGATTTCTTCTTTTTTCGAGTTTGCTATTCATCCCTCGTCTCATTAGGCTTATTTCATATTGAAAATAGAATGGATTGATCATAAATAGGCGATGTATGAAGCAGTAGATGTTGATGAAGGTAAAGCACCTGACGTTACTATTCGCTGATTAAGGAAAATCAGAAAGGATTAAGGAATTGAGCATTACCAGCAGGTATCTACATAATAAGATGTTTTTTTTACTTAAACATAAATCCATAAATGAATTTTTCAAAAATGATTCCGCCACTGAGCTTTTGACATTTTTAATATGCATTCTAATAATACTTATATATAAAATTCATATGAAACTGCTCTGTTTCATGTATTCGTTATAAAAATTATATATATATAATGAGATTATAGAATATAATAATAATATAAAGAAATAGAATTATTATTATTATTGATTCTTACTTAAATAAACTATATACTATATATATATTCTATATATATATATAATACTCAATATTCAAAATTATTTTAATAATTATGTTTTATAATGCTTACTTACAGAAATCATTAAATGTCTGCTAATTTATTGTTGCATACTTAAATTAACTCTCTTGTTTGGTTTACTGCTTCTTTATCCAGTTCTCTTACCTTCATCAACAGCTTAATAAATTTAAAGTATCTTTAACTTAGCGTTCAATAAGCAAAAAGTACATATTTTTCTTTAAACTCCCTTACTAAGTATATCATAATAGACTCATATTTATTGTTATCCCTATACTTTAATAATGAGCAGTTATACTAAACCCTCCAACTTAATAAGGGGTTGTTGAATGTTGTAAGTGATTAGCGATGAGCACGTGAGAGAGGAAGCTGCTGCTGCTCCCCCCCCCCCTCACTCTCTTGAAGTGATCCCTTGATGTCTCCCTCTTTTCCAAAAAAACAAAACAACACATAGTAACCTGGTGTATGTACTCAAAATACACACTTATTAGTCTCTCTTTTAGTGGCCGCATTATTAATTTTGATGTTGATTTATAAATCAAGGAGCACGAACACTTAGCAAGAGAGGAGATGCAACAACAACAACAACATTAAAAATAACATTATGAAGTCATCCAGGTATTACTATCATAATTCATCATAGGAATTCTGGACTTAGCCTTTGTTTACAGATTACACGTTTTCGGCCTAAAAGACAGAGGGGTAAAGAGAGGGATAGAAGGAAAGAGAGAGAGAGAACAAGTGAGAGAGAAACTGACATTTATATCTATTTGTATGTTAGGAAATCACTTATAGATTCTCTCTGTTTCGGCCGTGAAAAAGAGAGAGGGGTAAGAGAGGGAAGGAAGGAAAGAGAGAGAGAACAGTTGAGAGAGAAACTGACATTTTATATCTATTCTGTTCGTGTAGGAATGGAAATCTGGAGCTTATAGATTCACTGACTGTTTTCGGCCGTGAAAAGAGAGGGGTAAAGAGAGAGATAGAAGGAAAGAGGGAGAGAGAACAAGTGAGAGAGAAACTTCTCTCTCTCTTTCTTATTCTCTCTCTACCCCTCTGTCTTTTCACGGCCGAAACAGTCAGTGAATCTATAAGCACCAAGGCTAAGCTCCAGATTTCCATTCCTAACAATAACAGAATATATATAAAATGTTGCGTAGACAAATAAGCATCGTCATCTTCATTAACATGAAGACATAAGAGCCATATTGATTTGGACAGCTGTATAATACTCAAGATAGGAAAAGAAATGGCTTAGGAAAAAACGGCCTTGGATAAATGAACCAGGAATAATGACCCAAGATATTAAAGGAAAATGATGATGCATGGAAAGTGCCCCAAATAAATCCTTGTCCCGTATATTAACAATTAAAGAAAGGACATTATTTAGATATAATTACAAAAAAAAAATATTGTTTGCCTTATTTTCTCAATTATGTGATAAGTATATTTGATCACTACTTATTTATATTACACTCAAATGCACGTGTTTTTCAGTCCATTTCTTCTGGACTAGATACTCTGACGTCTCTATTAAGATCCCTTATGTGAGTGTTACGTCATGAATTTATACAGCTGATTAAGTTTTTTTGATCCATCCTTCTCCATACATTTTTTTTATTTGACATAATAAAAAGCTCAAAATAAATGTAGTACATGGTATTTGTTTGACCTTGAAAAGTGATGGACTCTTAGGTTGGTTTTAAGGTATTTATTTTTCACTTTATTTTCTTTAATATTCTACTTGTAATTTATTTGTGTATTTTTCAAATGTGGTTTATTTTTATTTAAAAAAATCCATTGTCTTAAATGACTTGTTATAATTGTTTAAGTTATAATTTTTAATCTCAATAATTGTATATATATATATATAGATGAAAAAATAATAAGGCTACAATTTAGCACCCAAGTTGTTCACCAAACAATGGATTTTAGCTTATCCTGAGCATGTGGACCCAATCTAACTAAATGTATCTATGAAATGACATATTTATTGAACATTTTGTTTTGAAATGTTACTTAAAGCTGACACAATGAAAACAATCTTTGCAAGGATTATTTGAACTAACTACAATAATATATTTATGTTTACTATTCTAAGTATTCTATTGTATGTTTGTATAGAATCACAATAAGAACAAAATATTTTTTGAAGGTTGAAAATATTAAACATTTTAAATCCTATTTTAAATAAGCCCTTTCAAAGACATAATATCATAAAATCCTTCTTGTGAAAAAAATTAATTGCATGGAATTGAAAATGGATGAGAGTGATTTGCATTGAATAAGTTCATTGGGTAAATGCTCATCTAAAGACATTGATATCATAAGTCATTTGATCCAGGGATTTAACAGATGAAAGTTGATTATGACGAGGACATATGATAGTCTCTAATTTGTGTTCTTTGAAGATAAATATTCTTAATTTTTATATGATAAATATCAGAAGCCTTAAAAAACCGAAAATTTTTCAACTTTGCCGAAATCTTTTCAATACGGATGCCTTGGCAAATATTGGACTATTTTAAATTATATTTTTACTCAAAGTTTAATCTAATTTCACCACCCAAGATATCTTTTCTACTTAGGTTCGAAGCAATAAAGAAATCAATCTTTTAACAATTAAAGTACAACTAATATTATACAAATAAAGATGTTTAATCATCCCTACCAGGGAATTTTGAGCCCCACATAAATGTTTTTATCAATAAACGTGTCTTATTATCGTGTCTATCGTGCCCTGTATTTCTTATGATTAATTTTAATGCCATTTGTATTTAACATCAGAAGACAACGCAGGTTTTAAGTTTATATAATTCAGTTGATTCGAACCTATTAATATTTCAAAATGTATTTTATATGCATATAGAAAAAGTGAAATATAGAAATTAATGATAAAAAACTAAACTTGTCAAGCGTTCGCATTAGAAAATGGAATTTATTTTGAATACTTATGACAGATAAACTAAGAGTTGTCTTAATTACCCAAAAAAGTGGTTAGAAATTCGACATCAAGTCATTCGGTCATAATTTAGATGATATTAAAAATAATAATCAATTTTTACATTTTGCAAAAGTAGGAATGACAACCAAAAATCAATTGATAGCCTATTTTTAAAAAGAAATGTAAGCATAATGGATAAGTTAAAGGCTCCCCAAGAACAGGACTGTCCAACATGCAACGCTCAAATTGAGGGGTGACTGACTCACAAACTCAGAATAATAATAAAATCCTAATCCACTAAGTAAGGCAAGGAGATTACCTCTTTCTGGGTCAATATTAAAATATACGCATTGATTAAAATATAACTAGTACAAAACCAAATAAGACTTTTGTGTATACTATCACAGGTACTTGTATTAGCACTTTATTATGTATGAAGAATATTAATAAATAATTCAAAATATTTGTTTAACGATCGAAAAGTAAACATTTTTTGTGTATTTCACATTTATACTTTAATTTATGCTTTAAATATAAAAAATATTATCTTAATATTTTTTTATAACGATTAGAGGAATAGCTATTGAAATATTGAACAAAAAAAAAAAAAGCTCCATGAATTAATAGGTTAAAGCAGTAGCTTTATTTTGGCTTTACTTTCTCTGTACCTAAATAAATGATATGATACATTTGTGTAATGTATTCACAATGCAAAATAACTATTTACTATAAAATAACTCGTTAATAACTCATGAAAATATTAATTAAATTTATTATTCTATGGAATATCATATAAAAAGGATATTTGAAAGTATATTTTGATATTAAAACGTGATACAATTTTAGGCAAGTTTGTGTCGAAACTACAAACTTAAAAGGCCAAACATGGATCCCAATTTTTCCCAAATGAAATCTATAAAAAATAAACCATATATGAGATAACCACTAAGACATGTAAAAAACAAATATTTTATCTTCAGTGAAAATTATTGGTTTTTGGAACACTTAACTATATAAACTGTCTAATTGTAAAACCAAGTACAGTTAAAACTTCTTTGGAAGAACATATATTCATAATTTATGATATATGACCAGTATAATAGGTTATTGTATTTGCCTCTTCAGGTGATTTAAAACATACTTTACTTTCTTTCTCACAATTACGTTTATATCTAAATGCATATAGTTATATGAATAAAAATAATTTGTTGCATATATTCAAAAGACGGTTTAAAATATTACATTAAATAAATTACATTAAATATTACATTAAAGATAAGGAAATAGAATTTGATTTTGGTCAATGAAACAGATTCTTATTATTATAAAATATATATATATATATATATATATATATATATATATATTGATCAAAACCCTGCTGATATGTTGTTTAAATATAATTGTTTACTGGTGCGTAATCTTTATGCTATTCTTAACAATAATTGAATTATATAATCTTTCATGTTTGAATATGGTTTTTTATTGATAAAATATTTACAGAATTTGCACATCTTTTTACATTATTATTGATAGTTTTTTTAGATTATGGGCATTTTCAAACCCTCTAGCCTTTACAAAAAGGCATGGCCAATTGAGGTATGGTTGTTGGTTGAATTAAGATTTTTACAATTTTTAGATTCTCAAGAAGTGTATTCGATTATCAATTCTAGGTCCTAACAATTATAAAGGTATTGCATTTACTTGGTGTTATCCAGGAGATTCCTAAGCTTAGAGATAAATTAAAGTTTGAGAATAAATTGGGGAAAATCAAGTCTTCATGGTCGTATTAACAGTGTCTTAGATCATAACAATTGGTGCAGATAAAAGATACAATTGACAACTATGGAATCACTTTCCCAACTCGAATATTTGCGGCGTTTGTTTAAGCAGTAAAAGTATAGGTTATCACTTACTTGGCATGATCCCGGGGATCCTCTCCAAAGAAAATGTGATCCTTCAACAATAAGAGAGCCTAAAATACTGAAGAACGTAACGGCAACGTCCGAGGCCGTGAGGCAAAGTATGAGCACAGCAAACAACCCATTCCCGAACTTTGTACGCTTGAAGAGAATAACCGGGAGAGCCGCCAAATTCCCAAGAAGGGAAAGACCAAAGACAACACCAAGGACGCTCAAGTTCTGTACTTTCATCTCTGCGGGAATCACAAGAATTGACCTCTCAAAGGGGTCATCCTCCCCAGCAGCAGCAGACTCAAAGAGGCCAGTGTCATTAGAGAGAGGCCCGCCCCAGGGCTTGTTATAGGTCTCCATGCGTTAAAAAAAGTAATAGGAAGAAGTCCAGAGGTTGCACGTAGAAAACTTATCTCAACTGCTTCATTTTCAACACTTAACTGAGAGGAACACTACTTTTCCCCCGTATGAATAAGCGGAGGATCGATTAAAAAATATAACTATTAAATAAAAAAACTCAAGAAAAAGTAACTCCCTCCTTCTTCCTTCATTCTGTAAGCACCCAAGTCTTTTGAGCGCGCTCAGAAGGCATAGACCACCTTAAGTAACCCAGAAGGGCAAAAAAGCAGCAAGTCTGTATTCAGTAATAGGTCATACATTTTTAATGTGACTTCCCATTTTAAAAAAGGAGTTGTTTAATTGATTTTAGAAATAAACGGACCTATATATCTGATGTATCGATAGGCTCTATTATCCTTGAAATATATATATATATATTTCATGTTTACTAAATTTTTGCTGCCTTTTATGTATGATACTAAGAAGAACTATCACGAAGAGTTGGCCACGTTTAGTACAAACACGTAATTTTACATCATTTGGATCTATATATAATGATTATTAGTTTTATACATTTAATATGATTTACTTAAATTTCTAAAGATTGATTAACATACTTTTATATGTATGAAAATTAAAATATTTTGCAATGGAGCTAAAGGCGTATAGGCTGGCTCAACTCTCAACCATTATTGTTTCCTATCGAGAGAAGAAGGTGAATTGGTCAATTGCATTGAAAAGATCCTTGATTTCATAGATTAATGAGTACGCTAATATGCTAATTCATATCCATAAAGATGCAATCGAACCACTAGGGCAAATAAAAATAAAGCCTCTAGCATGTTACAGTTCTTTAATGATTGTTCATAATATAGAATATAAAGATTGACAATATTTGTTTTTATAATTTTTATATAGGCCACAATTGTGATGCCTTAATTTCTTCCAGTTTAACATTATTATCACCAATTAATTATATATATATATATATATATATCATAAAACGTATTATTTCGTATGCCTCAACTACTTAATGGGTTCACCCTTTAGTATAAACAAACAATATGATAAAAGGACTTGCTTTAAGAATCATAGAACTTCTGGCAAATATATGTTAATACCATTTTGATTGTATGTAGATTATATCACCTAGCAAAATGAGTTTGGATCTCGTCTCAAAGGATCCCACGACATAACCACGCATTTTCCTTTAATCCTTCATAGAGAGATTTGAGTGGTCATAATTTTTTGAAATTTGAATATTTATCTTAATTGGTTATTGTTCAAATTATTTAATTACTTTATTCACACACAAACAAACAAAAATATGTATCCCCTGCTTTATTTAATTACTTCATCTCTGGCCATAAAAATAGTATCCTTCAAATGTATAGAATACATTGGATATTTTAAAATAAACTTCCTCATAATTTTCCTTCTTAAAATCACACTTTACCTTGCCTTTTTAGTGTCTATATGGTTTGATAGGATTGCAACCAAAAGGATACAAATAAGCATTATAGCTTTAAAATTAGTCTATCGGAACTAGGATACTCTTAACAATGGAGTAGATCCAAATGATCATCCCCTCTCAGGAGTATTCGAACCTGCGCCCCAACATTGAGAGTTGAACACGAAACACGTATTTTTGGCGGTTAAAGTATGTAAAAGAAGTGCTTCCATTTGGACTGGCTGAAGTCATCCAGCTAATGCAGAAAAACTAAACAGGATCCATTTATGTGTATTATTATTATTGATTAAAGCAGTACGTTTTATTATTATTATTATTATTATTTGTTACAAATAGAAGCTGACGGCTTTGCATTTTCTTTGAGATCATGCAATAAATACAAAAATATTATACGTTTAATCTCCAATATAAAACATGAAACAATAAAAACGAAGTGGGCTAATCTAAGGTTCCCCTCTTAAGTTTATCTGTATTTGATAGAGTCGATTACTATTAGACATGACATGGATTAAAATACGTCCGAGAGCCTAGGTGGTGTCACGTAGTCGAGCGTAATGCTTATTAAAAAGGCATATCAATAACCTGTGTATGTATTTATATGAATGAATTTTTAAAAGATGGAGGATATCGGAATACTGAGCAAAGCCATTCATGAAGAATTTATGTTGGGTTACTAAGAAAACAAACTCTTTCGTTCAACTTATTATATTTATACCAAATAAATTATTTATTCGTTAGAATATTGCATTCAGTAATGTTACAGAGTTAAAACAACAAATTTTAGAGTAGTGTTTGTTTTGTTTTTTTTTTTTTTTTTTTGGCCCAGTGGGCATATATTCGACAGATCAACCATCGATATACAAAAAGGTTGTGCACATATTTAGTGAAAAACGATCAATAAATAACAATTATTTAAACAAAAATAAAGAAAACATTAAAATAATTTGAAAACAAACATATCAATAAAAATTATATCTCTAATAAAATTTTTGAATATAAAGAGGCGATTGGGATGATACAAGAAAGGTCGTCGTTTTTAACTGTTCGCATTTTATATAATATGTAGTGAACTTTAGTTATGACGGCGTCACATTTGGCATTCTTTGTGAATGTCAGAAAGTCTTCCTCAGAAGTTTGGTCAAGTGAGGACCTGTTTATTTATTTCATATTGATATTATTTTTGTACAAACTTAAGGGTCTCATGAGTTAACAGATGATGTAGGGTGTATTGCATAGTTGACTGCACAAAATGTTTCATTTGAAACTGCTGTATACATATACGAACTTAAGATGTCAAATTGAGCATCGCTGTACTTTTATGTTGATTTTAATGGATTTAATCACTCATTTAATATATTCTATTTAATATAAATATGAGATATATTATATATATATATATATATTATGACATTGATAGTTAACACGCACAAATTGAATAATCTGTTAAAATACATTAAGCATAAAATTCCACACCAACAACCTGTCTTTAAAGAAACACGTCCTAAGCAGGTCTCTAAGAATTTGGAACCAAAATAATGTCATATATGTCCAGAAATATGCGGAAAAATTAACAAGGCCGAACATGCTAAGCTAAAAGAAGGCTTAATATGCAAAACAAATATAAAATATGCATTCCAATCGAAAAGTGCCGAGAATTTTTAGGAAAAAAAGTTGGAAAAATGTTTTTTAATGTGTCATTCTGGATAAACAGGACAATGTTTTTTGATAATTTTATAAAAGTCCCTCTTGTGGAGACTTTTTCTTGGAAAAGAAGTGTGAACCTTTAACAAAATTGTAAAAATATGCGATAAAAATGCAAAAAGATTGGATATGCGTTATAAATGTTAAAAGGCCGTTTATGCCCGAAAAGCTGATTTACTCGATTCCTAGGGCCTGGTCATAGGCTATCTTCTGATTACATCAAAGGAATGTAATATGCTGGGATACACCTTAACTTCCTGCGTGTTAGCGTGTCATTTAAAGATGGGATTTGTAGGCCTAAAGTCGCATATCAAGTCACACCAGAATGTAATGATTAGTTTCACAGATTGATGGGACGATAAACAATCAATTTTATTTGGATGCATTTATTAACAATTTAATTCACAGAACAGTCCTAAAAGAACAAACTGTACTGTTGATCTGAGGCATTTGCAAACTTTAATCATCAATACACAAATAATTATATGTTGGAACCATTATTCTTTGTATAATTGATTATAAACAAGGTATTAAATACAAGGCATAATTAATTAATGTTCTGTTATTTAAAAAAATAAGAAGTTAAATAAATAATATTATAATTTACCCCTTCTGTGGAAGTGATTTATCCGGGAACTTTCAAATTTTATTGAAACATATTCTTTATACAATGTTTTGTTACTTTTATTCGAATTTAACTTTTTAAATAATAATTTTTATAATTATTGTTATTGTCTGATGTATTGTGTTTTTGTTTTAATATTGATGAATAACTTTTATACTTAGGGAACTAATTTAAACTACAATGTTTATTTATATATTATGTGTAATTTCTCTGAATAAATAAAGTTACAATAATAATAAAAATGAGATCAGTAATCCTGTTATTATTTTGACTAGTTCAAAAATTTTTTACAATGTAATATATCCTCACTTACCGGAGGTTTTAGTGACGTCACACCAAAGCCATTAAACATTGATAGATCAATGAAGCTCCTCGAAGGCCGTGATAATTTTCATTTAGAGGGATTTGCATTGCTGCTTATACGGGTTTCTGGCTTATATTAATGACTCTATTGCATGCAATCATGGAATATGTATTGGCAATCCTCCTATTTATTTGTCTGCATATAAGTATTTGAATCGTCTTCATGACATCATTTATAATCTTTGAATCCCTGAAATGACTCATAAAAATATAAGAAAGAGATGGAAAGAAAACATATCAAATGAATCAAAGAATTTTGATTTATCTCATCCTACGCCCGGGTTCGTATTCAAATATCATAGATACATACATACCTAGGACCCCTACAATAGGAGTCTAATTTCTTAAATATCTTGCGCTCAAATCTTTTATTCAAATCCTGACAACTGTTGCTCATTTGCGTTAAGTAAAAAGAAATCTGTATAAATAGGTTAGATCAAAAGAATAAATAATATTTTGACGACATTGAAGAAATATTTGTGTGCTCTCTCATTCATCATCTATTTTAAAAAGAGTTATAACTAGAGGCATATATACACTCAGAGAGTGCAAACCTCCGCCGTCATGAGCCTTCCGAGGCGGATTTTTCAGGACTGGGGAGGCGTAGAGAGACGGGGGAGGGTTCCCCTAGACGGAAATTCCGAGAGGAAGACGCTCCCGGCACCCAATTTCACAGCACAGCGACATCTATTGGCAGAGTAGGCTAACTTGAAAATTTAGTAGTATTTAGCTCATTTGGCGCCTGAATTCTGCACTCAGAGATGCCAAATTTAATCACTTCTTCCTTTTGGCACTTCCACAACTCCACAAAATTTCATTCAAATCTGTTCAGTACTTTTTGAGTTATCCTGCTGACAAACCAACAACTAACAAACCAACAAACGCCAGTGAAAACAATACCTCCTTCGGCGGAGGTAATGAGATCATGAGTGCGTTTAAGATGAATCATTCCACAGCTCCTAACTAGTTGGCTAATCAAGGCCTACAGATCATCAATACTATATTTTTATAGGCATTATTAGGATTGTTGGCAAAATTTGCATAAATTAGAAGAAGAGTTTGTGGGAAGAAAAAAAAACATGATTCGAAATATTGCTAATGATGAAAGATCATTACTTTTATTGATAGGGATGTTTATGCAATTCGTTGATTTGTCCTTTCGTAAAGAACCATGGAGGCCTTTGTTTGTCTGAAATAATGTAATTTATTGTAAGAAACCTATTTTTATATTTGGATAAAAATCTTCATGTTATATTTGTCTATTGTCCAGCCTTAATTAGGTATTAACGTTTATATTTACTTAGTCTGATATAAACATTCTTAAAAGCACTTTATATTTATGAGAGTAAATATCATAGATGCATATTCTTAGCATTATGCCGTTCAAAGTATTTACATTCATCGCGCTTTAAGGAAAAAGTTACAATTATTATGTTAATATATTAAGATAATATTTGTACATTTCATATACAAATATTTGTTAACATTTTTAATAATTATGTTCAATTTGTAATCTAATTTTTTTTATTCAGTAAATTCTTTGCCGATGAGAAAATAGTAATAAGTAGGAAACGACCGGGTACCCGCCCGGTGTCTAAAATCACCGGCCGGGACTTTAAGAATTTTACAATATTAAAAAAATATTTAGAAAATGTTTTCTAGAAAAAACGTCATCACTTTTTTGGGAATTTCTTTTATATACTGAAGTCCCGGCCCAGTTTTGGCCTGGCTCGGCCCGGTCCTGGCGAAAAAAAGTGTCCCCGTAGTTTCCTGGTAATACACAATTTTTATTTAAAACATTACCAATGAGTCAATAGAACTTATGCTTTGTATTGTGAAATGTATTGCAACACAACCTTTTGTTATATTGAAATATTCAACAGCCTCCTGCCATGACGTATATAAAAATATAATAAATAGTAAATGTAGAATTTGTGAAGTCATCTAGCAAATGAAGATGTCCTATATTTATTGCTTCATGTAGCAGTCCATCGATTCAATGTAATTGATACTCAATCCAAAAGAACTCGTGAATATGTGATTATTTATATATATGGTTCTATCGTTGTATAATATTCAAATAAAAATTAAAGTTTTGTATGTAGAATATATCGGAATGTCTAAGAAATATTGTAGTTTTTATTTGTGACAGAGGGTTATCATTTGGCTGGCAAAGAACATAATGAGTTCTGAACCAGTTTGCAAAAGGCGAACCATTTACGTCAAACTGGATAGAACCTTTTATTTATATTATCTGTAAGTAGCAATGAACTTAACATTTAGGCCTTGTATACTCCTTTTCCCTCACGTTAGACTTAAAACTTCATACATCTCCATTCAATTTCATATTTATCACTAATGGTCTAATATTTGAAAAGATCTGTTGTATCTTCTGTTAAATACACCCAGAAACAACAGATCATCTCCTTTGGAACTGCCCTGCATTAACAGAGACTTGCCAAGAAGCCCTCCAAATCTCACTAGAAGACCTCTTCAAGATCAAAACTTCTGAGGAAGATTTTCTGGCGCTCAAAAGGAATGCCAAATGTGATGCTGTCATAACCAAAGTCCAAAACATAATATACCAAATGCGAACAGTTAAAAACGAAAATCTTTCTTTTATCATTCCAATTGCTTTTTTATATTCAAAAAATTTATTATAGATAATAATTTTTATTGAAATACTTTTAATGATATGATTGTTTCCCAATTATTTAATTTTTTTAAATATTTGTTTCGTTTATATAATTGTTATTTATTGATCATTTATTTACTACGTATCTGTACAAACCTTTTGTATAACTTTGGTTTAATTTGTTGAACTATATGCCCCACTGGGCCGAGAAAAAATAGACTTGACCATAAATTTTAAGATTCTTTATCATGTGCGAGGATCTTTAAACCTACATTTCTTTCACACTTTTTGAACATTAATAAATTATACTACTTTCATTTTCTCCTTTCAGTGCCACGGATGCACCAAGGCTCACAGGTCCTCGAGGAAAAAATGTCAATGGAGCAATAGCTGGACCCTATAATCAAGGGGATCAGCTGCATTTAACATGTGATGTTGTTGGAGGTAAGAATACTCAAAATATCATGCTAATACTGTATATCTATTGATATTCTTTTTTTTCTTAAAAACGTTCAAATAATGAACACACTCCTATAACCACATAGATTGACTGCCTTTTTAATGCTTGATATTATTGGTAAAATACTGCTTTGTACAAATGGATATATATTTTATTATTTATGACTATTCTTTTGGTTGAAAATATGAAAATATGAATTAACATCTTTATTTTTTAAGTAAGGAGTAGAAAAAGGATAAATGACAAATGTAACGTCTTTTTAGGGTCTAAAACTAAAATGTTCTTTAATATATGTCCTCCTATGCATTATACAAAATATCAATAAAGTAAAAAGGGGTGACTTTTTATGAAACATTGTACAATATCAAAGGACATTTATGAAAGGTTTCTCTTTTGTCTATTACCAATACAACTCATTGTTTCCTCAAGTAGCCAGGGGTAACCATTTTAACTATCGAAGAGTCGTGAAAGAGCTATTTAAGTTGAATAATTTTTTATAAGACGGGAAGTATTCAATATAATAATGATAGGCTTACTTTTTCTTGTGGCGTAGAGCACGGAATTATAAGTTTAATCATCAAGCATACACCTAAACAAAGTAGCACCCATTCTGGCATCATCTTTGTTCTATCGCTAGACTAAATACATTTTATCATTATATTTCCAGGTCGCCCACGACTCGTGTACATTGGTATATGAATGATAAGGTCATTGATTCGACCTTTGAAGTGGAACATCGACGCGACACGGTTGTGAATCGACTTCGACCCATTCATGTCACTCGAGAAATGGATAATGCTCTTATAGAGTGCCGGGCCTCAAATAACAACGTCACTCAGCCTCTCTCACGAAGGATTCGCATTGAAATTAATCGTTAAGTACCCTCGTTATATACCTATTTCAATCACCCATTTATCATCTAATAAAAACCAGGGCTCAAAAAAAATCCGTCGCAGAGACTTAAAAGGTAAATTACAGCAACTGAAAGATCAAAGGGGCACTACGCAAAAAATGGATATAACTCATTTCATGACATGTGCCTTTTAATTAGTGTGACATTATTAATAATAAGATCAAATTCACCATTGGTTTAAATAATAGATTAATCAAATCATCACATTTATGTACAAATGCAACAATCATAATGCAAACAAAATTACAATTGAATGTCTTTTTTAAATTACTGAAAAATAACAACTTGAATAATCATGGATTATTCATTATCAACAAAATTGAGTTATCTCCTTGTTTTTTATTTTCCCATCGAGGTACAAATAATATCATGTGGATTCTGTAAGGGATATACAGAAAAATTATATGTATATATATACATATAATATTTATATATATATATATATATCCAATATACTAAAATGGGATTAAATTAACGTCAAATGACTGTAATTATTATTAATTTATTTAATTAACAAAATTTAACAGAAGTTAAATATGCTAACATATATAAATTTATGAAAATAAATCAGACCTTTTGCCTCAAAAAATAAGCAAGGCCAGAAGGACTCCGAGCAGAAGCCACCACTTCAACTTGCAGGGATTTTCTTGCATTTTTGATGATGGACTTTCAGCTGGTCAACCGCTGCCCATGAGAGGGTTATTATTAGGCCAGTTTTGAGCCTTCACGAAATTGGGAACTTTCCTGGCCAACAAGGTTTGTGTGGTCTTGGACCCATGACATGGTGCAGAGTCCTGGATGAGTACCACATTGTCCAGACATAACTTCTCATCTATCCAAGGGAAAAGAACCTCCTCTAAAATGTGCACGTACTCCACAGTGTTGATCTTGAGGCCGACCTCAACGAATGGGGGGCATGATGCTGCCGTTGCTGTCCACAGCTCCAAAGACCATCACACTGACCAGATTTTTCGTCTTGAGGACGGAGGGACAGCAAAGGGTTTCAAAGGCAATCACTCTGGAATTCTGCTTGTTGATCTCGGCGTCAACAACGAACTTCTTCTCTTCCACAAAAACAACCACTTAGAAGCACCTTGATGTTTGAGGTGGTTCAACAACTTGGGGCACCTCTCAGCCCTGATGGCCTTGGTCTTGTCTGTGAGGAGATTTCTGGTCCTCCGGACATACGACTTCCTCCCCAGGTTGTTTTTAATGACCTTTGAGATGGTGGAGACATGCTACCATATTCTTAGCGAGGGTGGTCATCGGAATTGTCGGATTGCCGTAATTGACCTTTTCAAGCCAGCCAAGAATCTGGAGACCTCTTGGCATCACTTCTCTACTCTGCGTCTTGCCCTCCTCCTTGAAGGCCTTTAAGACCCTGAAAACTTTCGACCTGGGGAGTTTGGTGGCCTTGATGATCTCTGAAGTTGTGCGTCCGGCGCGGGCGAGAATGATGATGGTAGACCTTTTCTCTTGATTCATGGCTCTCACTCACACGACTGTAATTCAAGTAGTGTCAAACGAAAGATAATTTTTACGTCATTGAAAAAACAAGTCATTTACTTGTTGAATTGGTGAAGTGGTATCTGGGGAACCTAAAAAACATTAAAAACCATGATATTAAAGGTTTCATTTATCACCTATGTATAAGACATAAATGGGATATATATATATATATAATATAAGAAGGTCATCCATATCTATCTTAAATCCCGGATTTAAATCATTTTTGGTATATGTAGTTTATATTATAGAAGCCTTTTTTTGTTCCCTGCGATGCAAACTATTTAATTCCTATTTCTTTCCTCATAAGGCGTCGAAGCCATGGCAAGAATTCTCAAGGGAGTGAAAAGGATTTTATATATGTGATTTACAGCTGATTGCATAGGAAGAAGAAGAATGGAAAGGGTGTCTTAATATCCCCATTTATAACAACAAATATTCCCATGTACAAATTGATTCCCATTCAATCTCTCCTCGTATTTGCTCCCCCCCCCCTTTCATACTTTATGACGAAAAGAACGATGATAAACTCAAAAAAAGAGAAGAAAAAAATGGTCATACTTCTTCTTCTACGCACTATTAAGCTTCAAATATTGTCCATTCTTGATGTGTAGTCAACCATGGTGTAGTTTGTTTATCTTCTGCTGCTATATTTTGTTGTTATTGTTGCTGGAGGTATATTTTTAGAATTATTGAATGGACGGAAATCAAATCTCCCTCTTTTATGGAGAAAGAATAATCCTATAATCATTTTTTAAAGAGGTTTATTAAATATATATATATATATATTTGTGTTTGTATATGAAACGATAATTTAGTTATAATACATCAACTAGAGGCATATACACTCAGAGAGTGCAAACCTCCGCCGTCACGGGGTCCTTATGAGCCTTCCGAGGCGGATTTTTTACGACTGGGGTGGCGTAGAGGGACGGGGGAGGGTTCCCCTCGACGGAAATTCCGAGAGGAAGACGCACCCGGCACCCGATTTCACAGCACAGCGACATCTATTGGCATAGTAGGCTAACTTGAAATATATTAGTATTTAGCTCATTTTGCATCTTAAATTCTGCACTCAAGATGCCAAAATTTAATCACTTGTTCCTTTTGGCATTTCTAACAACTCCATAAAGTTTTCATTGAATCCGTTCCGTACTTTTTGAGTTATCCTGCTGACAAACAAACCAACGCCAGTGAAAACAATACCTCCTTCGGCGGAGGTAACAATGTGTTTCAAATTCATAATGTTCGTACTTAATGTATTCTACACATAGAGATATAAAGATATAGAGAGCTTATTCCCTTCATCTATATTTTTGTGTCCAATATAAACAAAGTAATTTTGTACTCGTCATCGTAAGCTGATCATAGAGATAGAATCTATCTCTATAATCAGCTTACGATGACGTAGGTCAAATTACTTTGTTTATTTTGAACACACAGAATACAGCTGAACGTTGTTTCTCTACTGTTGAAGGAGCTCTCTCTATCTTTATATCTCAATGGTTTCTACAGTATAGATGACTTAAGGCATTGAGGACAGCATAATATTTTACTCAGTTTTTTATTTAAAATATTGCTTAATATTAGCCTATTTAAGGATGACCCATCAAAATAAATTAAAAGTCAATTATTCTACATTTGCCTTACTGAATTGCATAGGATTCATAGGATTGCATTATTTAATGGTTCTAATAGCGTTTGTATTCATATAACAAAAATACATATTAAGCAAGGGAAACGACTATATTTTATCAGGGTATTGGCTGCAGTAGAATGAAGACCTTTTCTTATATATATATATATCCCATTATATGCATACACCAAGGTAGATAAATGAACCCTTTAAATATCATGGTTTTAATGTTTTTAGGTTAGCCAGATATCCACTTCATCATTTCAACAAGTAATTGATTTCTCGTGACTTGTTTTGAAATGATGTAAAATACTAGTTTTTTTTCTTTTCTTTTTTTGAAGATGGCATTCCGACTGAGTTCCTCCAATTCAGCTTTGGGATATTGAGATACAATTTAAAAAAGTCTTAGAAAGTCCCACAAAGTCTTTCAACCATTACACCATTAAGAGAGGCATCAAAAGATGGACAGTCATCGAGTTATCAATATATTCGTGATACACTTTTTCTGGTAGTCTTATAATTTAATTATAAGTTGATATTTCAATAAGTCCTTTAACTTAGGGTCGAAAGTAAAATGTTTACATAATCCAAAATTTTATTTAAAATTGTGCTCTAGTTATTGCTTTCAATAGGATTATCATGGATTTAACAATATTTCTTTTGGAGGGGTATATATATATATATATATATATATATTATATTATATAATAATATATATATATATATATATATATATATATTAAATATCGAATTATATAAATATATATACTATAACACGAATATATTTGTTTATCAGCATATTTCTAAAAATAGTGTTGCCTTCATTCTCTGTTACATTCATTTTTATGACGTCAATTTCATTTGCTACACCTTCATCTCTTGGCACACGAGTCAGGGACCTTGAATTTTCCATATGACTTAAGTAGATGTTACAGAATCGTTTGGAGTCTCCAGAATGTTATTATGAGAATCACATATATTCTCATCATGCCTCTAGGGAATCGCCCAAAAAAATATTTTTATTTGTGAGTATCATGTGTGTTTTTTCTCCTGAAAAGATGAAAATAAATCAGGGATATGTTTACATTTACTTTGCCTCAAATCTCATGAGTTGTTTGTTGACGGGTAAATACAATATCATAAGATGTGAAAAATGTAGATTATATTTTGTTCACAGTAGTTTATGAATAATGTTTAATATTTGTCTTGAATATATACTTTTTATAATGATAATTTTTCGATATAAAAACTACTCCAATAATACGAATTTCACTAGATTTTGTACAGAGCTCATGAATGATATATCTCCATATTGATATAGTGATGTTGAAAGGGAAAAAAGAATAAAAAAGCTAATACTTATTACAATGAATAAAAAGTTCATAAAAATATGTTTAATCGTAAATAATAGTACCGCTATTTCTTTTTGTCTTTTGCGTGACCATTCAGGGCTTTAATCTAAAGAAACACCATGTTTCTTGAGAAATTTCTTCATACAATTCCTCGACTCGTTTTCTTAATCCTCCTCCTAAATTGGAATTTTGTAAATCATTTTATTTATGATTTTCAAAAATAATGCATTCCCGGATAATCCTTTAGCCTTTTATTTTAACTTATGCGATGCAAATTAGCTTAAGAGTCCGCTCATGACGTTTATGATAAATGTTTTTAGGTTTACAATCCCTAGGTAGATAGTTCGCCGAATATATATATATATATACATAGGCAGAACGAGGGTCCCTGGTATCCTTCAGCTGCTGCCTGAGCTCAACAACCCTTCTTCTGTCGATCCTGAGCAGCTCAGAGACCTGGGTGTTGCTGATGGTGTTGCCCTTTATACAAAAAATCTGGATAACGCCACACCTGCGTTCTTGCTCGTTCCAGATACAGGCTATAGATTTCCATATGCGGCCATGACGATGATAAAATTCAACTGAAATGATCCCCATTTGTTGACTGTCTGCTAAAAAATCAGCTGCGCGGATCGGATGACGTCATCCTTGTTAAGGATGTCCTGAAAACCCTCGCGGATTAGATCTTACCACCCCCCTGTATTAGTATATATATATATATATATATATATTATATATATATATATATATATATATTATATATATATATATATATATATATATATATATATAATATATATATATATATTATATATGAATAAGCTCAATTTTTATATACAAATCATATTTCCAATTTGAAAAGCTTCTTTGAAACATATAATTATGATATTATTTATAAAGATAAAACCATCAAGAGCAGGGTCGATAAGCAAGACAAGTTTATAAGCAAATCGATATATAGAACAATGGGTTATTGATAGAATATATTTGTGTCGTTCTTTCTACATATTATAAATCCCTTATTAGCTAATCTTATTTCTGATATTGCAGTTAACCCAGTATTGGTTGAAATACAAAACAAGCCGGAGTTCTTCCGTGCAAATAAGAAGTATGACCTCCTCTGTAATCCCGTGGATCCAAGCCGCATGCCATCATCTCCTGGTCTAATAACAACCAAAAAGTGAACGAAGAGAATGTTGAGGTAGCTGCCTACTTTTTTATTCATATTTGTTTGATTGGACATTCATGTTTAGACAATCGAGGAATAAAATATAAGGATGAAAACGAATAGAATTGATGATCGTTGTCTAAAAAGATGATAGCAAAATCAATATAATTAATATTTCTTGGTACACAAAAACGTATCTATGTATGAAGAATAAGTTTGACACATATGCATTGATTTGATTTTTAGTTGCAAACATTTATATTCGTAAGGAGGCTTTTTGGGAGTTATATCTATAACCAAGGATGAAAATCATTCGTTATACAAAGTAGTCTCTTTAGAAATAGGATTTATTTGTTAATCTTAATGACACAAACAAATAAACTTTCATTGTATGTTATGTTTTCTAAATTTTATAATTTTGACCTCAAATTTTGATTATTAACATTGCCAAACATATAAGAATAATTCTACACATTATACTAAACGAAAGGAGGCCATTAAATTACATAATCCTTTAACGATATCAATGTTTCTTTCTTCATATCGACTGATATTGTAGGAGGTTCCTGAGTGCTGAGATTTTATACAAATAACTTTTACATCAAACCTATGGCTTCTGAGAAATAACTGAATTAAGATTTTATTGAATGGATATAAGATTATGAGTGTCCAAGGCCATTAAAAACTAAATTAAAGGCATCCTTTCACAACTCATGCAGCTTGAGTATTTCATCACAGTCTTTTCGACTTTGTAATTACTATTTTGGAGTTTTACGAATTAGAATCAAAGCTCTGTTAGAGAAGCCAAAGCTTAATAAGCATTCTGAATAAGCACAAGGGAAACCATACATATGCACAATGTTAAACAGATTAAGTTTCGAATTTCCAAAACTATTTATTAATTTACTAAAATCAGTGTACCATCTTTTCATTCTCATCAACTATCTACAAGTAAGCTAGGAAATGTGTATATAAAGGATTTACGTATATAGTATAATGATGAACAAATTATATATTCCTTTTAGCCCCAGAGGTCTTTAAATACTATAGTTCCTTATCAACCAACGTCATTTGAAACCAAAAAAAGGATCCTCATTCCGCCAAGAATTTGAAACTATACACAAATTAATAAATAAGGAAATAAAAATACTACTATAATATTTATATATGTTTTTATTATTGTTTGTGGTTAGTATTTTACGACTAATATATACATATTAAATGTAGATAGCATAAAAAATTCGCTTCATATCATCATCGTTCCTTCATCGTAGAAAATATGTACATTAAATGAAATAATAAATTATCTTAAATGATGGTAAGTTGTGTGATGCCCCCCTCTCCCCTCCAACATATCTTGTTTGAATATATGTATTTTGAATGTTCTTACATTGGGGTAATAACAAACATATACATAGCCTTTTTTCATTAATGGTTAGGAGAGAAATCGATTTCTTTAATAATAATAATAATACTATTGGAATACACGAAATGTAGTCCACACTTGCAAAGCTTCAAAACATAACTAAGCTTATTACTTTGTCCAATTACTAGTCAAGCCACAGCATGCCACGGATATGGGATATAAGTATTCAAATAAATAAGTAATATGTATTCAAAAAATGTAATTTTTATGGATGCTGTATTTGACTACTTTATATATCTATTGCAAAGGTATCAAATCTAATTATCTAAAGTCAGATACGAGTATTATTCATGTGTGATTTCGACTTATTTACGTATCCGTTACATAAACATTAGTATCAAAGTAAATCCTTGGTTCAGTTGTTGGATCATTATGTCTGTCTAGAGCAGAGATCGGCAACCCAAAATGTTGAAAGAGCCATAACGGATAAAAAAAATGTGTCTGGAGCTGCAACAAAAGTTAATTCCTTATGTTACCTTCATGTAATTTTGCACATTTTGGTCCTATATATTTTCCTATCCCACCTTTTCCCCAAGTTCAAACTTTTTTGGAAAAGCTCCAATGAGCCACTAAGGCAGCTCTAAGGAGCCGAGGTTGCCGACTCCTGGTCTAGAGAATATCAATTCAAATGATGCAACAAAGCATAAGGTTCTCTTTTTTGTTAAGGTCCTTTGACGGAACATTTAGCTTTTTTTTCAACGGAAATCAGATGGTGGAACAATGATAAGCTTAATTAGTGGCGTGAGTCTACAAAAGCAGTGATAAGTATATATTCATAATACTGAGGTCTTTCAGGAAAAACGAGTTTCACGTAACAAAACAAAATGGTTTAATACATTAGTACTTTATGCATTATTATTAGTATTTTTTGCATATGTGGTCCAATTGAACTGCATTAATGTGGATAGGAATTATAGTATTACCTTTAGTCTCATGAGCTCCGGATCTTATAAACGAGGTGAGTCAAAATTAATCTTTCCCGCCTGAAAGTGGAACTTGCACCCTTTGCATTGATAGTTGGGAACGCATTTACTGAGTTAACCTTAAATATTTCATTTTGGGTCTTTAATTCATGTGGTCATTTGTGGGGGGGGAAATGACATTTTCTTTTGAGTTCCAAAAACATTTTTCCTCATTATTTTTTCACGAATACTTATAATTCTATTCTCCCCACTAACCTATTATACTATAATAATATTTATACTATTTACAGACGCAATTTCAAGATGAGGATACTAGAAGTACATACACGTATACCCCGGATCGAGCACAGAACGGACACCGCATCACTTGTCGCGCAGAGAACCCAAACATTGCCAACTCGGCGATTGAAGACAGTCTTGATATTGCCGTGATGTGTAAGTATACCACATGATGAACTAAAAATATAATTACATTTTTCTTTACTACTTTTATTTATGTCTTTCTGTCTCATTTTTCAGATCCACCATCCATTTCTCTCCGACTTGGAAGATCCCTCAATGCAGAGGATATTAAGGAGGCGCGGATGTATACTTTGAGTGCCATATTGAGTCTAATAATCCGCCGTCAGAACAATACAATGGGTTCATAATGTAAGAAGAAAACTATTCAATTGGATAAATGTACATCTATTGACATGATTTGTAGATATTTACATAAAACAATTACATTTATTAAATAGAAAAACTGCAACAAATTGTACCAATTCAAAGTAAATAACTACATAAATGGCACCATAGATGAGGTTAAGTGACAACCATATAAATAATTGAAGTGAGTAAAGGCTCGAGAATGAGTTTAAGTATGAATATAATTACACTTAATATTAACAAATTATTTAGATAATATAAAAATGGCTTTTTGGAGATCTATTAAAACTATTATATATATACTTTTACAAGGTACCCTCTCTCTCTGAAAGACTTTGTTTAAAGGTCGCTATCGAGAGGCTATGGCCGTGAATTTTTCGACCAGAAGTTACGTTCATTTTTTCCTTCTTCAAAAGAGAATTAGTCTCCATTGTTTTGGATGCGTTAAGTATAGCAAAACAGTATTTATTACAAATATTATATTTTTGCCATTTTTCGTATGTTATATGAAAATAATTAAAAAGATGATTTAGAAAGAATGAACAGCCTTTAAAAATAGAAGGTAGAACCATTATTTATTCTCATTGTTCTAAGTTCGTCCTATGAACTCTTGTTTCGAAGAAACATTGTTTGAACCCCCATAATTCTATTTTACGGGTTCTAATGTAATCTACTATTGCAATAATGAAAAATCAGGAAAGCAACCTAACCATGATAGCGTAAGTAGTGGAAGTAGTTCATGAAAAAGAAAGCAAGGATTTATCTCGCGCTGATGGGTCTGTATTACATATGTTCAAAGTTCAGATATCAATAAGTTTACTGATAACTAAGTTAGTGATCTATTAAACTAAAAGATGATACATATAAAAATAAATTCACAAACAAAATAAACAAATATATAACAAAAAATAAGAGAAAATTAGTCGTGTTGATCTTAATATAAATTAATGATAATATAACTTCATTGATAAAGCGGCTCTTTTCTCAACACAAAGGTATATTTTTATATTAAATTAAATAAACATTGGTTACAAAAGTATTTTAAGGAAAACACAATTGACCATAACATACATTAAAGAGAAACCTAAAATTATTTTAAGTTAGATAATATACACCTTCTAAAAACCATAACTAAAGAATTAAAATTGAATAACGAATAATAAAAATTCTAGAAATTCATTGAACAGACTTTATATTTTCGACGCAAAAGATTGAATCAAAACGTAAAATCCTCCTGAGCTTTTTGTTAAGCCCTATAGAATCACTTTTTAAATAACAATAAAAGGATCGCTCAAAACTATTTTTCATTGCCTGAATTCACAATAGATATATATTGAACAATATTACTAAAACCACACATATATATATATATATATATATATATATACACTTTGACTGACTTCTTGAAATTTCATCCATTTCCTTTCAACCACAGATCATTGTTTATTAAACATAATATTATTAATATGATTATATAGCACTATACCCTTGATTTATCCTGGAATAGAAGGAAAACGATTTAAAGGTAATCATATCTAGCTCGTCTCATAAAGATGGATATCAAAACAACATGCCTTCTTCCTACCTTCCCTTGTCATAGTCCTACAGGTTAAGGTACAAAAAAGCAGTAGTAGTAGTCGCAAGAGATATGAATAAGAGCAGAGGATTTTTGTATCCTTTATTTTTCTGCTTATTGGAATTCCATATTGTGTGTGTGTGTGTGTCTTGTGTTTTATAACCTATATGTACACTGACTATACATATTCACATACCACATGGATAATATTATTAATAATAATGTTATTATTGTTATGCTTATATGAATAAGGGTTAAAGACATAACGATGGAGAAGGGAAGAGGAAGCGAGCATACCGTTTGTAGGAAGAGGACTCTCTTTTTCCATAGGCTTTAACTCCCGATTTTTATTTTCCCTATTTATTTGATCCACATCCCCCCCCCCCCCCCCCTCTCTCTCTCTTCCCCCCTTTCTGACTCCTCTCCAATGAATAAGGGTGGAGAAGGAGGTACTCAAAAGCTAATGATAATCGTAACAATAATAATTTATTATACTTTACGATGTTGAAGTAGAAGGGTTTTCGTTTCATACGTGACGTCATTCATGCTTTGAAATAAAAGTGTGACGTCAAGGGAGGGAATGAGCGAGATGATAATTCTATTTTGAAGTAAAGGGTTTTCGTTTTCATGGTGACGTCATTAAATGCATTTAATAAAGTTGTGACGTCAAAGGAGGGAAATGAGCGAGGATTTTATTTATTAGTAGGTTTCATTTTTGAATCGATATTCCTGCTATGTTGTTGTCCAGGGGCCCCCTGCTTCAGGGAGTGATTTGTTTGGATTGGAATAATGATATACCATAGAGATATAAAGACATAGAAGGCTTATTGGATTCATTAGAGGAATACGTTTTTGTGTTCAATATAAAAAAATATTTCTATCTCTTTGATCAGCTAACGATGACGCAGTATAAATTACTTGTTTTATATTGGGCACAGAATACGGCTGAACGACGATGTGGCTCTGCTATTGAAGGGAATAAGCTCTCTATATCTTATATCTCTATGAATAGACAGACTAAATAAATAGCAAAAAGTCTTTCATTGGATTATTTGTTTACATGTGCTGTTGATGTAAGATGTGGGGTCGAGGATGTTATTTCGATCTTTTTGGACATAATGCAGAATGCCCGGACCTTGAAGCTGCTGATTAAATTTCCGTTAAAATATTAAGCAAACATATATAATTTAAGTCTTCAGATACATATACACTTTTATACTGCTGGCCAAGCTATTCAAAAAATGCATTATGGTAAAGTTATCAATTTAAAATTACTTTTAAAAGTTTATAAAGAAAGTGCTATAGGAAAATATCCCCCTCCCCCAAAATGAAATAAAGTTGACTCAAAAACTAATAATTATCATATATATATATAATAGTTAGACAATGCTTTAAGAAGAAACATTCATTCGTCAATACTTTATGGTTAAGGGATTCAATCAATTTTTAAAGATTAGCATATAATACAAATATTCTGTTGTATCAACTTTGGCTTATAAATAAGTTTTGAGAATGCTCTTTTTTGTTAACCCTCAGTGTCGAAGTTTCAGTATTTTCATTCCTATAAGTACTCTATAGATTAATATCAATTTTTTTTGGGCGAAATTTCATATTTTTCCTTGAAATAAGAATTCTATATATTTATTCGTCTATGATTTAAACTCTTATTAAATAAGTCTTCCCAAAAACTAAAGCTTGTCAAACAACGCGCCAAGACAAAAAAATATTCGTGTAGCTCCTTATAGTCCCTCGGATATCCATCCATCCATCTTCATTAATACATACAGCTATGAGCTTACAACTATTTATTTATCACATGTTTTACACCTTCATCATTTTTTTAATATTTCTTCTCTCAGACCGTCAAGCTAAATGTAACAGTAACAAGTCAAAGATATTATCCAGATTAATTTGTCATCTCTTCATTATTACATCATATTAATTCATGTTGTAGCTTTAATGGATCTAGGCAAAGACTTTATATTGACAGAAGCGGAATTTAATGTGTCCTTGTAATTAACTAATGGCGTCAAGAAAGGAATGAATGAATAAATAGTATATTAAGTATATAAATGCATTATGCAGCATAATTACATCCTTAGTGTTTCATTTACTTTTGGTATGATACTTTTCAATGAATCTAAAAGGAGTGTTTTTATGGAATCTACTGTCTTCAAATTTTATTCATTTGCACTTTCATATATATATATATATATATATATATATATATATATATATATATATATATATATATATATATATATATATATATATATATATATATATATATATATGTGTGTGTGTGTGTGTGTGTGTGTGTGTTTATACCGGCTGATACCGGATTGAGTTCCGGTGGGGTGGGGTTTATCTAGGAGTTAAAGAAACAAACATATATATATAATGGGTCCACAGAACCTTGAGACCAAATTGAACAAAAGAAAATACAGTTGTTATCCAAGAGCCTCCATCAATAGTAATTAAATTGTATTAAAAGTTATCTTACAGTCCCAATATTCAACTGCAAATTTAATAAAAAATCATATTTCTACAAACTTCACCATCCATCTATACCATGTATTCTATTCACAGGCCATTGATATAATATACTGCTTACTGAACTTCCTAATTGAATATATTCAAATCGGCATTAAAAAGCTTTCCATATAAATACATCGCTGGCGACATTTTTCAAACAAATACCTGCATAATGTTGTAAAGCAATGTAATGCTTCAAACAATGTTTATGGACAAATGTGCTGATACTTGTTTCCTCATTTTAAACAATCAAATGCACTACAAAAAGTTGCCCCTCTTGAATAAAACAAGTATAGTTAAATATTGCTACTGATTACTCATTTAAATACTTATTGATGCAAACTTGCATTCATTATTTCGATTGATCAGAGTGTCCTTATAAGAAAAATGCCATTAACCCTCCCCCCCCCCCTGATAGGCTGCAGTTGCATTAGATAAACGCATATTCAAAAACAATTAAGAATGCCACGATCTAGATTTTTTAAAATAATAGATCTAGAAAAAATATTCAATTAATCATACATGCAATGAAATGCAAAAGAATTCAACGTCTCACTTCACATCTCAAGATGCAAGCTCTCTAATGCAGCAGCAGCACTCCCGGATGACTCAGAGAATGGTAATATCTTGGATTTTTAGAACACAAGGGAACGGGTAATTATATGGGTTATTTATGAGCTCTCTTAAGGCTGATATTGTGCATTTTTTTTGTTTATTTGCAATGTTAGATATGGAGCTACATGCATTTTATGTAGAGTATACATAGGAATGTTGTAGGTGGCCAAATGAAATAGGAAGTTTTTTGGTTTAACATTAGAATAAACGAATAAATGTGGACATTCAACTCATTAAATAAGATGAAGAAAAGCGTTTAGTTTCTTTTTCAAATGGATTTAACATATATGCCTATATATATATATACTCGTATATGTTTATATATATATATATATATATATATATATATATATACGAGGTTTGATCAAAATGTATCCGACCTTAATTTTTATTGGTCAAACGAACACAGCTATGGGGGCGGGACTTGCTGTGTGGTTGGGAGCATGACTACTGCGCATGCTCATTTTTTTCTACAGCTCCAATACAAGTCAGTCGGCGTCAGGCCATTCATGATTGAACAGGTGCAAGTGAGTGTCGTCGGATTTTATTTTCTTTAAAATGTCAGAAAAAGTCGAACAGCGTTATTGCATAAAATTTTGTTTTAATCTTGGTGATTCGCAAGATTAAAAAAGTGTTTGGAAATGAAGCGATGGGCACCACACAGATAAAGGAGTGGTACCAACCGCTTCAAAGATGGCCGCTTGTCAGTTGAAAGTGAACCACGCTCAGGGAGGCCCTCAACATCGAAAAACGATGCCATCATTGATCAAGTGAGGAACCTGGTGATGCAGAACCGCCGAATCACGATCAGAGAACTTGTAGACGAGGTGAATATTAGTTTTGGTTCCATTCAATCAATTTTGACTGACGACTTGGGCCTCAGGAGAGTCTCAGCAAAATTTGTACCAAAGCTGCTAACATTTGAGCAAAAACACCTTCGTCTGGAGATCGCACAAAACATGCTGGAAACTGTACACCAGTGGTTCGTCAACCTCCCTACTCTCCTGACATGGCTCCCTGCGATTTTTGGCTTTTCCCAAAGCTGAAAATGCCACTAAAAGGGACCAGATTTCAGACCAGAGAAGAAATTATGCAGAATGCGACAGACCATCTGAGAGCCATACCGAAGGAGGACTTCCAGCGATGCTTTCAACAGTGGCAGAAGCGTTGGGAGAAGTGTGTGGCAGCCCAAGGGGACTACTTTGAAGGGGATTAGCATTAAATACTTGTATCATAATAAACGTTTGTTTTATGACCAAAAGTCGGATACTTTTTGATCATACCTCGTATATATATATATATATATATATATATATATATATATATATATATATATATATATATATATATATATATATATATATATATATATATATATATATATATATATATATATATATATATATATATACAGTCATGGTCAAAAGTTTAAGACCGCCCTCGATTTTTAGCATAAATATGTATCATGTTGAAAAAACGACTCATTGAAGTTTCAAAGTATATTTTATTTTACAAACAGGTTATAAAAGGGAATATAAAATATATTCTTCCATTATAAAGCAACTGACAAGTGCTAAGAGTTAGTATTTAGTGTGGCTTCCACCATTCTGGATCACAGCGGCCAGGCGTCTCGGCATACTGTTTGTCAGTGATTTGCAATACTCTTGGGGGATTTCTCTGACCCAGACTTGTTTTATTGCTTTGGTCATCTCAAGAGCATTTGACGGCATCTACTCAGCAACTATATCTTTCATAATGGAATAATCCCCCAAGAGTATTGCAAATCACTGACCAACCGTATGCCGAGACGCCTGGCCGCTGTCATCCAGAATGGTGGAAGCCACACTAAATACTAACTCTTAACACTTGTCAGTTGTTTTATAATGGAAGAATATACTTTATATTTCTTTTTATAACCAGTTTGTAAAATAAAATATACTTTGAAACTTCATTGAGGCGTTTTTTTAACATGATACATATTTATGCTAAAAATCGAGGGCGGTCTTAACTTTTGACCATGACTGTATATAATTTAAATATAATTTTACAAGGACGCATCCAAATATGAGCTCTAACAGTTTAAAGCAATAACTACAAGTCATCAATTAACCAAGGTCGGTTGTGGGAAGGACTTAAGTACCTCCTGTTTTCGATTCTCTCTTGGATCGAACTCAATAGGCGTACACCTCTGGGAATCCACGCAATCAGTATGGAATCCTGCCAATTTTCCTTTTTATTGCCAAAATGTATTTTCCATCAATTTTAAGCTATATCTCTTAGTCATTGAATATCCTCCACTTATAAGTAAAAAAAAAGTCATGCCGAATTATCTGAATTGCTCTAGATAAACGTCTTCTTTTTTCTTCTTCTTCAATTGGCCTCAAGTGTACGGACTTCAAGCATCATGCTTCAGGCTGCATCATCATCATATGAATATCTTACATAATATATTTATTTGGTGCTAACTTTTTTTTGTACTTCATATTTTGCCTTCTAACAAAATGGCCGCCCTCATGGAAGGACATTAACACGTAGAAGTTGCGGAGGGCCCTTATTTATATTTTGTTTTCTCTTCCTCTTCTTTCTATAGTGTATATTCATGAAATTATGTACAAATAAGCAAATAAAAAAATGCCCTCAAAAATATCATTGCCTAACTCTGTATGTGAATCAAGAAAAGTCTCTGATTTATAATTTAATGCTACATAAGTACAAATAGAGCTATGAACTTCCTCCTAAACTATAAAAGGCTCACTTCTGACGTGCTTACATGAATATTTTTCAGCTTTCAGACATCAAAGAAATCTAATTTTTGTTAAGCTGCATATTTTGTATTTTGACATACAAAAAAATCATATTTCCAGCTACCTTCAAAATTGAAATTTTAGTATTTAATTGATATATATATATATATGTATATATATATATAAATATGTATGTATATATATATATAAATATAATGTAAATAAATATATATATATATGTATGTTAGTGTAATAATGTTTAATATGGTCCATCCTTTTTCAAAGTATTTATTCATTTTGTTAATCTTTTGCCTCCAACATATTTAGACAATTGCGAGTAAACAATCCCATTGCATGCATCTTTTAACGTGACGTCAGTGACGTAAGCTTTTTGTGCTATAATTTTCTTTAGGTCAATGTTATTTATATGTATATGAATGGTTGATTCCTTGTTCATCAGCGGATGGACTCTAGCATAGAGATATAAAGACATAGAGAGCTTATTGGACTCTTCAGAGAAATACGTCATTGTGTCCAGAATACAGCTGAACGAGGATGTTTCTCTGTTATTGGAGGGAATACGCCATAGAGATATAAAGATATAGAGAGATTATTCCCTTCATCTGTATTTTTGTGTCCAATATAAACAAAGTAATTTGATCTACGTCATCGTAAGCTGATCATGGAGATATAATAATCTCTATGATCAGCTTACGATGACGTAGTATCAATTACTTTGTTTATAGTGGACACACAGAATACAGCTGAACGATGTTTCTCTGCTATTGAGGGATCAGCTCTCTATGTCTTATAACTCTATGGAATAGGCTCTCTATATCCTTATATCTCTATGGATTCTTCAGAGAAATACGTCATTGTGTCCAAAATACAGCTGAACGACGATGTTATCTGCTATTGGAGGAAATAGCTCTCTCTATCTATCTCTATGGATAGAAAATACGTCATTGTGTCCAAAATACAGCTGAACGACGATGTTTCTCTGCTATTGGAAGGATAGATCTCTATATCTTCTATATATCTATGGATTCTTAAGAGAAATACGTCATTGTGTCCGATAAAGCTAAACGACGATGTTTCTCTCCTATTGGAGGGAAATAGCTCTCTATAACTTCTATAATCTATGGATTCTTCAGAAATAATACGTCATTGTGTCCAGAATACAGCTGGACGATGTTTTGCTGCTAATTTGGGGGAATAAGCTCTCTATATCTCTATATATCTATGGATTCTTCAAGAAATACGTCATTGTGTCCGGAATAAGCTAAACGACGATGTTTCTCTCCTATTGGAGGTAAATAGCTCTCTATACTTCTATAAATCTATGGATTCTTCAGAAATATACGTCATTGTGTCCAGAATACAGCTGAACGATGTTTTGCTGCTAATTTGGGGGAATAAGCTCTCTATATCTATGGTGTCTAGGCCGTTGATTCTTGCTCCTCTGCTTGAGAGATTGAGTGAGTCCTCGCTGATCCTTGCTCCTCTTTCGAAAAAACTTTGTTCATCCTCAAATATTCTCTCTGAAGTCTTCATTTTGAGAGAAGTAAGAATCGACAAAGAGAGCTGCTCTTCTGAAGAGGAGCAAGGATCGGGTGCCTTGGTTTTTTTTCTCATTGAATGAAGAAGATTCATATGAATCTTATTTTCATCAAGTCCAGAATATTTTGTCGGCACGGCCTTCCGGTCAGTTCCGGCGGCTCCCTTTCAACCTTGAGTCTCATAAATTCATACATAGGGACTATGAATACCTGAAAATATTATTAATAATTGTTATGACATATCCGGCTAACTAGAATGAAGCTACTAAAATGTATCTTCATTACGGAATCCCTTCATTACTCATGTATAACACACGAATGAAAGGATTCAAAAACACACGACAAACATAAAAAAAAATAGAGGCGTTTTTCTATCAACAGAATGATGTGTTACTCAGTTATTGCGGTTACAATGATTGCTAGAAGTTGCTGCAAATATGTGGAATTATCTATGTAGGTTTTTTTTTGGATATTGTATTATTCATTATTTTTATTCGTCAAAGTTATACTGTAACTGTAGCTACTCCCCTAGGATATACGAGAATAGCTCATTGTATATTGTATACAGGAAGAAGAATACCGCCATAGACTGCTATGAAATATGAATACTGTCTCAATCTTTTTGAATGCCAAAAAGGTAAAACATTTCTTGGCAACATATTTTAAGTATCTTAATATATATTAACACGTGAAAAATTACAACAAGTTGAAATCGTTGCGAGTAAAATATAGAAATAAATGAAAAAAGGTATATAGAAATAGAGTGAAAGTATGTATGGAATATCCGGATCCGTTGGCCGCCGTCATTGTTGTGTTCCTCCTAGAGGGCAAGTTTCAAGAGCTTCCATACAGGTTTGCAGAGTCGGTTGATTTAAAGCGTTAAAGTAAAGTAGCGCATGCATAACATAAAATTCTTCCTTTTTTCCAAAAGGAATGGCCAAAATTTTAGTTCTTCTTTAGTCCGACAGGGGCTCTGCTTTGATGCTAGAGCTCTTTGAAAATAATAACAAAGTAACAAATAGAAGTAAGGAATGGAATCTTGCACAATGTTGTAGTGATTTGACATATTTCAAATCATCAAACTTAATCCCTTTAAACCGGTTTTAAATAGGATTGTGACGTAATTTCATGGACCAGCGACATCTAACGTTAAAGAAAATAACCAAAATTTTGGCCAATTTTTTTGTTTACTTTTTCCTTGCATGCCCTACTTTACTTTAACGCTTTAGGTTGATTCTGCTGCGTTTATAATTCACTGAATGATATATATATATATATATATTTCTTTAATTTGTCAAGGGTTTGGCATGAAAATGATATGAATCAATGAGCACTTGAGAGAAGGACATCGAATGCCTTCTTTACTTCCCGACTCATTTTTTTCTCTCTTTTGAAATTAGGTTCAACTTGTGTATCTGTAATCTGAGATGAACAAAATTCGAAAATAAAGTCAGCTAAAAAATGACTCCTCTTGTCTTGTCCAGCCGACGAATACATTTGAATAAAACTCTAGGAAACGTTTCCAACTATTTTCGAACGGCGTTTTACACAACTACTGCTTTGATATGATACAGAGAACTGGGTTCAAGGCGCCTTTAATTAAAAATATAAGATACGTATCAAGCATTACTTTCATAGTTAGTTTTTGGCCAAGGAATCATTGTTCGTTTGACGTCAAAAGGATTCATTTCTTTCAAATACCTTACTTTAAACATAATTCTAATTCACATTTTATATAATGTAGACTGTTATTTTTAGAGTGTTATCATTTGCTTATTCATGCACGAAAAAACTAAAATAAGCACATGATCATTAGATTCTGACGTACAACCAAGCTTTTTTCAAATAAACCCAGGAATTTTTATGAAATGCTTGTCTATATTCTATCATAAGTTATATTTTTCAAGTGTTATTTTTTCTATAATATTATAACAAGTTTTGTGGGTTACTGTGCTAACTCCTAGATATAGAAGAATATAGAGCTCTTGCCAAATACGTAAGGGATGAAGGAGCTGAAGATGATGCCCATAGGGTCAAAACACCAATATCTTACATTTTGGGTGTTATAAACATTTTAAAATGATTAAAATATGATTCCACTTGTAATTAAAAGGGAAAAAAGCCCCTATGTTATACTCATTGACTTATAATTCAGTTTAGAGAATGCTTCTCGTTACTTCGATCCCTTCATTTTCTTTATGGCTATGTCAGCTGTCGAAGCTTCCACAATGTCTTCAGTATCTCTTTTTATTTTTCAGTACCTGGACATAGGGGAGGACCTTGGCGTGCCGGATGACTTCACTCCAGAAGAGTTCATATCCGGCATGTGGTGGCGTCATCTTGTGGCCGGTGGCTGCGCGGGGGCCGTCTCCCGGTCTTGCACAGCTCCCCTGGACCGCCTTAAAATCATGCTTCAAGTCCACGGCGGCCGTAAATCCCTCTCCATGAAGGAGGCTCTTCTCTACATGTTCAAGGAAGGCGGAGTCCGAGGCCTCTGGCGGGGAAACGGAGTCAACGTCATCAAAATCGCCCCGGAGTCCGCACTCAAGTTCGGAGCATACGACTGGATCAAGAGCCGTATTCGGGGCTCGGACACTGAGAGGGAACTTGCCACGCATGAGAGGCTCATCGCAGGATCCGCGGCCGGAGGAATATCACAGTCCGTCATCTATCCCCTGGAGGTCCTGAAGACCCGATTTGCCCTACGGAAAACCAACGAATACAGAGGAATTGCTGACTGTGTGCAAAAGCTCTACCAGCGAGAGGGGTTACGAGGGTTCTATCGGGGATACATTCCTAATCTACTTGGCATACTTCCATACGCCGGAATAGACTTAACGATCTACGAGGTAAGACACATTACACGTTTGACAGCATTTACTTATTATGGCCGGATGGATTAATATAAATAACTGAATAAGGAAAACAAACACTCACACACACACACCACTCTAGGCACTATGGCAAAGCAATATTTTGTCATGCCGTCCTTTTTCCTCATTTTTACTTTGGATTTTTTCCTATTGTTTTCCAGCAAATATATATCTTGATTATATTGTTAAATATTTGACCGATGCCACTAGATATTTGAAGCTAAGTTCCATGTTTTATCATTATTGTTAGTCATGAATATTTCCATGACATTGTGATCGTTTATAGACAGAGCTTTTTGTCTCTATGATTTACTATGGATTCATCATAAAATTAAACCTGTGTTTGTGACCACCTGTATATAGCGATGACTTGTCGATAAAAGGGTCAAATTCCCTCATTGAAAAATAATATAAAGCCACTCTTTTGGGGTCTCTGGAGTTGTCACTATAAACAGGATTGACTATAATATGAGTACAGTCGGCCCTTGCTACTTCGCCCCTCGACATCTCGCAGTTCTTTTACTACGCGACGACGGCTTGGCTCCCGTTTTTTCACGGCAAAACGTCCCCATATGAACTCAATGGCAGAATTATATATCAACATAGCGACCCTCATATATATTGCCGTGGTCGTGTAGTGGATCCGGCCCGTCGCGACTTTGCGAGGTACGACTGTATGTATTATGCTCCAATTTCAACGCGTTGACATATTTCATATTCATAATATTCATTTGTTTCTCTGTCGCTTTCATTTCGATTTGCATCTTTCAACTCTTCATGATCTTCTTTTGAATGAAGGATAATACTAAATATGAATATTTCTTTATTTCAGACTCTCAGAAACCATTACTTAAATAAGTACAGCAACGAATCCTCACCTCCTGCATTTATTTTACTTTCCTGTGGAACCTTCAGTAGCTGCTGCGGCCAGATGGCCGCCTATCCACTTGCTCTAGTCAGAACTCAACTTCAGTCTCAAGGTAAAGAAAGATTAATGAAATCTGGGGGGGGTTCCTCAGATGTGAAAGTGCTCTGATTCTACTACATACTTACATTCGCGAGCGCGAAAGCATGTCAATGTACCCTTCTATAACTCTGAGCTTCAAATGAATCTCTATGAATGATCCAGTGATTCCTTGAAGAAAGAAAATAATGAACATATTTTTTTGGAATGCTGATCAATATTTGGTATCTTTGTACTATTTGGGGTACATTTATCCTATCAATACTGGTTATTTTCAGTTTAGAAACTTCAGAATACAACCCATGGTCATAGATGAAAAAAAAAGAGCGCAAACTACTACTCAAAACATTGATTTCTCGATAAATTATTGCACTCCCTCGATATATCGATACCGCATTCGATTACTAAAAAATCTACCGATTGGAGACAACTTGTTAATGATGACTAAAGCGTTAAAGTAAAGTAGCGCATGCACAACATAAAATTCTTCCTTTTTCCCAAAAGGAATTGGCCAAAATTTTAGTTCTTCTTTAGTCTGTAAGGGGCGCTGCTTTGATGCTACAGCTCTTTGAAAATAATAACAAAGTCCTTTCATTATTTATATTGGAATCTTGCACAATGTTGTAGGGATTTGATATATTTCAAATCATCAAACTTAATCCCTTTAAACCGGTTTTAAATAGGATTGTGACGTAATTTCATGGACTAGCGACATCTAACGTTAAAGAAAATAACCAAAATTTTGGCCAATTTTTTTGTTTACTTTTTCCTTGCATGCGCTACTTTACTTTAACGCTTTACTGATGACTACTCCCAATAATACCAGAAGTTATTTGTTTCTATAACTTTCAACGACAAATACCCCACATATTCAATCCAACTCTTCTTTTTTACTATTCCCTATAAAGCTGGCCTCATCCTCAATCTGCCAAAGGAGCAAACCCGTATGATTGGTCTCTTCAAGTACATCATTCGAACGGAGGGCCTCAAGGGACTCTACCGAGGGATCATTGCCAACTTCTGCAAGGTTGCTCCCGCCGTATCCATTTCATACTACGTCTACGAACGCACCATTGGGCATCTAGGGGCCCAAATGACATAGGAGAAACGTCGTCGAGTATCTTCAGAGAGAAGGAGAGGCAATGAAGAAGCAGAAGTAAAGGTCTTCTCTCTCTGTCTCTCTCTCTTTCGTCGTCGTCGTAAAACCCATTCCTCTCCCCTCCCATGTCTGAGCTGGATTCTCAGAGCTGGAATCATCAAGACTGATTGTTTTATATAAGTTTCTTAAAGAGACACTGTGAACACGTGACCTAAAAAGGACCCCGCTCAGCTTCATACTTCATCAACATCAATCTATCTAGTGAAAAGTAGATACTATTATTATTATTAATCATCTTAGCAAGAAAAATACAACTAAATGAATAAGAGAGAAGCCCTATGCAGTATTAGAGTGTAGAATACATATATTATTAGTAATAATAATAATATAATAAACTTCTGATATGGACTTGAAATCTGACTCTCCTCACGCACACACACACACTCACTATCTCTCATTTATATAAAAAAGTTCCTGTTTTCAATTAATGAAGTAGATTTGCCAATATTCAATCAAATATATACATAATTGATACGGTTACTATATATATAGTGTGTCATGTTTTTATTTATTTAAAGTGGCAATAGGCAAATATAAGGCTTTTATTTTTATTTGCAATCAATATTGCATTCTATATAGTATGCATATTAAATATATGTATTCCCTCTAGGTCAGTGGTGCTATGGTGACGGCCCGCGGGCCGTAATGCACATCACCTTCGGCCCGTTACGTCAGTGGTTGCGAAGTGTTTTTTAGAAATAAATAGTACTATGATACAATATCAACAAATTTAAATTGACTTTTTTTTAGTGATTGGTGTTGCGAGCCCGAAAAAATACCGGTAATTTGGCCCCTTAAGATCCCTCTTGAAAACAATCTGGCCCCCTGGCCGAATTCACCCTGGCATCCCTGCTCTAGGTTGTGGTCCTTCTGCGTTAGTAGCATTGCAGTGATTTGTTATCTTGGGTGTAGGAGCAAAAACTAGGTTTTCATCTTTTATTCGATATTATGGAGTATTTTATTAAATAGCCGTATTTAATTTATATTGACCCTTAAATCTACAGTTCAATGGCATTGCAGTGTGTTTTTAACCTTTATTTAAGAAAGCAGACGATCTGCATTATTACAAAGAGAAAGTTATTCAAAGCATTCTTAAAGTTCAAAAATCTTGGAATATCGATTAATATTCCGTATTAATACTCATGAAAGAATGGTTTTAAACATTATTTTAGTTTTTTAAAGATAAATCATGGGGTTATAAAAAAGAGAATGGGTCCCAAAGGATGTATCATATGTTAAATTATTATTTATAGGGTTGCAAAGTCTAATGCGACAACGTATCCAAATGATGAGTTAGAGGTTATTGTTGGATTCATTGCCGATCCGGCTTCTAGGATTATTTTATCCCACTACAAAAACAATACTTAACTAGAAGACTCAGAGAGTGCAAACCTCCGCCGATCCCCACCAAATGAATCACTTGGTCTTTTTATCATTTGCCAATAGATGTCGCTGTGCTGTGCTCTCCTCTTTGAGAACACAGCACAGCGACATCTATTGGCAGAGTAGGTTAACTTGAAATATTTATTAGTATTTAGCTCGTTTTGCATCTTAATTTTGCACTCAGAGATTCCAAAATTTAATCACTTGTTTCTTTTGGCATTTCCAACAACTCCAAATGGTTTCATCCGAATTTGTTCCGCACTTTTTGAGTTATCCTGCTGACAAACAAACAAACCAACAAACCAACGCCAGTGAAAACAATACCTCCTTCGGCGGAGGTAAAAATAGACATAAAACAATATCTATGTACATAGAAGGCAGAAAGGCGAATTATGGAAAAGCTTCATTAATGAATCAATACAAATGTATGACGGTAGCTCTTCAATATGCTTAAACACCATCAATTTCTATTATATCCATTTGTTATGATATCACGATGAATAGACCCATTTTTATATCTTTTTATTTTAACTAGTCAATTCACTCATCAACCTCCACTCATTTCTTCTTCAAATTAAGCTCGTGAAACTATTATTATGCTTAGATAATATTGAGTATCTTAAACCATTAAACCCGAATCTATCAATTTAAAAAGCAATCTACGTCTTGATTAATTGTTTTCTCCATTTTCTCTTCTCTTAAAAAAAGTTAAATCTATGAACTTTTTTTAAAATCAATTGATTATTTATGTATTGATATTTCAGTACGTTAATTCAACGTTTTAATTGGACACAAGGGGGGGGGGGGGCACTCACCCTAGTGGTGGGACACATCATTACTTACATCATGATATTGTGTGTGAAATAAGGGATGCACTTAGTAGTATACCTTCAATTTCAATTGCCCGACTAAATACAGGGGTGTGCAGGCGAATCTGGACTTTTTTTTAGCACGGAAACAAGATACTCATATACAAGAACAAGACCTTTTAATTGACTTTTTTCATATCACACAAATTTAAATGACTTTTCTCTTAATGTTAATTCAATCCAACTTCCTCCTTTCACAATAACAGCCTCCACACGGTGCCTGAACCTCCCAACGGCATGAGCATCCTGTTCCCTGGACAAGTTGGTCACTGCCTGGATGATGGCAGCTTTCAAGGAGTCCACAGTGTTGTGAGCACGCTTGTTAGTGTCCCTCTCAAGGACGCCCCACAAGTAGTAGTCGCAGGGGTTGAGGTCAGGGCTGCTGGGGGGCAGAACTCCTTTGACCAGAACATGTCGAGATTCTCTAAGCACCAGTTTTGTACCAAATCGGTCTGGAGTCTTTCTTTCCGGTGTTAGGAATCCTTCCTCGATGTCCTCCGACTCCTTGAAGGACTTGGCAATGCTGTAAACAGTAGCTTTGGGGAATTGGAAGAAGTCGATGATCTCCTTGGGCGCACGGCCGCAACGGAGCGCCACAATAATGGCCGTCCTGCGCTCAAGTTCCGAGGACATTTTCAATTTTTTTGCTATTAAACAAAGCTCATAGGATATACTAACCAGTTCATACATTTTTAAGCTTATACCCTAACTGGTTCTGAGATACAAGTACTCAAAGTTAGTCTAGATTCGCCTGCACACCCTGTAAATATGCATACGCATGTCCTTGTTAATAATTATGTCTGAGATATACAGCATTCCCTCGATTCCCTTAAAGTAATACATTATTTTTGATAACTTGACTAAATTATGTACCCAGAGATCCTTGCTTCTCGGTCACTTTCTCATCAACTTGATATTTATACGTCAAAGCTGTCGATGGATAATAAAAATAGTAATAAGAAAATTTATTTACTAATATCCACTCGCATTCGATTCCATGGGGCCTAGTAGGCAAAAAAAATCCAAGGATTTGATTTAGTAATTTTAATGCTGTAATACTTATTCACATCCTTACAAATGCAACTCAATTGAATAATTTGTGCAAAAATTAAAGGAATATGTAAATAGTTTTCTGATTTTTATTATCTCCGCCGAAGGAGGTATAGTTTTCACTGACATTTGTTTGTTTGTTTGTCAGCAGGATAACTCAAAAAGTACGCAACGGATTCGAATGAAACTTTGTGTAGTTGTTGGAAATGCCAAAAGAAACAAGTGATTATATTTTGGCATCTCTGAGTGCTTCTATAAGATACACAATGAGCTAAATACTAATAAATATTTCAAGTTATCCTACTCTGCCAAAAGATGTCGCTGTGCTGTGCTCTCCTCTTTGATGACGTCAGTTTCTTTTTCTTTCCATGTACCTCTAGAGTGTAAACAATAAAGGAGCAGTATGTAGAGTTAAAGGGACAGTGCGTAGAGGGTTGGAAATGACAAAAAGACCAAGTGATTCATTTGGTGGGGATCGGCGGAGGTTTGCACTCTCTGAGTGCTTCTAGTTATATTAATTATTTATTTATAAAATTTAACTCTTAAACTGTGATCGTAAAATTCGAATCCTTTGTTCGTGTTGTTTAGAGGTAAGTGGACGCAGCTCCGTGGTCTGTTCAAATTTGTATCGTAAAGGAATAACAAAATTTATATGAAGTAATTAATTTATAAGGGAGATACACGAAAATGTGAAGGCATGGTGTCCAAAGCCAAAATCATTTCGTGGACTCTTGCATCATACATTTCTACCAACTCTCGGGACATACAAGGCTGTTCGATCGCTTTGTGTGCAAAAAAGTTATCCATGGTTTTGCTTCATAATAATTCATCATCTCCAAGTTCGTGCTTATTTCAATCAAAACTCGATCCAAAGCGTTCTGCAAGCACCGAACTCATCTTGGGAAAACGCGAGTTCTTACGGTTAACTAGAGAATCGTTGTTTATGTTTGACTAATTCGAAATAACAAATTCTAGAAATGAGTAGTATTTTTTAGTGAACTTATATAAAGTCCTTTCACTCAAATTGTGCACAAATGACCTAAAGTATATATATATATATATATATAAATGTAGCCTAAACGAATGGAACCACAGTCATATTAATAAAGATGGATTGTACATTAGGAATGGTCTTTTAAATTATAAGCGACATTTTGTTAGCCCAGCTTTTGTTTGCGACATAGGTAAGGTCAGATTCGACCTGATTTTTAATATGGCAAAAAAGTGAGGTTGATTATTAGTCTGAAACTAGTCTAATAATTACGTAAGATTCTTAGAATTAATAGACGATTCAATATAAAGTGATTGTGTGCATTTGAAAGTTTTAATATGAATTACAAGGTCGCATTATTAAAAAAGGTCAGACTTTTACTGCATCAGAGTGGGTCATCCAGCTCTTATTATGCCCAGCAGTTCCAGCCTTCCTCTTAAGACCCTCCCCGCTTGCTAAATAGGCATTGACGTGCAAATAAGGTGTCTTGAGCAGCCTTCCTTGACTACGAACACTTGCACCGGGAAATTCGCCTCTAAGAGAGCAGCAATCCTGATCTGTTGTGCCTCCATATTTCCGGAGAAAGAGAAGATAGGGAGAAGCTGCTGAAACCAGAGTTTGTTTATTTTTTTTCATCTATTTGATCCAATCGAAAACAATGGAACTTTTTTTTAAATATTTAAACTTCTCTGATAGAGTACAAATTAAAGTGGCCTTTTTAAAATCCAATGGCCTTATAATTCATCCTAACACTTTCAAATGCACGCAATCACTTTATAAATATGAATAATATTTGTTATTCTCTAAGTTGTTATTTAGTGTGATGTCACAGGGAAAGTTTCTGCCTGGGAACGAAGTCCTAATTGAAAACCATGAAGTATGTAGGCATCATTCAAAATCAACTTCGATAAACGACGATTAACACTTCATTTTTGACGGTCTCTTTGGATGGAAGACATCTTGGATAAAGAACATATATATGACACATCAAGAATTTTTTTCCAAGCCCATTTGAAATAAACAATACTTTAGTTCAATGAAGAAGAATTGTAAATTATGAAGAACTAAGTTTATTAGCTGTTAGTTAACGAGGACATACAGAACAAAGAGTTTTTATAAATAACTTGTCTGCATTCAGGAGTATGCGTACTCTATTACTAAATACAATGCTTGCAATTAGTGTTGTGTCGGTCTCAATTTATTCGGTCCAGTCCAGTCTTAAGACCGGTCCTATTGATCCTTAGGACCGTCGGTCCTTGAGATTGTCTTTTGTCAGTCCTTTAATTTTTCTTAAAATGTTGAAAGAATATTTATTTAATACGTTCTGCTAACTGCTAACATGACGTAGATTATGACGTAAAAAATACATTTTTTCTTTTCTAAGGACCGACAAGAAGGACTGGACCAAACTGGACCGAACTTGACTACAGTCCTCGGTCCTAGATAAGGACCGACACAACACTACTTGCAATGGATGTAATCTTATTTTCCGCGAATGAATGAATGTTTCAACTATATCATCTATTTTAGGAGTCTAGATTCCTATAAAAACAGGAGTAAAAAACTGCTTGCATTGCATTGTGTAAGATAAACGAATAACAACAAGCAATAAGCATTTGACTCCACCCTCTTTAACGTTCAAACCCTCATTGCAATGAAACTGACTGCATGCTCCTTCGAGGCATTATTAGTCTTAGGAAATATACTACGAGCTCATTACCATAGAGATATAAAGATATAGAGAGCTGATTCCCTTCAATAGCAGAGAAACAGCGTTCTATTGTTTCTGTGTGTCCATTATAAACAAAGTAATTGCTACTACGTCATCGTAAGCTGATCATAGAGATATAAACAAAACACAATGACGTATTTCTCTTCCCTCTAATAGCAGATATATATCCTCGTTCAGCTATATTCTTGACACAATGACGTATTTCTCTGACGAGTCTAATAAGCTCTCTATATCTTTATATCTCTATGCTGTGAGCTCATTACAAATATTCTATCATCATCAACTGGTTGGGAAGTTGGGCAAGATCTGAATCCATTGGTTTATATGAGCTCAATCAAGTATATCCATGATGGGCTTCGACAACATTCACAATTATTATCTAAAAGATAGAGTTTTATATTATTATGATTTATTTCGGGCCATGCACATATGATGTACCTAATTCTAGCCAGACTCGTGCCTCAAAGTCTATATATATACATAAATATAAAAGAAAAATACAAAAACGATAGTTAATCCATAAAATGAAGTTTTAAAATAATGTCAAGGAAAAAAAAGAAAGATTTTCAGAACATGATAATAACTCGACTCCTCATTAAAGAAGTTTGCGAGCGACGAACGACATTTTTTTTGAAAAACTACAACAGAAATTCCTATCGTTCGTTGTTGGCGCCAAAAAAAAGATTTTTGTTTTTCGTGAGAAAAATTATTTCTACAAAAACGTTTTCATTTTTTTTTAGAATGTCGAGAAAAACTTTCTTTCTAAAAAAACGTTGTCAATTTTTTTCAGAATGACGAAGGACAAACGAACGATGAATGACGAACGATTCAATTTAAAATAAACGACGAACGAACGTCAAGAAGTCCGAAGTATATATTTATATATATAGGTATATATATATATATAACAGGAAACGACCGGGTATCCGGCAGTTTTTTTAGTGTCCCAGCCCGGTGTCTAAAATCACCGGGCCGGGACTTATTTAGGAAATTATTTTCTAAAAGAAACGTCGTCACTTTCAGAATGACGAAGAAACGAAAATATACTGAAGTCCCGCCTGGTTTTGGCCCGGCCCGGCTTGAAAAATTACGGCCCGGGTCCCGGCGAAAAAAGTGTCCCGGTCGTTTTCTGATATATATATGTACTTAACAGATGCCCACCACTCTCTTATGAGAGAAATCAATTCATACAAGAAGAGGATGAAGACTTACGTATCCTTAAATTGATGAAATGCTCAAAAATAGAAAAAATAATTAATGATAACTTTAATATGTATAATACTTAAGATCAACTCCTGCTGTAGTAACTCATATACCCCTCTGTGTGGTCGTGTTCATTTGCTTTATATATGTGTGTATTGTTTTATATCTTTGTTCTATATTGTAATGCATATGTGTATAATGTGAAGCAGCAATAAATTCTTTTAAACTAAAAAATAATATATATATATATATATATATATATACAATGCTCATTTTTTGAATATAGAACCTTTATTACACTTCTAAGTTGGTAAAATAATTTTGAAAACATAACTTAAAAATAATAAGACGACTCAAATTCATACACTAACAAAAAGTGACCAGTATGTTATTGAAACCGTTACTGTCAAAATGTCCTTTAATGAGTACAGGACAACATGTGTACTCATCATCACCTCTTAAAGCATGTTTAAAAGCAAAGCGGGAATATCCAGCCCCCCCCAAGTTTCTCAATTACCCATTTCAACAGTACATAGATAGATTGCACATTCCTTAAGCTACTTTGTGCATGTTCTTACTTAGTACAGCAACAAATTTCTCAGAAAAAAGGGGGAAAATGAGTCGTAATAAAATAATAAGTTGATAAATATCATGATATATTCAAAAGAAGTTATTTTCTTAGAAATGAAGTTGGTGTGAAAATTGAGAACATTGGGAGGGGGGGGGGGGGGGGGCTTTAGACTTAAGATTTCTAAGAAATCCAAAAAGATCCTTATTATAATAAAGTTCAATGAATTATGAACTTAGGATGAATGGTGTAAGAAATTTGCTCAACATTTGAAATAATTTAACATAGAAAAAAGCTAAAAAGGAGAAATTTGAAAAACATAAATAACTAGAGGCATATATACACTCAGAGAGTGCAAACCTCCGCCGTCACAGGGTCCTTATGAGCCTTCCGAGGCGGATTTTTCACGACTGGGGCGGCGTAGAGGGACAGGGGGAGGGTTCCCCTCGACGGAAATTCGAGAGGAAGACGCTCCCGGCACCCAATTTTACAGCACAGCGACATCTATTGGCAGAGCAGGCTAACTTGAAATATTTATTAGTATTTAGCTCATTTTGCATCTTAATTCTGCACTCAGAGATGCCAAAATTTAATCACTTGTTCCTTTTGGCATTTCCAACAACTCCCACAGTTTCATCCGAATCCGTTTCGGTACTTTTTGAGTTATCCTGCTGACAAACAACAACAAACATCGCCAGTGAAAACAATACCTCCTTCGGCAAAGGTAATTGCTAATCACTTAAAATCAGGCTTGTGAATGGAACGGAAAATTGAACACTGTTCCGCGAAACGATCCTTCAATGAATGCACAGCTCGCTATTACTTTTTATCGTCAGTACAAATTAAACACCGAATATAAGTCTTTAGCCCAATTTTAAGTGGGGTGCAATCATAAAGATATAGAGAGCTGATTCCCTTCAATAGTAGAGAAACATCGTTCAGCTGTATTCTGTGTGTCCAATATAATCAAAGTAATTGATATTACGTCATTATAAGCTGATCATATAGATATAAACATAACACAATGATGTATTTCTCTTCCCTCCAATAGCAGAGAAAAAACCGATAATCATGGAGATGAAACACTCATGCATATTTTTATAATAAATAAAAATTCTATCAATAATTCCTCTCAACTATAATTTTAACTTCAGAATTCCAACAACCTTAACATAAAATCTTTTCTTGAAAACCAATACTTTGATTAAAACATGGAACAAAATGACGAGTATTAATCAGGAAACGACTGGGTACCTGGCCCAGCCCGGGTCCCGGCTGTTTTTGAGCGTCCCGGCCCGGTGTCCCGGGTTTTTTTAGACACCGGGCCAGGACTTCAATATTTTATTTCGTTTGTCATTCAGAAATATTTAGAAAATAATTTCCAAAAAAAGTGAGGACGATTTTTTAGCAAGGAATTTTTTCGAAATATTCTTTTCTAAAAAAACGTCGTCACTTTTTTTTGGAAATTATTTTCTAAAAAAACGTCATCACTTTTTTTGGAAAGTCTTTTCTAAAAAAACGTCGTCACTTCAGAATGTCGAAGGAACGAAAATATATATTAAGTCCCGGCCCGGTTTTGGCCCGGCCTGGCTTACAAAATTTAAGTCCCGGCCCGGGTCCCGGCGAAAAAATATGTCCCGTTCGTTTCCTGGTATTAATTGAAGGGAGCAGGGAGCGGACTACAAACAAATCGGAAACTTTCTCAAAAATCGGAACATTCTCAAGTCTACTTAGATTTAAATTGGTAATAATAAAATTCTCCTAATATTTTGTGGACATAGTTAATTAGTTCCAATTTATTACTCTTTACTATTACATGCACGGAAGCAAAGAACCGTACATTGGGGGGTATCTGTGTTACATACAGTAGTAAATGGGTAATCAATTACTGATTTTTTATAATAACATTTTTTCATCATTGTTTCATTGTGGACTGATTTTTTCTTCTCTGGTGAGTACCCAGTTATGATAGGGTCGGTGGTGGTTGTCCCCTCAGATTTTGTATATATAAAACAAATGGTTGGAGCCCCTTGATGTACCTCCACGACCTGAGAACCAATCATAACTATCTAGAAGGAGTTCTTTCATCATTATCAAAAAAAGAAAAGAAAAAAAACCATATGAATATTTGGTGTCCAGTAGTCGTGGGTATTATTTTCGCGCACGCCTTAATCGCACGCTTTAACGTCTTAATGCTTTTATTCGTACGTTCCTTTATCGCACGCCTTTAACATCGCATTCTTTTTTAAAGCAAGTATTATTAACGCGTTGCTCTATTGTCGTTGCTGCTTATAATCGCGCGCTTAAACATCGTGGTCATTATCATCGCAGTTATCCTTCAAAGCATTCATCACTGGAACAAGAGGAAAAAATAAGAAAAAAGAAAAGGTGGCTGAAGGGAATTAATAATAATCAAAAGCAAGATACATAGAGATAAGGTATATCAGAGAGAAGGAGTTTAGCCTGCTAGGTGAGAATGGAGAGTGTGACGTCACTAATATATTCTTTTTATAATACTTGGGATCCTTAGAGATATATTTTTCTTTGAAATGTATTATATGAAAAATCTTTTTTTATTAATTTGACTAATTATTTAAATGATGGTCTCAAGATATTTATGGAGACTCATTGAAGCCAGGGAGTCCCTAATATTGGTCCTATATTTTAAATGACCGATATTAGGGACCTAGTTTTCAAACGCTAATGCAATAGAGTGTTAACTTCATAAGTGGACTTTAAGAGACAAGAAATATTAGTAACGGGGATGAATGGCACGGGAGTGATTGTCGGGGGGCGATTGTCCTAAAATCATTTATATTGTTTATGACCAACAAATAATGTTCCTATGTGTAATGATGCAATTGACTTTACTTCCTACAAAAGATTCTTCTGTAGCAGATTATCTCCTTTTCTCTGCTCATCTCTGTCCCTCTCTCCGTTTCTCTGCTCCTACTTGTCTCTCTCTCCTTTTCTTATATAAATCCATCACCAGATGGGGCGACGGACGTTTTTTTTTCTCTCTTCTATACTATGTTTATATATTTGCATATAAATATTTTACCGTTTATATGACATATATATATATCTTAACAAGATGAGATAGATGAAGGCATTACTCATAGTTACCCTTCCTTTACACTTTTAATGAATAGAACCTTCATGATCTCTTATGAATACCGTAATTAAATATTTTATATGCCCTGAAACTCAACTAAATGTATGTATGTAACCTTTACAATATATATATATAGACATAGACATAGGGCTATGTAAATTGATCTAATTAAAGATGATTCTATTTTAATAGCGGGTCATTAAATTAATGATATTGCTTCTTCATACATTGTTCTGAGTAGGGTTTATGTCCTTTTTATATGATGATCATGCTATTAAAGTGATTTGAGGATTCAATCAAAGGTATATTTGTCTTCTAAAGCGTTAAAGTAAAGTAGCGCATGCATACATAAAATTCTTCATATTTTCCTAAAAGGAATTGTCAAAATTTTAGTTCTTCTTAAGTCCGACAGGGTCGCTGCTTTGATGCTAGAGCTCTTTGAAGACAATAATAACAAATCCTTTTATTATTTATATTTGGAGACGTTTTTATCTTGAAAAAAGTGTTTTTGAGTGTCTTAATCTCTTTAAAACGGTTTTAAATAGGATTGTGACGTAATTTTATTGACTAGCGACATCTAATGTTAAAGAAAATAACCAAAAAAATTGTTTACTTTTTCCTTGCATGCACTACTTTACTTTACCGCTTTAGTCTATGTAACGTCCTTATTGCAGATCTACATCTTCTTTATATGCCATGTGGCTCCATCTATAATTCCATAACATTATAAATAAATTCTATTTTTTGAATTTTGTATAAAATCAGTGTAATAAAAATATTGGAAGGATCCCTTGGAGGTTGGACATTAGCTCCCCTATCGGACAAATGATAGTGTTGTTAAAGCCCCTTATTCTTATTCATGACCTGACTCTGGCACCCTTTTTTTAAAACTGAATGATTGATAGAAAAGGAGCCTTGATAATATTAAAGCTGCTGGTATTATTTAAAAGACATGCCTTTCCTGTGTCGGCAGTTATGAAGTTATCATCTGCGTAGATTAAGCATTTCCACTTTGAAAATCATTATCTCCTGTCAATTTTTGAATCCTAGAAGTAATGTAATTAAACAAGGCATCTCTTCAGCTCTTATATATTATATATGTAAATAAGACATAAGAAAGAGAAAAATTAATTTCAACAGAAACTAGAGACATATATACACTCAGAGAGTGCAAACCTCCGCCGTCACGGGGTCCTTATGAGCCTTCCGAGGCGGATTTTTCACGACTGGGGCGGCGTAGAGGGACGGGGAGGGTTCCCCTCGACGGAAATTCCGAGGGAAGACGCTCCCGGCACCGATTTCACAGCACAGCGACATCTATTGGCAGAGTAGGCTAACTTGAAATATTTATTAGTATTTAGCTCGTTTTACACATCTTAATTCTGCACTCAGAGATACCAAAATTTAATCACGTGTTCCTTTGGCATTTCCAACCACTCCACAAAGTTTCATCCGAATCCGTTCAGTACTTTTTGAGTTATCCTGCTGACAAACCAACAACAAACAAACCACAAATCAACGCCAGTGAAAACTAGAGGCATATATACACTCAGAGAGTGCAAACCTCCGCCGTCATGAGCCTTCCGAGGCGGATTTTTCACGACTGGGGTAGGCGTAGAGAGACGGGGAGAGGGTTCCCCTAGACGGAAATTCCGAGAGGAACACGCTCCCGGCACCCAATTCACAGCACAGCGAGTGTATCTTATAGAAGCAATCAGAGATGCCAAAATATGTATAATCACTTGTTTCTTTTGGCATTTCCAACAACTCCACAAAATTCTCATCCAAATCCGTTCATTACTTTTTTGAGTTATCCTGCTGACAAACCAACAAACTAACAAAACCAACAAACGCCAGTGAACATACCTCCTTCGGCGGAGGTAACAATATCTCCTTCGGCGGAGGCTATAAGACATAAGAAAGAGAAAATTAGTTTCAACAGAAAAAAAACTATGCTTTGGAGAGTGACCATCATAAGGGTCATTACGTTACTGATGAGACGTCAGTTTATAGAATAACTCCTTATTCTTTAATTACCTCCGCCGAAGGAGGTATTGTTTTTCACTGGCGTTTGTTGGTTTTTAGTTGTTGGTTTGTCAGCAGGATAACTCAAAAAGTACTGTACGGATTTGGATGGAATTTTGTGGGTTGTTGGAAATGCCAAAAGCCAGAGTGATTAAATTTTGGTATCTCTGAGTGCAGATTAATGCACCCTAATGAGCTAAATACTTCTAAATTTTTAAAGTTAGCCTACTCTGCAATAGATGTCGCTGTGAATGTGAAAATTGGGCGTCTTCCTCTCGAATTTCCGTCTAGGTGAACCCTCCCCCGTCCCTCTACGCCTCCCCAGTCGTGAAAAAATCCGCCTCGGAAGGCTCATAAGGACCCCGTGACGGCGGAGGTTTGCACTCTCTGAGTGTATATATGCCTCTAGTTTAATGAGTTTTTGTTCAATAATAAATGGTCAAGAGGCGGTTTTTATAGCATATTAAAAAACATTTTCTATCGTTATGTTTGAGGAATGTTTGTGTTAAAATATATTCTTAATTCAAATTAATTCCATTTCATGTAAAAAGCTCACATTTTTTGAATTTTTTAATACTTCATTTCGGATGTTTATATATAAATATATATTTTTTATGTTAAGTCTAAAAAAAATCAATATATATATATATATATATATATATATATATATATATATATTATATATATATTGCGACATGAGAATAATAATCGATTATCAGATCATCTATTGAAATATGTATTATGTTTCTTGAGTAATTATTTTAGATGTTTAAATAAAGAAAAAAGAAGGGAGAGAGTATTTTGCCTCATTTCTCTCCCTTCTTTTTTTTCCTTTCTCTTTCTATCCAGGTAACACTAACAGCAGTACCAAATGGTAATTGTATTTTCTCATATCAAAGGATCAATTTTTTGGGAGAGTACGTGCAAAATGTATTTGCTTATTTCTCTTAAAGTATAGCGATTTTTAAACACCAAACATATCAAATGAAAGCTTGGTACACCAGCTTTAATATTTTGGTATACTAAATCATGTCAATTTAATAAGTAGAGAGTTATATGTACATTAAAAACATATCTCGCGTACAAAATGACGCATATAATGGATTATAAATGCGTCAGAGACAAAGTAAAATTTTGAGAGGATACCTTGACGCAAATCTAAGAAACACATTATTATTTTTTTCATAATCGATTTCTTATAGGTCAATCAGGCTCTGAATCATATGATGTAAACTCAGATTGTACTGAATGCTGATTGATAGAATGCAACCAGGTCATTTTTGGATTCAAAGGTTAACTAAACTTAAAATACTATTTTACTCTGAAGCGAACAAGTCATCTTCTACAGGCGAGTGAAGTTAATTGATACAAAAAAGCTATGAAATATGCTATCATTACACACTCCATTTTTTTCTTTGTTTTTACTGAAAACTTTGTTTTATTAAAAAACATCAAACATACGTCTGGTGTAAATTAGATTTCTTTAAATTAATAATATTATTGAAGTGTTGTAACGTCTACCATTTTGAGAAATTGGCGGAAAAACCAGGAAACGAGATGATCCTCGTAGGGGATTTAAATATTACGAGAAATCCAGAGAGGGACGCTTCTGGTTACAAAGGCTCCAACAATAAAGCCAACGCTAAAAACATTGAGACAATCATGGTCCAGAGAAATCTAGTAGACTTGGGACTCAAATCAGATGGTACATTACCTTTAATGACTTTTCATAGGAAAACTAAAGCTAATAAAACCATCTTTAGCCGACTCGATTATGTTTTATCCTCATATGGACTGTCTAACTTATTGAAGGAGTTCAAGACGCTACCCTGTTACATTTCGGACCACCATCCTATCTTCCTAACATTTTTTCAACCAACTGTACCTTATAAATCGTTCTGGAAATTAATGTCTCCTTACTTGACTCTGAAGAATGTCAAATCAAAATTGCTAAATGATTGAGATAAATAAGATTAACATGGACGAAGGAAATATGTCATCATGGGACGCGTTGAAAAGGATAGAAGAATATGCTAAGATGGTATTCGTATGTAAAGGGAAGGAAAAAGCGGAGGAAAGACGACATAAGAAAATATATTTGGAAAACTTGACTGGAGACTGTACTAAAAAAAATATGGACTTAGATAAGCTTCTTGAATATGAAAACAAAGGAACAATGATTAGACTCCGAAGAGATATAATAAATTTAAATATTCAAGGAAAGACTTCTTTTAAACACCTTGAAAAATCAACATCAAGAAAAAAAATTACAAGTTTAAAATTATCCTCAGGTGACATATCCGACGACCCGGCCAAGATTTCAGAAGAAGCCGCTCATTATTTTTCTAACCTTTACAGCTGTGGGAATTGCTCAACGAGGAAAATTTGTGATTTTTGCTACCACTGGAGGCTTGTCAAAGATGTCAATAAGTGGAAACCCCTTCTTAATTTAGAAATGAAAAACACTTGCAGCACTAAGGAGGTTGAGGTTGACAATTCATTTTTGAATATTGATTCTCCAATATCACAGGGAGAGATTTACATTATATAAACGACTATAATAAGAAATACAAGTCTCCTGGACCGTCAGGCCTCCCTCATGAATTCTACAAGTCTTTTGCGGTCCCTCTTGCACCCATACTGGAGAGAGTTTTCGGAGATATCTTCAAGAGAGGTTTCATCCCGGACTTCATAGGTTCGGGAATAATAACATTGGTCCTTAAAAAGAATAAAAAGGGAGAAGATATTAGGGACTACAGGCCAATCTCCTTACTGAACTCGTCATATAAAATACTTACTGGGATATTAAATAAAAGACTCCACAAGGCTCTTACTCATATCATATATCCGTCCCAAAAAGGATTCATGCCCGGACGTCATATGGAAGACTGCCCACGGTCCATACAAGACGCAATCGACAGTTGTATTGCTCAAGGAGACAACTACGCAGCGTTGTCAGTTGACTTCGAGAAGGCTTTTGACAATTTGTCACATAAGTTTATCCTGGAGCAGCTTTACAAATACGGCTTTCCGGACGGCTTTGTAGATATGATCTCGGCCATATTACGAAACTCCTCCTCTAAATTGGATCTCCCTGGTAGACATGAGGAGATTTACATCCGTAAGGGAGCGAGACAAGGGGATTCCCTGTCACCATCCCTCTTCATACTTTCGTGAATGGACTGTTAGAGAAGTTAGCCAAGGATAAATCTATAAAGGGAATGGATATTGGAGGAACCATTTTCAAAAGCATCATGTATGCAGATGATCTTACCCTTCTTCTATCCGGGTCGTCTACAACCCTGAACATTTCCATTGGAAGAGCTCTGCAAGTCCTAAAAGAGTTTGAATTTTCTTCGGGTCTCTCAATTAATGTCAAAAAAACCCAAGTGCTGACGAACTGCGAGGAGATATTGAGGACGCATCATGAAGGCTTTGCATTCGTAAGGATGGCAAATATTCTTGGGATTATGGTAGCCAGCTCCTCAGAGGACTCTGAAAAATAAAAAAATGTTACGGAGATTCTACTTATTTTATAAAAGAATTCCACTTTCTCGTTACGAAAGACTAATTGCCTGGAACATAAATATATTTCCAAAAATATTTCACTTGCTCAGATACCTCCCTTTCTCAGAGAACCTCTGTAAAGAGATTTACAAACTAAGGGCAAGCCTAGTTTGGGGTACTTCCAAGCCATATATTTCAAAAAACAGAATAAACTCTAGCATTTCTCATTGGGGCTTAGGGTCCCTAGACGTGGAGTCTTTGTGGAAAACTTTGAACTTCTCATGGCTACGGAGGCTTACTGTGAACGAAGACATTTGGGCAAGGAGACTCAAAAATACCTTCTATCTAAATACTGGCTACGAGTTCCGGGAAAGAATCTTCATGGGCCCACTTGAGCTTCTTCAAGCTCTTAAGTCGTGTGGTTCTCACTGGAAGAGGATGGCCGAGTCCTGGAGGTCCTGTCTGAAAAGGTTCTCCCTCTACTTCGCGGAGACGAGCCTTTAAACCATAATGGGTCGTTAGAAAGTTCCTCCGAGTTCTTCAATGAGGGGCATCTTACGTCTGTTGGGGAATTCTTTCAACGAAAATTTAGTATTAATAATTATATCTTAAGTCTTCGACTACAAAAACGCCGCACTCTTACCTCAGTGGAGAGGGCTCGATGTGGACCTCCTACGCCCTTCTATATCGCCCTTACGAAGCTTAACAATCAATCGATCCGGAGATCATTGTCTTGTTGCGGACACCCGTTTGACATCGTACAAAGGAGATTGAGGGATCTAAATGGAGAACCCAATGTTTTACCTTTAAGTCCTATTATCATAATGAAAAACCGATTTACAGACTCTCACCAAAAATGGTTTCGATACCGACTCTCCACATCTTCATTATTTATGAGTAAGTCACGAGCGGATCCGAGTAAACGAAGTTGCTATTGGTGCGAGGGACCAAGGAGACTTCATTCCATTTCTTCTTCTTCTGTCCAAGAGTCGCCCCGGCTATTAAAATGGTGGAGAAGATAATTTTTGAAGCATACAACGTATCGCTATCGCCTTCAGACTGGCTCATTTCAACATCCTCATCCTATGTGGAAGCCTATGAGATTGAGCATTTGATCTCTACGGTTCAGAGGATCCTTTATGCCTCGAGAAAAACGTGGGGGATTCCCTTGGGTCTTCATCGTGTGGTCTCAAGAAGCATAGAGGTCTTGCGCTCGGTATCGAACACTTCAATTGAAATGCACGGACATCATCATGATGTCCCC
>CP045901.1:12166039-12182737 GCA_013387185.1 Caligus rogercresseyi | reverse complement strand
AAAATAGCTCCTACCATCGGCTCCTCTTACGGAGTTCTTATTCATATTCACATATATGGACTGAATGAGAGGGCCTCAGGGCTTCTTAACCCTCTATAGGGGGAGAGCAGCAACAACGCCCAGTCCCCGCCATTTAAACTTAAGGGTGGGCAAAAATTCCTTATTTAAAGCTTCTAAGACTAAGGGGATTTACTTCAATACTTTGGGTTCCCCCAAAGTACTTTGATGAGTATTTTTATATTTTAAGTTTTTATCTTGTATTTATAGCATCCAGTGCTAATATCAAATATCTAAATGTAGTCCAGGTCTGTGAAGCCTAAAAATACTAGTGCATATTCCTAAGTATGATTTACCGTTTTCCACCTCGATGGAAGAAAACCCAGCTGTCGATTGATATATAATAAGCTACATATAATACAGTCACAATCCCGCTTCCTTTTAATTTTTTTTTTGAGGGTAGGACCAAGAGTACGAATTGAGGCATAGTAGTTTTGGATCAAAAGCGGAATCGAATATATAATTTGAGCTGTATGTATTATCGGACAAACCAGACCCCACCAATATAAGTCAAACCAAAGGTTATTTTATCCCTCCGCCGAAGGAGGTATGTTTTCACTGGCGTTGGTTGTTAGTTTGTTGTTGGTTGGTTTTGTTTGTCAGCAAGATAACTCAAAAGTACGGAACGGATGGGATGAAACTTTGTGGAGTTGTTGGAAATGCCAAAAGGAAACAAGTGATTAAATTTTGGCATCTCTGAGTGCAGAATTAAGATGCAAAATGAGCTAAATACTAATAAATATTCAAGTTAACCTACTCTGCCAATAGATGTCGCTGTGCTGGTAAATTGGGTGCCGGGAGCGTCTTCCTCTCGGAATTTACGTCGAGGGGAACCCTCCCCTGTCCCTCTACACCGCCCCAGTCGTGAAAAATCCGCCTCGGAAGGCTCATAAGGACCCCGTGACGGCGGAGGTTTGCACTCTCTGAGTGTATATATGCCTCTAGTTTGATATGCATTTACTATGGATTATATGCAACTATTATTTTAATTAAATTGTCATAGTAAATAAACACAAACAGATGTACTACTAGATCAACCAACCTGTTATTTAATGGCTTAGTTATATCAACTTTTATTGGGTCAACAAAGTAGAAAAGGGTCAAGGATCCAAAACAACTTGCAGATAAAATTATACTTTTTCTATCACTTTATTTTTTTGTCCGACAAGTCATTATCAAATGAGGTTCCTTTGAGCCCTGAACGAATTTATAGAAAGTGACGTCACAAAGCGTTGAGTGTTATTATCAACGTTGTTCTTAGGGATAATGTTTGTCTTTGTAAAAGTCTCAACGGTCATAATTGGAATATGTAGAATTCGAGGGCTGAGTGATTCTGGGTTAGAATCCTTGATATTCCAAATGATTACTATGAATACTGATTACGCATTCTTACTACAAAATATAGTAAAATTGTATTTCACTATGTTCATTCATATGAGTCCTTTCACATTTTCGGAATGACTGTCGGTAACAAACCTATTCCATAAACGTAATCATATCTATTTTTTCTTCTCTACATTACGTGAGTCCTTATAAACTATAATAAATACTTCCCTTTCCCTGATCTTTACCAAAGATATTAAACATTAACCCTTCTTATTTCTTTTTCCTCTCTCTCTCTATCATCACAGCATGTGATAATCTTACATTTGATTTGGACTCAAGGCATTAAGGTTTTGGCTCGCATCTAAATGAAGCGACTGCTCTCTCCGGAAACTACAAAACAAACTCATTTCAAATCAAAAAGGAGAATCTTAAATAGAGTTGTCGTTTATTTTGTTCGTGGTTCCCCTCATGGACATTCTTGAAGCCTAGTGACATCTGCGTGGGCCATTGCCATAACAACAATAGATGAATAACACACGATAAGTAGGATGACACGAGACATGCTTGTACTCTGGGATGAAGAAGACATCACGATGATGGTATTAAAATGTATACAGCTTCTACAAAGCTTTGGCTTTTACAACAAATGATTTCAACAAGAAAGGTGAGGGAACAAAACTTTATTAGGAGGTCCAGAATATCATCTGCCAGCACATTTGCATACATTGCAAAGCAGCTGAATGTTATTAGGACAAGATTTGCCTTGAAAATGACGCAGAAAATGAAAAGGGCAGATTTTAACCCTTGCAATCAAGAACAGGCGGCTGAATTCAATGCTAAGAAGTGCGTTAGTTCTGTGGGAGCCTGCTCGACTCTTAATGTTGTGGATGGTGGTTCGTCTTCCGAGAGGGATAGGTCAATGTTTGTGATATTTTTGACAAAACAAAGAATACTAATACTGAGTTCAAATATAGAAAAACGAGTATACTTTTCCCCCCTTCCTTTATTAGAATATATTATGTACATCAAAACAAAAACATACATAATATTTAAACCGTAGTAGTTATTTTAAAGAAAATACATGAATAAACATTGTAGTTTAAAATTAATACTCTGGGAAGGAATTATAACTCATGAATTAAATAGCATTCATACAAAAACAAACAATTCACATTTCATAAAGGTATTTATAATAAATTACTTTAAGTCTTTAAATCTTATGAAAATATTTTTTCTGATTGAAAGATTTCGACGGAAGAAATTGCACCAATTCTTCAGGCCAGCTCCACGATTTGAATTCGATCATAGGAACTTTAACATATGGAGCAAAGTACCTAGCTGACGCAGCTAGTATAATGCCTCTCAGATCCTCTTTCTTTAGTGGTTGGTATAAAGTTAGCTTTACAGTTCAAAAGTGAAAAGTCACTTCACCCTGTTTTTGGTGAGGCGCTAATTTTGTCCCTCGAAACTCCAAATGAAATGATTCCTTTAACGTAGCCTCTATTTTCTCTTTCAATACCTGGCACAAGAAGTATTTTTACATTTTAAAAGCATCTTTAATATAAATATGCCATTATATAACAAACCATCCCAAACATAAAAATATTTATATCCATTAGAAGAAATGAAGTGATGAACAGCGACAAATAAAAGTTAAATTATGTTTTTACTTTTTCGTAAAAGAAGATAACGTTGATATATTTATTCAAGAAAATAAAAATGTTTTGACAACTCTTCAAATGTATGATACTTAATGAAATGACACAGCAATAAGTAATTTTTTAATCAATTACCTAAAGTCTGTTGGACTCTTATGAATGGGATTACTTTTTGTTACTGCTATGTTGACTAAAATGGGCATTTTTAAAAGCAAAATTTTAACATTAATTATTCGAATTACCCCCATAGAAAATTATCTCCTTTTAAAGGTAGCTATTACGCTTTGGACATGCAATATGATCCACCCAAACCTCATTATTGTTTAAGCATCAAGAGTAGTTAGCATCCGCAGTATTTTATCCATTTTCTCCGTCATGAATCAGAGCCCAATTTCCATGGCACCCGCTGAGAGACAACTTGAGTTCATAAATCTCATGTTGAGCTCCTCATTCAATGCATGATCCCTCATAAAAAGGCATGGCTGCTTAGTATCTATATTCAACAAGGTCCCTAATTCCAGTACACCAATAAACGACGTGTTCATACCATATATTTTGTTTGTCATTTAACGTCAGAAGAATGTCAAGAAATGCAATGCCCTGCCATTTGTGTATGTATGGAAAGTCTTTATGTCTATATTATAAGATCTTGCATCCTATCGCAAATATTAGATGCGATCTTATCGCTTAGAAGACACTGAACAATAGCTTTGAACCCTTGGAATTACAACAAGTTGTACATATATATTGCAAAGACATCAATTCAAATGAGACTTAAGATTTTTTTACATTCGAAGTTTTATTATTCTCACTATATCCGCTCATTGGGGCATTGAAAACACATAGTTAGGTTGAAAAATCATCAAATGTCTTCATATGTCTTCGTAAAAAATCATTAAATGTTTATATTACAAATTTATATTTGAGTATATCTCAGCAAAAATTATATATTTTATTACATGTCTAATGTATGTAGTTTGTCAATTCATTGTTACATAAAGTACCGGATGTAAACAGATCCGAGCACGTGCACTGAGGCTATGTACATATGAAGTGGTTAAGCAGAAAAGGAATTCTAAATGAAAACAAGAAAACGAATTTTTAGAGTCTTTTACTTCATAAAAATGACGGCCAAATATTTCAGAAGCATTTTAAGACCAGTTGCGCACGTTTTTACTCATGAATGTCATTTTTATTTTGATAAGTTTGAATGATTTTCTTTCTATTGGACTTATTTGTTATAGGGTTCAATTCCACATGATCCCTCCGATATGATCCCTCAAAGATAGTCCCTTTTCATAGCCATATTATCATTGATAATATATATTTAGCAACTATCGGAGCTTGTATTCAACTAATCGAAATATTTACTAATACATACAACCCAAGGATATTTTTATCATCTATATACTAGTGATGGTAACTCATTTTCACAAAAATCCATTTAAACTTGATATCAGCTGGACCACCACATACATTAATTGTTAATACATTGACTTCATCAAAAAGTATTGTATAAATAGATATGTGATGAGTTAAGCGGAAAGAAGTACATAACAAAATTATATTCTTCCTGTTTGCTGCAATGACGTCATTAAAATTGCCGGTATGAAAAAAAATCACAACGTATATTTTTAATGTCACGTACATACAAAATAAAGTCATAAGAAATAAAGACACTAAAACAATATTTTGTTATGTTAATGAATTGCCTCATTGAATATTTAAATACAGCAACTGTGACGTTTGAAGGCGTTAATAATATTTTGTCCATCTACAATATACTCATTATTTTTACTTTCGTTTCCTTTGATCTCTTGTTGTTGTTGTTGTTGTTTTTATCCTCTCGCTTACATAAACTGCCTCTAAATATGGTTTTAAGGATGAGGGTGTGAGGAATAGAGAGAAATACTAATAATAATAAAAAGTACAACCATGTAGTGTTTTAATAGAATGTGTGGTTGTGTGTGTTTAAGATGCAATGTTTTATTAGACTCCCCCTTTATTTTATCAAAAGATTCCTCTATATGGTCCTCGGCGGGATCAACTCATACATAATATTATTATCGTCTCGCAGGAAGAAATATATGAGTACAAAGAGATAACTTCCATTGCTTTTCACTCTTTATTAGGAGCGGCCTGACTGAATGAAATACTGGCAATGGCAATAATATTTAAAGCTTTGAGTGATTATTTTCTTTTCAGTTTTAAGGGAAATTATGATAACAACTAGAAAAATGGGTAAGTCCAGTCCAAACTCAAATGCTGAATCTATTAAACTTTGCAGTAACTGTAATATATATATATATATATATATATATATATATATCAGGAAACGAACAGTACCCGGCCCGGGTCCGGCTATTTTTTGAGTGTCTTTGAGACTTTTCAGAAAATTATTTTCTAAAAAAACGTCGTCACTTATTCCCGAATTTTTCTAAAAACGTCGTCCTTTTTTGTAAATTATTTTCAAAAAACGTCGTCATTTTCAGAATGACGAAGGAACGAAAATATACTAAAGTCCTGGCCCGGTTTTGGCCCGGCTTGAAAAATTTAAGTCCCGGCCCGGGTCCTAGCGAAAAAAGTGTTCCGGTCGTTTCCTGATATATATATATATTATATATAATCTGGTAAATAAAATATAACTAATAATTAATCATACTTTAGTTAATAATCTCAAATGGTAATTAGCATTTATGTTTTTAATGTCAAACAATTATTTTTAATTTTTTGCTTGACAATGTTACTTCAATCTTATTTATGTAATTGCCTTTTGACATTTGTCAAGGGTTATTATTATTTTACCGTTGCAGACGACTGAATTGTGCTTTATTTATAGGATAACATAATTTGTATCGTTTTTAAACAACAATTTTACGTCCTTTTATTTTTTTGTCATAAAGTTGTTTTAAATTTATATACAAAGTCTGATATATTTTATTTTTTATGTTTAGCCGAGCTGTCCAACTATTAATTAACATATTTGTTTATGCAAAATATTTTTTAATAGTTTCAATTTTATCTGCTAATATTAATAATTGAAGAGTGAAAAGATTAATTAAAAAATAAAACTTTGTTATATTTTACCACTGCCTCTTAAATTTTTAGTACCTTAAGACTTAAGGTACTTAAGGCTTAAGTGACCTTAAATGTGTACAAGAACACATTTAGGTCATAAGATGATGGTCACTTAGGGCACTTTTCATCCGTAAAACTGCAAATTATGAAAGCAACCTTATATATACATTTAAATAATACTCTAAAAAACATACCCCACAAATTTCATTTACATAAGTTGTAGGCGTATGTCGGATTTCACTTTCCTTGATGTGTTTTTTAAGAACATTCATACATGATAATTGGCATCCACCTATCAAGATTTCTTTTCATGTTGTAAAAAATATGTTAGGAAATATATGAATAAATTACAAATGTGGTTTTAAAAACAGTTGATTTTTAAGAACGATCCATTAAGATCCATTCTATTTTTAATAAATCAATAATTGAAAAAACGTCATATTACAAAACACGTTCATAGGTTAATTGTTAAGCACACCAAATATACAAAAAAAAAAATATACAGGGGGAATATTTTCAGGTTAGAAATTGGCGTTAAATGCAAATAGATTTTTTCTTAAATTAAGCTATTAGGAATAGGCTCACACAAAAAATCTTATGGCTTCATTGAACTTTAATTTGGGTACCATTAAAGGACTAAATGAATTAAATCGATAACGTGTACATAGTATGAAATATACTTGAATAAGTTATTAAATATTATATTTGTCGTTTGTCAAAGTTAAAGCATAAAGGCTCTAGACTTTTTAGACTGAAATGTCTATTTGTGTATTGTTTTAAACGCAAGTACTTTGGAATTTTAGAACTGAAATAAATCTTTAAAAAAGACACAGGACTTCCCAATTTCACAGACATTTAGAATAAACAAAAAAAAAATGTATATTATGTATACATTATTTAGATCTTTAATGTTGTTTTTTCAATGAACTGCCATAATATTATTATAGACATAGATTCCAATATTGAATAATTTTTCTGAATAATCTCGACTTTGTAAGTTTCTAATCGTATCATGAATGTTTTAAATGTATATTTAAAAAATGAAAGACGTCATATGATAAACCTCAAGGTGCCAATACAATTCTCATGAATGCTTATGGATGACGATGCATTTAATTGCAGCACTTTTACCTTACGTCCTGTCCTCGGAGGTACATTCCATTCAGTATTACAGAGGCCGGAAATTCCGTCATTCTTTTTAAATATTTACATGGCGTTGAAATTAAACAATAATGCATTATAATAATTTATAATGAACGAGGAACAAACCATTTTGAACGAGGTTTTCAAAATGATTTGCAGTTCTTATTACTAAAAGTTTAATAAAAAAGTTTCAATCTTTCATTCATGAGCTTTGTCTGTAAATGATAAAATTGATAGTAAGAGAATTGACCGAGGAAATTATGGACTAGGAAGAAATGGACCAGGAAAGAATGAACCAAGAAGAAATGGACCAAGGTAGAAAAAGAAAAATGATGACTCATGGAAGAAATGGACCAAATACAAATGTAGGTAAGTTTTGAGTGGAATATGTCTAATTACTGTATAAATACTATTTCTCATAAAAACTAAGTAAATAATAACAAAATGATTTTATTTTGGCAATTTAAGATAAAACTCTCTTCTTTATGTCAACTGTAGTTATAAATCACCCGAATTATTGTAAATATACGTATTGTCTTAAACAACGAACAAAGCGATGTTAGAAGCACTCAAATAGTAAATACATAAAGAAGAAGAAATATATGCCTTATTTCGGACGCGATTATTATAAAATGAATATTCGAAGAGATAGAGTGAGGTTGGACGTCACAGTCAACAATAATAGAATGAGAGAGCCTCCAATGATCCGAGTCGAGAATCTGTGTATTCAATCTTTGCGATCCAGCCGAATGAAGGCACTACTTTTTCTATACTATGAAATAATACTAATACATGTTAAATTATGTCCTTATTTACTCAGTTTATATGGAAAAAAAGTATTTGTACAATAATTAGATATATTCCACACAAAAACTTGCCTACCTATGTATTTGGTCCATTCTTCCAAGAGTCATCATTTCCTTTCTACCTTGGTCCATTCCTTCCTGGTCATTCTTTCCTGGTCGTTCATTCCTGGTCCATATTTCCTGGTCCATTTCTTCAGGACACCGATAAAATTACCATAATGACGTCACACAATTTCAAATAATGAAGCCTCCTTTACTTTCTTATTGCACATACCTATATTATTTATAAGATGTAATTTAAGCCCCTGTCTTCTATTGTGGAATACTTTATGAACCTATACAGTAGTGGCCGCTCAGTGGGTAGGTGGCCTGAATTGCATTTATGCAAGTCCTTTGAATCATGAATCCCCGATAAGAAAAAAAAAAACAACGACATTATAATTAAGTCAGGCTTTGTGAAGGTATTATAACTTATAAAACTCAAAGTATATATGTGTGTGTGTGTCTTAGAGGGGATCTTTCACCTATTTAAGAGGCATGAATGGCCAAGGATGATATCAGGGAGTACTGCGTGGGTGGCTAATCATAAATTGATGCACGTAGTATATAAGGAGAAAAAAAATAGCCTGGAATCTTTAATTAGATTGCTTCATATCTTTATGGACACAAATTATTATTATTTATTTAAAGTTCAATCCCTGGGTTGCAGTTGCGATAAGCTTAAAATGGTTTTGTTGAGATTCCGGAGGCTAGCAGGGAATTGATAGTCATAGGCATATATTGTATATTTTAAACATTTATTGCTATCTTCATTTAAACTTGATTACTTTTTTTTGCCGGATTTGTTTACGAACCTCAAATTCAACACTTATATCTAGTGTTGTGCCGTTCTTTATCTAGGACCGACAGCAGTCCAGTCCTTTTTGTCGATCAATGAAAGTAACCCTGAAAAATATATGTTTTTAAAGGATAAATGCTGAACGAATAATAAATTCATATAATTTTATTTGTATCCAACTTATGGACTTCAACCATTTAAAAGTCACGAATGAACGGAACGTTGAATTGAGTATAATACATTTTAGATCGATAAATTGAGTACTTCCAATTATAGCAAGCTCTCAAAACGTATTTTTCCAAAATATTTAGTTTAAAGAATAATGCAATGAATAATACACGAAAAAAACTAATATCCTTTAAATTCATGTCAAACGTGAACCATTTATAGAATATGAATGGAATAATATCTAGTTTTGAATTAATCTATATTTTCTCTAAATATTTATGACTCAAGAATACCATTCGTGAAATCTGGCACAGCACATTGCTAAAGTAAATGAATACAATTGCAAAAAACATTTATGTACAAACAAACCTTTTATTTCCCAGACACACAACATTATTACGATGTCATCAAATACAAAACGGCATAAACATATTGAGTAGGATTCGATATTTAGGAATCAAATGGGGTATATATGTGAATATGCAAACATGAAGATGATCCCAGAGGTATCAGTGGGCGAAAGTATAATGCTCTGCTATATATTTTAACGAGAGCAACTCAATAGTAATACACTAATTCCCCTTAAAACTTATGAAATCCGCCATTACAAATATGTGACTAAACAGCACTAAGCATTTATATTTACATAGTTTGCATATGAGATGATTGTTTTTGTTTATACTTCGTTTATAATGATAGCCCAAAAAGGATAAACACCACCAAAATAGCAGAAACTCTATGCCTTTTGCAGCACTAGATATATGCAATTGAAACAGCAGGAAAAAACATTCGAACAACTAGTTTTGTATTATTAACTTCAATAAGCTTCCATATGATCATATATTAGCTACAAAGTGTTTGCTAAAGTTCAATATGTTAAAATTCTGAACTATAAGTGATAAGCATTATCACCATTCTTATATATTTTTTGAATATGCTTAAAAAGACAAAAAAATAGATTTCATAATATCTTGTTTGTGATTTATTTATGAATTTGAATTAGAGTATGACAAAGTGATTATGTAAGATTATGTACAAAAAGCCAAAAAATGTAACTCTGAGGTCTAACATGCGTCTAATTTGGATTAATTGAATACTGGCTTCGATCCCACCTATGAATTCAATATTAAATGATGACAATTGATTAGAGTCTAGTGGACTTCGGAAATGACAAACTGTATTTAAGTCATGAGCATAATGAAGGAGTTATATATTGAGGATATCAAAGTCTTATACCCTTTAACCCAGATGTAATAAGTAATTTATAACTTATGCCAATATTTTCTTCATTTTGAAAAAATAATAAAATTGCAAATTGGATGTTCTGTTTTTTCAATTAAAAGTGGTAAGAGATATATATATATATTTTAATACACTATTTAACTATATAAAAGTTAATGTTAACGAAATAGATCCCTACCGACTGATACCAGATTACTCTCCTTTTTATCAAAGAGTTGAAACAACTATTTTGGACAATCTTGTGGTGTTAAAATAGGAATTCTTTTTAAGACGGCTAATAAAATGTCATAATTTTTTTTTAAAAGATTGGGTCCTTGTTTTCATTTAAAACAAAAAATGACCCATAATTATCTTCGGTCTGGATTGATAATATACGTCAAAATACTATTTTGGCATACATGATATGCTTAGAACGTTAGATATATATATTGTTTTTAGTTTGTATATAATAAACGCCCATATCTTGATATTATCATATACAAACCTTACTCTAAAAATACGGGATGAGGAAAAAAAAGTATTGATAAATAGAGCAGCTTTATCCCTCATGCCCTCGAATGCTAGTTGTTGTACACTAAGTAAACATACTGAACAGCCCAGTCCATACGTTGAATTTCTCATATTTTTGAATTATTATTTACTTTCAAAAAACTTTATTTTTTTGACTTTAAAATATGTTTTTGTTAAGAGATGTATTTTCAAAACAGGAATGTTTTTATTATATTTTTATAAATGCCATTTTCTACATTATTAATTTTTTATATATTAAAAATCTAAATAAAGACTCGTCACATTCAAATTGAAAAAGCGTTTACAGCGTACGCTTCATAAATCGTTTTTTAACTGCGTAGTCACACACACACACATGTAGCGATACTTTCTGGATCAAATCCTTTCCGGGTTCATGAAGACAATAACAATAACCTTGCCTCTCTCTGCAGCACTGAATGATCCTACCCAAGAAACGCAAGAGCACAATGGAATCAATTGGGTGCCCATATTGTACTCAAGAAGTCATATCTGTTGTATTTTTTATCAGGGCTTTTTTTTATTATTATTATTGGACCCATGAAGGAGTTTGTTTACCTTTTTTTTAATTTATAAGCAAGTGAACCCCCCCACCATATTTATATGCTACAAAGAAATAACGATCATTATCTGAGATGCTCTCAATTTATTTATGATCAAAAACTCCACTACTTCTTTCAACGAGGAATTCTTAGAGGACTATTTACTCTTTCCTCGTAAGAGCCCACAAATTGGGCTTTTGTGGTACATTCCATAATAGTTGGATAGATGTTGTATAAAATTACATAATTGTTAAATATATATTATTATATATTTATTAATAAACAAATATATGAATATATCAAATGGATGTAACGAATGGGTGTGATACATAGAGATAAAAAAGATATAGAGAGCTTAATCCTTTAACCTGTATTTTTGTGTCCAATATAAACAAAGTAATTTACCTACGTCAGCGTAAGCTGATCATAGAGATATATTTATCTCTATGATCAGCTTACGATGACGTAGCAGAAATTACTTTGTTTTTAGTGGACACACAGAATACAGCTGAACGATGTTTCTCTGCTATTGAAGGGAATCAGCTCTCTATATCTTTATTTCTCTATGGTGTGATAGCCATGAGCGTTAAGGCGTGTCCAACCTTCTATGACGGCCCCCGCGGTTCGAATTCCGAGAAGAGATGGTCATTTTTTGGTCTACCTCTTGATAAAATCCTAGTTTTCGATACTCATTTTAATGCTAGTATGCTTATTTGTATCGGATACTGCATTTCTATCGAATCCATATACACAAAAATATATGAATTAATGAATGATCTTTTAATGTGATGAAATTATTTAAAATACCAATTATACTTTATAATTAAAGACATTATTTATAAAATACTATATAAATATTTTTTCAGGCATCAAACTCATATTCAAGGTTCATTAATGGCACAACACAACGTGGGATTTAATTGTTTATTCGCTCCTATTGTATTATTACTCTAAAAAGCACAATATATTTCTGGTGAATCATTTATATTTATAGTTAAGCCATCCAAATACATTCATAAAAAGGTTTGAATTAAGTATATATTCGTAATAATTTAAGTTTAAAACATTGTTTCATTTATATTGAGTTTTAAAAACACTTTCAGTAAGTATCCAATATATTTTATAAAAATAATTGGCTATTTCAGAATACAATAGTGACTATCAGAGATAATATAAATATTTGGACTCTTTTAACTTTCTCTTAAAAACTTGAGTTTAAAAAAAAAAAATATGAGAAAATTCCTTTTTTGTGTCAACATATATAAAAAAATTCTTATAAAAAATCCCTAAAACACGAAAAAAAAAAAATTATGTATTTACTTTATGTCTTTTCGTGTCTATGGAATAATAATAAACAAAGTTGTCCTAAGAATAGAAAAAGTAATAAAAGGCATAGAGCTGACATCCCTAACGATCATTCCCATTTATCAATCCATAATCAAACCTCGGAAGGAGGGCTATAGTAGTAATAATAATAACAATAATATCCTTGTATAAACATTTTAAAAAGCAGGGCTAACGAAGTGTCATGTTTATCCACATTAAATGTGACTTGTTTAACTTTGACATTTTTTTTAATGCTTCAACAATATTTTTGACATTGAACCTGGGTCTATGTGTACATGCTCATTTAGAGATAGTGTCGGTTCCAATTTATTTGGTCTGGTCTAGTCTAGTCTTAGGACCCTTATTATCGTCCTTTGGAAGGTTGGTCCTTGCCATCGGTCTTAGGACTGTTGGCCCATAGAATCGTCTTTAGGACCATCAGTCCTTGGATCAGTCCTTGAGATTGTCTTTTGTCATTTCCTTATTTTTTTATATGTTGAAGCATATTTTTAGTAAGTTTAACTTTTAATATATATATACACATATATATAATTACATTATAATTTATATATATAAGACATATAATACAATATATGTACTATTACATTATATATGTATATATATACTATTACATTATACTATATATATATATAGTTCATTTTTCGGAACATACATAAGAATACAAAAAACATAGCTAATAAAATAAATTAAACACAATTAAAACATTACAGTTTAAAAGTTCTTACTTTGGAGATTATTTAAAACATTTTTACGTCCATAATAAGTTTAATCACATTGTACAGTTATTGATTTTATAAAATATCGAACCCAATTATTATCAATATAAATACAGGATCCATATTTTTGCAAAATAAGTGGAATATAATTTTACATATTATTTGATTAAACAGACCAAGAATATTTCATGTCAGAATAATTTATTCTTTAAATCAAGTATCAAACAAACACAAACAAGTTTATTTCAATAACACTTCTTCATGAAGAATATTATTTTTTGTATATAATCATCCTCTGTGGGATAAAGGAAGGCAAAAAATCAAGGAATGCTCTGATGGAAGGACCAATGTAATGAATATGATAGCACTGGTATTAGTAGGAAGTGGGATTCAGTTGCAGAGCAGTTTGGAGCATCTGTTCCTCCTACTCTCATATTTTGATGTGGTTCACCTACGGGAGGGGTGTATCACTGTATTTTGTGTTGAAGACGACCATATAAGGCCAGTTACCCTACATCAGTGCGAGATAGCCAGATATCCTTAAAAGTCCCTATAAACTATTGCTTGGAATTAAACTAAATATATATATATATATATATATATCAAAAACTTACGAGAGATTATAGTATTTAAATTGTCATGTTTGGAAAATACCCCACAAAGGATTTCTTCAAAACTTCTATATAGGATTATATATATATGGATATATATATATCGTATATATATATGTATATAATATATATACCAGGAAACGACGGGACACTTTTTTTGCCGTGAGTCGGGTCGGGACTTATATTCGTTCCTTCGTCATTCTGAAAGTGAGGACGTTTTTTTAGAAAAGACCTCAAAAAGTAAACACTACTAATGACTTTTTTCATATGAAAAAAAATTAAAAATTATTTTCTAAAAAAAACGTCGTCACATTCAAATGACGAACGAACGAATAGATTAAAGTCCCGGCCGGTGAATTTTAGACAATGAGCCGTGCCGGGAAGTTAAAAAAACTGCCGGGAACCGGGCCGGTACCTGTTCGTTTCCTGATATATATAGATAGATAAGATTTAATTGTAATCTGAGATCCTACCTACATTATGCGTCTAATTATTTTCTGAAGCATTGAAATGAGGACATTTGAGTAATTTTGGAATATACCCGAAAATTACTATTTCAAAACTTATTATCTGGTGTATTTTTGTATGTATATAAAAACAAAGATCTTTCATAAATTTATGTCAACTCCTTTTCTATATCAATGAAATTGTGGAAATGAGAGGCGATTGAATAGCGGAAAAAATACTATATGGCAGTTTATAATGGTTTCCTACATATCTTTTGGGTCCGTTGAGGAGACATTTAACCTTATTTGATTTCCATCAAATTTTCACAAGATGATCTCTATATATAATATCTGCGATAGTAGTAATAAGAAAAATAAGCTAATTCCATGTCCACAAAACATATAAATCGACATGATATTTAGTTTAAAGTGGATATATAATGGTGGCCAGAAAATTGCACAGGGAATATGAATAAGAGAAAAAATTACCCTAAATACTATTTTGAATAATGTTGAATGTTGATATGGACTTGTAATATAATAAGAGGCCCATTTCTAAAAATGCAATTGCGTTGGTTTGAATCCTGAAAATAACTGCATATCATGAGGACTTTGGAGGCAATTACAATTATACTTTGCATGCGTTGTTTGACTGCTCATTTTTTTTTGCTTTTAAACTGCCCATTTAAATCTTAAAGGGTCTTAAAAATGGATATGAAGATCAAATAAAGGCCCTTGCCCTTTTGGGGTAACGGGAATCATATAAATGCTCCACCGAGAACAAAGTTTTGATCTCTTGAAGTGAACGTGAAGCTAATTGTGGCTTTGTGTCTATTTGTCAGGAGGGTTTGGAAGGATTGTCATGACGGCTTAATTTCATACTCTTACTACATTAATAAGAATTCTAAAATATTTATTTCATATTAATATTTATGATAGCAGTTATCTCAAAAGTAACCAAAACACACTCTTTTCAGTTTATAACTCAATTTATTTTTCTTACGCCTTACTGGCAAGTGATTCGGATATTGTGACAAAAGAAATTATCGTAAAGTCACATTAACACATTTTCAGTTGGTAACACAGTTTTTTTAAGTCCATTGTGCGGATGTATATATCGAATATTAGATGAAATGAAATACTCATTATTTCTCCGGGTTTGAGCAGTTGCTTTATTATATTCATAGGCAATATTGAAAAAGTCCATTCAAAGGATTCGTAAATGACATGGAGTGTGTTACAAAAGAATTAAATTACTGGCTTAGAGTAGTGCAGTAGTAGTCGAGTACATCTCAACAGCCGTTAATGAACTGATGATCTATATATAATGTCAACTCCTATTTTTACCATGCGCTCTTTTTTCTTTTAACCAATCGTTATATAAAAAGGTCCCACTTTCTTATCCTTAGATTTTTATTTTGTAATTATTTTGACAAAAAAAAATTATACTAACTTTTATCGCATGACATATAATGTCAAACGATAATAAATTCTTTCAGAAATGGAATGTTATAAGGATTCAAGAGAAATATATTTGTCGCAGTAGAGAGGAGATCCAGTAGCGTTGTTGACTCTCCTGGTAGAGATCAGGATCGTATCCTCTCCTAGGAGTGACTACGATCGTGATTTATATCAAAAGAAACAACGACTCTGCTAGAAGAGATCAGGAGTGTTATCTCTTAAAGGATGACGACCTTGAATATCGAGATGGGTTGACGATGTATATAACTATTTGAATGATGTCCGATTTTTTCTCTTATAATACATAGATACAATGTAAGTTAAACATTGCGTGCATTTGCTACCTTGAACACACAAATGGAATAATTTACACCAAAATATGAATAAAAATTACAAATGAATTTAATAGTTTTTACCACATCGCAAAATATTATCTCCATATTTAAGTCACCATCTCTCCTAGAAGAGATAAGGATCGCAATCTCTACCAGGAGAGTCTATGATTCTACTGGATCTCTGCTGCGACATATATTTATTATTGTGTATTTATAATTATATTGATTGGATCCCATTTTTGGAGTTTATTTTGTAAGCTTCTTTACATTTGCTTCCATTGTAACAGAGCAGATGCAATAGGCATAGCAAGTACTGAGTTACTTAAAATGTTAATATCGGCATCTATGCCGCTCAGAGCTCGTATTATAACAGAGCTCATACGTCAACACTCTCTC
>CP045901.1:12131003-12158832 GCA_013387185.1 Caligus rogercresseyi | reverse complement strand
TGTGGAACTTGAATACCAACTCACAATGAATAATTCATCTCGCCAACCCAAATCAACCCCAACATAGCCCAAAAGCAAGTTTTATCCACTCTTAATTCATGGCCGTCACATTTGCCCTTCCGAGGGGCTATGGCGGAACTGGAATACCAGCTCACAACGAATAATTCATCTCGCCAACCCTAATTCCAACCCCAATATACCCAAAAGCAAGTTTTACCCCGTCTTAATTCTTGGCCGTCACATTTGCCCTCTGCGGGGCAATGGCGGAACTGGAATACCAACTCACATTGAATAATTCATTTCGCCAACCCAAATCCAATGCAAAAAAACTCATGACACATATTAACTCATATAGCATTGTGTGATTTGTGTACGACCCCTAACACTTGGTCCCAAGTCTGTGTAGTCACAAACCTGTTTAGTCACAAACCTGTATGGTCACAAACCTGTCTAGTCACAAGCCTGTATAGTCACAAACCTGTGTAGTCACAAACCTGTATAGCCACAAACCTGTAGTCACAAAGCTTTGTGGTCATAATCCTTTGGGAACCCTAAAAAACACATATTCAAACACCATCAGACAGAAATGGACGGATGCAAGGTCCATGTATTTGAGGGCTCAAATTACTTAAGAAGTATAAATGGCCCTCATTATAATATTTTGCAATAAATTTTTTGTCTGTATATTACCTTGTGGTAAATTATGTTTTTATTACTGTTAAAAAAGAACCTCCTTTCTAAGTGGATATTTATTATTGTTTTTTTGTAATAGATAGGCACTAATGGCCTGTATGTTGAATGGCTGCTTATATTAATAAGCTTTGGAGACGTGAGTTGGCTTGTATACACTTTAAGACAAGCAACAGTGAGGATACCTAGTTAAAATAATTACCTTCATTACGCTTTTTGACAAGAAAGTAAATAGTTGTATGCTCCGATTAAGTATCTCAATAGTTTTAGAAAGCACTAATGCATTAACAAGGAGAAATAAGGTGTTAGGTGGGTTTTGTTCTACATATAATGCCAAAGAGACATTTTTGCATGTCTTTTATTTTGTAAATAAGTCTGGTTTGTTGAAATATAAGGAGAGCTGATTTTATAATGGCTTTAAGAATCTCATACTTCTTGTAAGTCGTTTTGGCATCCTTCAATCCAATCAAAAGTATTGTACGACTACAAAACAAATTACTATCAGTAAAATTCTGGATTAATCTAATATATGTATATATATTTAGTGATGTCATTGCCAGTATTATCTGGTTTGTTTGTCTAAAGTATTTTGTATGTATATTTCTCTTTTTCCTCTTTTCTTCTTTTTGTATATTTCACCCTCAGTTATTATTTGTCCAATAAAGGAAAATCATGTATAAAACTGAGTGTCGTTTAATGTGTCTGAGGGCACTACAATGGTGACCCCGACTCAGCGAGTCTAAACAATTGGGAGTCGGACGGAAAACCACAGTGGTTGCCGCGTGCGATGAAATGAGCGATAAACGATAATTATCGCTGAGGTCAAACCTTTATCGTTTATCGCAAAGTTGTCTAAAATTACCGCTCATTCACTTACCGTTAGTCCCAAAAAAATGAGGAACGATAAACGATAAATTCAAAGACAACTTTTGTAAAAATACAATAATGTGCTCGGAATAAACGGAGAATTTTTTTTGTGAAAGGAATTTTTCAAAATACTCTTTTCTATTAAAAAAAGTCATCACTTTTTTGGAAATTATTTTTTATAAAACAAACGTTTTGGAAATTCTTTTATTAAAAAAACGTCATCATTTTTTTTGGAGATTCTTTTCTAAAAAAAGTCGTCTCTCTTTTTGAAGTTATTGCTAACGTTTTATCGTTTATCGCTTACCGCAGGTTGGGATTTGAATTTTTTTACCGTTTATCGTTTATCGCAGGTTGAGAAAAAAAATTCGTTTTATCGTTATCGCAAGTTGAAAAAAAAGTTATCGCAGAAACCACTGGAAAACCAATGGAGGAATATAATTCTTTTTTTATCAATATCACATGGATTTCTCCCATATCAGTTGATCAATATCAAATTAATATTTGATATATTTTTAATGCTTCGCTTGAATGACAGGAAATGGTAATATCCTATTATTCCATATCTTGCACACCTACAGTGAGTAATTGTTTCAATAGAAAGACAAAGATAATCTTGATGCAGTCTGGCTTTACTAATTACCCGACATAACCTTCAGAGACATCAGCATTATTGCAATATTGTTTGTTCAGTAAGGATAACTTTGTTTTGGAAGGCATAGACAAAAAGTTAAGTAGAATTTCATTTATTTATATATATATATATAAGACCAAACTATTTTTTAACAACTTATTACATCTCATAAAAGTAGTACTTTTGTTTTAAACGCATGTACAGACTTCGACATTTCACAATTGTGTGCGGACCTATATTAACTCAATAAATGAATTACATATTTTATAATTTTTTCCAATAATTTCCCTTAATATCAAGAAACATTTTAAATATTCCATGTCGTTTACAAGTATAGTTATATTTAAAAAATACTTACAATAAATAATATTTTCCAAGAAGCTTTCTTTTTTCTGGAATTTCATTTACAAAATACATATGCATTGACAATTATAATGGCAAAATTAGACTTGCTGCAATTGTTTTCTGAAATTATTATTATCTGCAATAGCTAAGAATGCCTGTAGCAAGGATTGTATAATTCTTCGTGATCTCTGTATAGCATATAAAGGAAGTTTCTTTGTTTTTTTCCTTTCATAACAAATTTGAAATCGATTTCAAGAATTGGTTGAGTTCTTGTAAAATTAAGTGAAATATCCTAAAGGCAAATGTACAAATATCTTATGTTTCAATCGCTTCATTATTTAGATAATTTGCATATTAAAACAATATAGTTTAAAATATATCTCTAAAAATCCAAATTGAACGTCATTTTGAAGAATTTACCTTTAGAAACGATTTTATAATAAAAATATGTAAATTATAGCCTATTACACAAATAATAGCCTAATAAGAATTTATGTGAGTTTGTTGAAATCTGGAATAGCTGTCGACAATTGAAGCAAATCATTTATGACCCTTATATCGATAGGAAAATCTACAGATACCAAAGACATCAAATATCTAAAAAAAATTCCAATTGTCATTGGTCATATTATATATATATATATATATATATATATATATATATTAGGGCTGTTCTTATTTTTCAAATGTTTGAAATGTTAGCAACATTGTGGATTTTCTGTTTTGGTGGTAAAAGAAGACGACATACAAAGTTTAAACAAAATCGGTCAACATTACGGGTTGCGCAACGAGGTCAAAGTTTTAAAATTTAGTAAAATATAATTTTCCGCAAATTTCTTGAAAATGGGGGTGTTACAGACTTCAATAATAATTATTAATAATATCTAATTTACTACCAGACGTATTTTTGATGTTTTTTTTACAAAAAACAAAACAAAGAAAAATGGAGTGTGTAATGTTAGCATATTTCATGCTTTTTTGTATCAATTAACTTCACTCGCCTGTAGAAGATGACTTGTTCGCTTCAGAGAAAAAGAGTATTTTTATGTTTAGTAAACCTTGAATGATAAATCCAAAAATGACCTTGGTTGCATTCTATCAATTCAGAATTCAGTACAATCTGAGTTTACATCATATGATTCAGAGCCTGTATTGACCTATAAGAAATCGATTATGAAAAAAATAAATAATATATGTTTTTTAGATTTGTGTCAAGGTATCCTCTCAAAATTTTACTTTATCTCTGACGCATTTATAATCCATATATGCGTCATTTTGTACGCAAGATATGTTTTTTAATGTACATATAACTCTCTACTTATTAAATTGACATGATTTAGTATACCAAAATATTAAAGCTGGTTTACCAAGCTTTCATTTAATATGTTTGGTGTTCTAAAAATCGCTATACTTTAAGAGAAATAAGCAAATACATTTTTGCACGTACTCTCCAAAAAAATTGATCTTTTGATATGAGAATATACAATTACCGCTTGGTATATACTGTTACCTGGATAGAAAGAGAAAGAAAAAAGAGAAGCGAGAGAAGTGAGGCAAAATACTCTCTCGCTTCTCTTTTTGAAATATGCTAACATTACACACTCCGTTTTTCTTTGTTTTTTACAGAAAACTTTGTTTTAGTAAAAACATCAATAATACGTCTGGTAATAAATTAGATTTTTTTAAATTAATAATTATTATTGAAGTCTCTAACACCCACCATTTGCTAGAAATTTGCTAGAAAACTATATTTTTACTAAATTTTAAAAACTTTGACCTCGTTGCGCAACCCCGTAATGTTGACCGACTTTGTTTAAACTTTGTATGTCGTCTTCTTTATCACCAAGAAACAGAAAATTTACAATGTTGCTAACATTTCAAACATTTGAAAAATAAGAACAGCCCTAATATATATAATCACAGAGCTTGGATTAAATTCGTGGAATTGGCTCAATTTTATATATATATTTAAATTATTTGAAAATAAAGATGTTTGCCCTTAGGTAGGCCTGCTGATACCAATTATGGTCTGGTGTGGTAGAGCGAGTAAAAACCCAACAACAAGAACCATTAAAAATATAAAATTAAATAACTCATAACACTGAATGCATTATTACATAAAGTGAATCTTAGGATATTTCACTTTCTTGAAATGGTAATCCAATACCTAATTTAATCTTTTATTTAGTCTTATCAAAAGTTACATAAATTGAAATATTCTAAGGAGCAGGACGGTTTAAAACGCACAAAGTAAGAGTCATTCATGTTTGAAGAAGGATGAGTATCGTGGATCAGTCGAAATAATAAATCATTCAGTTTCGATACGAGAAAAATGTATTATCTATCAATTGAGTGTTGAAATGGCATAATATTATTGATTGTCATAACTTGCTAAAGAGACCAAAGAGTTGCTAAAGGAATTTTTTCTGTTTTCTGAGTCCATATTCCGAAACTGAACAAGACTCGAAATGTAATAAGGTTTTACTTTTGGACTATTGGTGGACTCGACTTGGGGGCTTTACCATTTTCTTTATGAAGAGTTACCAATTTACGAAAAACCAAAACATGCTTTAAATTGATCAATGCTAAGGTAATTTGAAAGTGTTTTGTATGGATACTGAGTAATGGATCACATCTGGTATAAAGACCTCATCAAAACTAGGATGGTGAAGGCAGAATAAAAGGAGAAAGGGTCTGCATCACCCACGCGTGGAAGTCCTCAAGGAGGAGTACTTTCGCCTGTGATCTGGAATGCCGTGATGGACACTCTACTTACAAAGTTCCACAAAGGTGCAATCAAAGCAATTGGCTATGCAGATGACATTATCTTATTAATAAGTGGAAAACACCACAAACACTTGTCAGTAAAATGCAAGATGCAATAAATATTGGTACTGGAGGGGATAATCAAAATGGCTTGTACCTTTAATCCAACAAAATCTATGTTATAGATACTCTCAAAGGGCGCTTTGGAGTCATGGAGTCAGCTTTATGGTATTATTCACTCGAACTATAGGTACAAGCACAGGCAACAAAGTCCAGATGGGAAACAGGCATTTTACACAAGATACTTGGGATGGCATTGGCAACCTCCCACGACGGCGTGGACACCGCTTTTCTAGTGATAAACTGCTTTGTGAAGCAAATATAAATGGGCCTAGTGATTACATAAAAGGTGACCTAGTCTCGATCAATAATAATCGTATAGAATGTCCGGATACAATAATCTATACTGACGGTTCTAAAGACCAAGACGGAAATACGGGCGCAGGATGGGCTATCACTAGGGGTGACATGACTCTACATCATTCACTGGCGTCATTAAAAATCGAGGCATCAGTATTTCAGGCTGAGGTCCTCGCCATTTCAAGATCTGTGGAAGACCTTCTGAAACTGGAAAAACCTACTAGGAATATTGTTGTACGATCCGACTCTCAATCGGCAATTGCGGCTCTCCTCAATCCACTCACGAAGAGCTGCATAGTCAAAGAATGTAAAGAAACTTTGATAAGAGCAAAAAAGGAGAAAAACATATACCTTGAATGGTGTAAAGGTCACAGTGACATAACTGGAAATGAATTTGCCGATTATCTTGCAAAAAGTGGCTGTGAGAGTCAAAATCAAATATGCACCGGAGTACCGCCGAGCTACGTAAAGAAGGCAGTAGATAGTTTGTTTTATCAAAGGTGGAGCAGCCGTCACAAAAACAGCGTAAATATGAAGCACACTCGTCTAATGTTGAATACTCCTCAACAAAATACGATCAAATTTCGACGAGAGAATATGAAACTGCTTGTTCAAGCAGTCACTGGCCATGGACCTTTTCTCTCGCACTTGAGTAAATGGAAGAACATCAGTCCAATTTGCGATCTCTGCACGAAAGAACCGCAGACTGCAGATCACCTCATAAACAGATGTCCCGCTCTGTCCTATGAGAGGCATGAAGTTTCTCAAGAGGAGGACGAAAACATTAGAATAATCAAATTTATGCAATGTAAAATAATGAAAAATATTATTGTAAATAATTTTAGTATTTAAGTAGGAATAAGTATATGTACATAGGTATTATTATTATTGTAACACAGATACCCCGTAGTGTGGTTGTGTTCTCTACTTTAGTGTTATATGTGCGTTTTCGTGTGTATGTCTATCGTGGATGATAGTAATAAATATCAACACAACAACAACCTGAGTAATGGATTAATAGTATTATATCCATACTGGTTCTCTTTGGATCGCTATTCTTAGGGAAGGTAATGAGGTTTTATACAGTATTTATTAACATATAGGATACGCGTGCCGGTCGATGAAGAGGAAGAGACGGAAACAGGGATGTTAAACAGAGAGGAAAGAAAAAAAACGAAGAGTTTACAAACCCTCGTTGGATGTTGAATATTGCAAGTGAAGTGAAATAAATTTTCACCCGTTGCCTATAGCTATAATTAAATAAATCACAATAGAAAAAATCATGCAAAATAATAATTAGTTATTATGATGATGATAATTAAATAGAATGATTAAAAAATGAGTAAATTGACGAAGCAAATAAGATTGAATCAACTTGACCCATATTCTGGGAATAAAAATTAGCATCAATATCATGTGAAGAAAGCTTAACTAAGCTTTAATTACAGAATGGAAGTGGAAAAGTGAAATCATTTTAAAATAATAAGATATACCGCTCTTTTTCAAAAATCTTTGATAAAAAATATTTAGCCCCCCAGTAGTTAGTGTCCTCGAAAATCATTGCCTTTATACATACTGCAAGACTGTTAAGACATTTCTCAAAAGAATTTCTCATGATTTTACTAAACTGTCCTCTCTAGAGCATCTTGAAAGAGTCTTTATTTATTAAATATATATTATATATATATAATATATACTAGCGAATATTACCCGGCGCTGCCCGGGATTTTCCAACTTGACAATAGTCTGGATGGAAAAAAAAATCACACCAATAATTTTAGTGATGTCATCGCGTGTGATTTTTCATATTAAAATAATTCTATAAAAAGTCGTCATAGGGTCTTCATTACCATTTTACTTTTTTGTATTCCTTAAGGCTGGGTATTTAATATCATAAAAAGAAGAAATCACACGAATAATTTCAGTGGTGTCATCGCATGTGACATTTCATATTAAAATCAGTTCTTCAACAGTTGTCATTGGGTCTTCATTGCCATTTTTTTCCGTTTTGTATTCCATACGGCTGGGTATTTAAACATCGCACAAAGAAGAAATCACACTAATAATTTCAGTGAAATCATTGTATGTTATTTTCATATTAAAATCAGTTTCTTAAAAAGTTAACATTGGGTATCATTGCCATTTTATCCGTTGTTATACCTTACGGCTGAGAATTTAATATCGTAAAAATAAACAAAATGACACGAATAATTTCAGTGATGTCATCGCATGTTACTTTTCATTTTAAAATCAGTTTCTTAAAAATTATCATTGGGTTTTCATTGCCATTTTTTTCGTTTTGTATTCCTTAAGGCTGGGTATTTCAACATCGTAAAAGAAGAAATCACACGAATAATTCAGTGATGTCATCGCATGTGACTTTTGATATTAAAATAAGTTCCTTCAACAGTGGTCGTTTGGGTCTTCCTTGCCATTTTTTCCGTTTTGTATTCCTTAGGCTGGGAATTTAAACATCGTAAAATGAAGAAATACACGAATAATATCAGTGATGTCATCGCTTTTCTTTTTATTTCAAATCAGTTCCTTCAACAGTGTTCATTGGGTTTTCCTTGCCATTTTTCCGTTTTGTATTCCTTAGGGTTGGGATTTAAATATCACACAAAGAAGGAATCACACGAATAATTTCAGTGAAATCATCGCATGTGACTTTTCATATTCAAACCAGTTCCTTAAAAAGTTGTCATATCTCTTCATTGCCATTTTTTTCCGTTTTGTATTCCTGAGGCTGGGTATTTAAACATCGTAAAAAGAAGATGAATAATTATTGTGATGTTATTACATGTGATTTTTCATATTCAAATCAGTTCCTTAAAAAGTTTGTCCTTGGGTCTCATTGCCATTTTTTCCGTTTTTTGTTCCTTAAGGCTGGGAATTTAAACATCGTAAAAAGAAGTTATTTTTAAGTCTTTCATAATTATGTTATTTTCTTATGAGAAGTAGTTCCTTAAAAAGTCGTCATTGCCATTTTTCCGTTTTGTATTCCTTAAGGCTGGGTATTGACATCCCTCTCATCTCTAGGCACTATTGAAATTTGATTAGCACGATGTTGCAATATAAAAAAGTGTAGTTATTTTCCACAAAACTTAAATTTGGGGGACATACAGGGACAGAAAGAAAAATATTTTTAAGTAATCATGTAGAAAACGAATTTTCCGGGAAACATCAAAAAAAACAAAAACACGTCTTAGTACCTCAGTCTTATCCACAGAAAATTTGGGCAAAATCTAACTTGTAAATTTTAAAAAATCGGAAAAAACGTTTTGGCGAATAAAATAAGCATGTCGATGACGAATTTTCCGGAGTTGACAACCCCACTAAAACACTCCCTGAGCTCACAAAACTATCACTGAAAATTTCGTCAAGATCTAATGTCCTGTTGGGAGATACAGGGAAACGAACGAACGGAATTCTTTTTTTATAAGTATAGATTTTATTAGGCGGTATTATAAAACCTAATATGAAGATATCAAAATTTCACCCCCCTGCGAAAGTTTTTAAAGAAAATTTATGTATTAGAGAAATGCAACACACTTACACATATGTTTGGTGTTCTAAAAATCGCTATACTTTAAGAGATTAGCAATATGTACCCCCCCCAAAAATTGATCTTTTGATTTGAGAATATACGATTACCATTTGGTAATGCTGTTAGTGTTACCTGGATAGAAAGAGAGAAAGAGAAAGGGAGAGAGTATTTTGCCTCACTTCTCTCCCTTCTTTTTCTTCTATCCAGGTTACACCTAACAGCAGGTACCATATGGTAATCGTATATTCTCATATCAAAAGATCAATTTTTGGGGAAGAGTACGTATTGTTTATATCTCTTAAAGTATAGCGTTTTTAGAACACCAAACATATCAAATGAAAGCTTGGTTAACCAGCTTTAATATTTTGGTATACTAAATCATGTCAATTTAATAAGTAGAGAGTTATATGTACATTAAAAAAGCCTATCTCGCGTACAAAATGACGCATATAATGGATTATGTATGCGTCAGAGACAAAGTAAAATTTTGAGAGGATACCTTGACGCAATCTAAGAAACACATTATTATTTTTTTTTTCATAATCGATTTCTTATAGGTCAATACAGGCTCTGAATCATATGATGTAAACTCAGATTGTACTGAATTCGAATTGATAGAATGCAACCAAGGTCATTTTTGGATTTATCATCTAAAGTTTTACTAACTTAAAAGTACTATTTTACTCTGAAGCGAACAAGTCATCTTCTACAGGCGAGTGAAGTTAATTGATACAAAAAAGCTATGAAATAAGCTAACAATACACACTCCATTTCTTTCTTTGTTTTTACTGAAAACTTTGTTTTATAAAAAACATCAAACATACGTCTGGTAGTAAATTAGATTTCCTTTAAATTAATAATTATTATTGAAGTCTGTAACGTCCACCATTTTGAAGAAATTTGCGGAAAACTATATTTTTACTAAATTTTTAAAACTTTGACCTCGTTCGCGACATCGTAATGTTGACCGATTTGTTCAAACTTTGTATGTCGTCTTCTTTTATCACCAAGAAACAGAAAATCCACAATGTGGCTAACATTTCAAACATTTGAAAAATAAGAACAACCCTAATATATATATAGTATATATATATATATATATAATATATATATATATTATATATATATATATATATATATATATGCATATATATATATATGTATGTGTTGTGTGTGCAATTTCTCTAAATAAATACATTTTCTTTAAAAATGAAAGAGGCACGGTTGTTTCAAAATTATACCTTTCTAATTTATTAATATTTTAATTTAAAAAAGAAGTGTCTTTTAAAGAGTATGTTGATGGTTATCAATCCAGGATAACCACATACCCTGAGATGAAATACCTATCTTACCTGGGCGACCGTTGATACAAAGATGATAAAAGTCTAGTAGATAAATATTATATAACAAATACAATATTTACCAAGTTCCGATATTTTTCATATTAGTTGGATTGGAAAAACATGTGTGTACAATTTATTCCATAGGGAATTCCAGGATAATCCAAATATTTATGAGAAGACTTTCGAGATATCTAAGTAACTTTTCTTTCAAAATCACAAAACTTTGAGTTTTCTTCAGACTGAAAGAAATGACATCAATTAGTTCATCTTTGAGCAATTGCAAGGCGTAATAGCTAAGCAGTTTACTAAAGGGAAACTGATCGAGGAGAATGAACTAAAAAGAATAATAATTCCGCCGCCGCTCGATACGCGGGGTTTTCCATGAGAATCCCAAAACCGCAAAGTTTGCTCTGGAACCACACAGCTGAAGTCGTGACATATTTTCAATCCTTATCACCACAATATGCCAAATGCTCAAACAATTATTAAACAATATAAAAAGTTCAAGAAGATATGAATGAATATTTTTTTTTGTTTTATCATTTATACTATATGGAATTTTATCCCTTATCTTTGATATTTTAAATGTATGGCTATTTACTTGTTATAAGAATTTGTGGTCTTTACAAGGAAAATAAACTAGAATGTTTATTTATGTTTAAATATGAAACACAATTTTCTTTTTTATTATCTGTTATTCATATATAATATGTGCGTTGTATATATTTAAAATAGATATGGACCTGAATTGATAAGACCCTAAGTTCGATAGACAAATTTAATGCTATAATGCTTATTTATATCCTGTTGGATGCAATTCTAATTGTACCATATAGGCAAAAAAAGGAACTTGCTGATGTTAAATCCTTCATCCTGGTATCAAAAGTTATCTTTATTTGAATACATAGATATTCAAAAAAAAAGATTAATCAATCGTCTCGATGCATTAGAGTCTGACTTTAGAATCCATAGTTACTTTGTCTATCGGGAGGCCCATTCTCTATAGAGACCCCTTCTCGCCAAGTCTGACATAAAGTAATCTTGAATAGGAATATCCTCGCCTTATCCTATTCTTGATGTTTATGATCCACCTAACATCCCACATAGGAAATAATTCATTGTGTTTCACATTTGCAATTATGATTTAACATTACAGCGTTGCACATTAAGCATTGAAAAAAGTTGTTCATGTAAAAACTGTGTCCAGGTACGTTTATGTCACTCATCTTTTGTGATGTGTCAAAAATATGCTGTAGCAATAGATTTTTGATGAAATGATAAAATTGTTATTCTTCCCGCTTGTCGGTGTGACGTCAGTAAAAAATTGTCGGGAAGTTAAAAGTTTTTTAAATTTGTCCAGAAGAGCGTATTCCTCCCTTGGTGATTGGAATGGACTTAACTGGCTTAGAAATTGTTGAGTATTATTATTTTTTTATTATCATATTCGGAATCAATCTCTCGGTTTTAAATACACTTTTAAATAACATTACAATCGACATAGCTGCAGTTTTTTAATATATCTTATATATAAGTTTGTATCTCTATCACATCTTTCCAAAAAACTTATTTGCTATTGAGCTCCTTATCTTTCATTATCCTTAAGAGTTAATTACCAGGTACGAGTTCATTATTAAACATAACTAATATGCTTTAGGATGACAACACATCATAATACAGGCATTTCTTTATAATTCATTTACATAGTTTTACAGAAGAAAAATTTCGGCATCCGAGATGAATGACAACTCAATACACAAATATTTTTTATCGTCATAAGAAAGGTTAAGGAGTCAAAAGAACAATACCGATACGTGCTTACAAATTTACACGCGTATAAAATATTGGCTCATACATGCCATACAGCATTCCCTCTTGGCATTCATATATATATATATTCATGTGTAAAAGTCCTTTATTTTGTATAAAGATACACTCCCAAAATAGACTCTCTTTTCATATTATTCTTAGAGGAGGTCCTTGTTTATTGTTAGGTACTGACTGTATTTATTTACTCCATTGCACACATCCCTAATTCCCGATGAGGTATATCCTAAAGAAGTCAATAGTACTAAATAATTCATAACTCTATTTTTAAAGATCATTTTCTTTTTCTTCAAGAAATATTTTTTAACAATTGAAACCCCCTTGGATTGGATATTATCGCTTAAATATTTGATACTGTTTGCTACTAAAGTATGGTTCATTTCAATGGTTTTGTTCTTTAATCTAGAACAATAAATATTATCAACTCATGGGAAACTAATCAACAAAGAAGGAGGTATTTTTGTGGAAAATCATTCTTTCTAGTATATACCAAATACATTTATTGATTAACTATGTGGGTGTACTATGTATATATTTTGTATGTACACCTTTTTTCGCCAGGACCCGAGGCCGGGCCGGGACTTACATTTTTCAAGCCGAGCCGGGCCAAAACATGGCCGGGGCATAATATATATTATCGTTCCTTCGACATTCTGAAGTCACGACGGTTTTTTGTTAAGAAAAGAATTTCCAATAAATTAGTGACAACTTTTTGCTTAGAAAAGATTCTCCAAATAAAATGACGACGTGAATCTTGTGAAAACGTTTTTTAAGAAAAGAATCTCCAAAAAATTTGAGGATGTTTCTTAAGAAAAGAATCTCCAAAATTCCTTTCTAAAAAGAACGTCCTCACTTTAATGGAAATTATTTTCTAAATACAATTTATGACTGACTAACGAAAGACAATATTGAAGTCCCGGCCATCGTCTAAAAAAACCGGACATCGGGCCGGGACGCTCAAAAACAGCTGGACCTGGGCCGGGCTGGGTACCGGTCGTTTCCTGATATATATATATATATATATATATATATATATATATGCTGCAAACATTTAATAATTTAATGAATTATTAAATTTTAAGGACTGAAAAACATAATTAAGACCACGGCAAAGACTCTTCTCGTGAGACAAAACTTAGCTCATCTTCAGTATAGTCTCAAAACTAATAGTAACCCTTTGGTGCAGATTTATAATGTTAATTATTGAAAAATAGCTCAGAATTAATCTATAAATGCCCCTAAAATATAAAGGCTATTTTAAATTTTGTCTGTTAATGTTTTTCTCTAAGTGTCTACCAGTGTATTCCTTTTAAGGGCAGATGTTGTGCTCAATGATGTCTTATCAAAATCTCCATCTCTCCCAAAAAGGTTGATGTGTTGCTTTCTTACTTAAGTGAGTTTGGAATTGTGTTCATGAAGTCGAGATGCCAAAGTTTTTCAAGAACGACGATATTCTTATTTATGGGCTGATGTTCTAACCTCAAATCTCATGAATGAAGCCAGTATATCTTATTTCAAGTGTTTTTATTATTATAGTCGTTTCTTTGAACCAATCACGTTCTCTAAAAAAAGGTCCAAGTGCGGAGTCCTAACCCGGTCAAATACCTTAAATCACTCTTTTTCAATTATACAGTAATCCATACTTAACCTTAGTTCATTTGCACTGAGTATATATATATATATATATATATATATATATATATATATATATATATATATATATATATATATATATATATATATATATATATATATATATATATATATATATATATATATCTATATATATATATACTTCTAAATACCTTTACATATGTATAGGAATTCCCACATGCTTTTTAATACTCTATTCAACCATGAAGAGAAAGTTACCTCATAACATAGCAAGGAGGAACTTTGATATCTTCTTGCTCATCCATAAAAAACTTTTTCCGCTGCTTCATTGGTTTCTACATAATTAATGGTTGTGTGCCTTAAATAAATATTTCCTCCAATGGATACATCAGCAGCAACAAAACAAAAAAGTAATTCAAGGAACTCTTTTGGAACAATAAAAATATAATAGAAGAAAACACTATGCATGCGTCATAAAAGTTCAATCTTTTTTTAATGAATTTATTCCAAAAAGTTTGGAAGAGGTTTTTGTTTGTACCAGAGCCTTATAAGTAGAGTTACGTCGTAAGAGCTGTCTGTGTAGCAGTTGACTCTCAACAGCTAACTCAAGTCAGGCTCAAACATTCATAATTTATCGAGGGAGTTGTAAATAAACAGTCTTTTGAGATAATTAATGCAAAGTATAAAAAATAATATGAACTTTAAAGATCTATTAAAAACACAAATATGTCTCCTTCTAGTGCTGTGGATTGTACGAATCGCTCAGGGGCCCGAGGAATTTCTCTCTTTTTATTTCCTATGGAATAATCCCCCAATAAATGAAGGTTTTATAGACACATGTTTTATCATAGATTCCGATATATGTATCCTAACAAGCACATAGGAACAATCAAGGTCTGTATAATAAGGTCTGGGCAATACAAAAACAAACATATAGCAGTGTGACTACTCAATGACGTCACTGGAGAACGATTATATCTATCTATATATCTATCAATCTCTCTATCTATCTATAAATATATATATATTGGTTTTAGGAATATTTATATATAAAACTTATGCACAAAGAAAATCTGATAAAGCATTTTTTTGTTGGGAAACTATTGATAGTAGGAATTTTTCCTTAACGACACTTTTGTATAAAATGCATTTTTAAAGGAAACTATTGACTTTTGGGCCCACCTTATCAATCAAAATAGCTTATTGAGCATTAATGAGCACATTTGGTTAGTTTTATTTTATAAACTGAGCCCATTTTGAGTACTTTTTCGTTCATATATAAAGGAAAGGATAAAGGAAAAATTACTACTATCAATAATTCCCAACAAAAAATGCTTTAACAGATTTTCTTTGTGCATAAGTTTTATATATATGTAAATATTCCTAAAACCAATATATATATATATTTATAAATAGATAGAGAGATTGATATATAGATAGATAGATATAATCGTTCTCCAATGACGTCATTGAGTAGTTATACTGCTAGTATTACATGTTGTTTTTGTATGGCCCAGACCTTATTATACAGACCTTGGGAACAATAATCATTATTTTCATTCCATGTGTTATTTTGAGCCCAAATGCTCTCATTCCAGGTGACGCTCCAATCTATTGTCGTAACTCTTCTTATAGGGCTCCGGTTTGTAGAAGAGAGGCGCTTGCACAGGCTAAAAGAAATTGTAAAAAAGCCTAAACTGAGTCTCTCGGAAACAAGACATAATTGAATATCATTTAAAGGTTTTTAATCTGAAATTACTGCATGTTGTCTGCTTTATGAATATGAAAAACATTACTTATATTCCTTATGATGATATATAGTCTGACTCTCCGTATCATGTCAAATGACTGAGAGGGGGTAATTGAAAACCACGCTGCAGTCAATTTTAAAGTTTAGAGCAGCAAATTGAAGATAGAGATTTAATGGTAATTAGTTTTTTTTGTATCATGCATTGTTAGAATAACCAACTTCGATTATAATCCTCCAAAGAAAAAAAACACTTTTGTGTAAAAAAATCAAGAACTAACAAGTTATATCTTTTTATTGTCATGTTTATTCATTATTATTTTTTTCGAGTATTGGTTGACTGAATACTTTTTGCTTATATAATTCTATTGAGTTGCCTCGGTAAGGTACTAAATAAGAGATATTGCATTAAATTGCTCAATCAAACGTAGAATCTTGAAATGAAATTATCATTCACAATACATTACTAGCAAAATATACATCGATATATAAACTATCGTTAATATTAAGCATTATTATCCTTCTAGATATAATCTGTCCATCTTTTAAACTCATACTCCAAATGCATAAGCCTATTTTATATAAAGATTTACTATATGAATAACACCAATTTTATGTTATTATTATTTTATTGCCTATTGAATTCATGGAATTATAACGTTATGGATTTAAATAAACACTATAGCGTTCAAAATTATTTCGAACTATTAGATCCTTCGTTATCTTTAAGTCTTTGGTTAGGTTTGCACTATTTGTATTTTATTTATAAAGTATACTAATTGCCTTCCAGGTGAGATGGTTCTACAAGCGCGAAGTGGAAAAGAATTGGACGCCCTTTATGGGCTACGATTCCCTTCGCATCGAGCTTCGCTACCGTCACATTTGGCAAACCAAGTGGAGCGACGTGGACGTCGGACCAATACACTCCGTGAGGAATACCACCATCATCCACACAGACCCTCCGTTAGAACAATGATGAACAACTCTGCACAAAACCAGAGGCGTGCCCGGTCACTCAGCCGGGTTCACTACGATCGAGGAGGACCCCACACGGCCATGCTCATGAACGGATACCTGAAGAAGCTCCTACGGGTCATCAAACACCCATGGACCCCCAAGCCAACAACAGCAATCCCATCCCCTCCTCCGTTGTCAAGAGAAGAATACTACGAGCATCCCGGAGAGTTTGAGCCCTATCACCCTCATCACCCACCCGGTGTTCACGGTCCTCCACCGGTTCGACCGCCTGGCCGACCCCAGTACCCCACAAGGGGTCGCCACAAGTCATATCGCCACTATCGCTCCGCAGACAACTTTAGCGCGGACGACAGAGAGATGCGCATTGTTGTCCGAGGCGGTGTTTATGAGGTTGACCTCATTGAGTGGAAGTGTCACTCCATTTACTGGCCAGGGGAGGCCTTTGATATTCTTCGGGGAACTTGGTTCCATGAGAGCTCCTGGCAACCCGTGCAGACGGAGCATGCGGATAGGATTGAGAGGGAGCATCTCTCACGCTTTCTCAATCATAAAATGGCGGACTATGTATGGGATCCTGCTACGAGCTCGAGGCTGGAGAAACAGGTAATGATATTATATGTATTTAAGCATGTCTTTATAAGGAGAAACCTCCTTTGTCTGAATGGATGAGGCGTTAAAGTACCAAAGAGCTTTAAAAAATGGTAAAAAACAAAAACAAATCGATAACAATTGATATCGTAACTGTAACTGACTTTTATAACGTCACAGCAAATGAAAAGTAAATAGACATTTTGGTAGACAAGCGGTTTGTACTCATTGAGGAGAGCTTCTCGTATTACATGAAGTAAGTATTGATTTTTCTCTCTATTGCTCTAAATTTTCATTCCTATTTCCTGCTTGCGTTTGTGATATATATATATATATATATCTAAAGTAAACAGTAATAAAAAGTCTGACTAACTTCCTTCTTGCGCAACTGCAAATGAGAAAAGGTAGAGAGTACATATATGAATAGTATAATATGAGCATGAGAAAGGATTTTATAAGCATATGATATATGTATCGCACACATAAATACATTACTTTGGAAAATGAGTCTATAAGTACAATTTTGAAAGCGTGACAAAACCCACGCTTCTGTGCATTTTCCTCTCCCCTCTTTTGATCATGAATAAATATATTCAATGCAAAAAGGTATGAGTTACATGAATAAGAACTCTATTTATGCGAAAAAAATAATTGGCAATGATTTATGTGAGCTTGCAGTTTTTTACCGTTTTGTTCCAATGAAGACTTCTTTCATTAAAAAAATATGACAGTTTGCCACAAGCTAAAATCTATACTTATTTAAACAATTTTCTCCTTTTTCCTACTCCTCCAATTCAGATAGCATTTAAAAGAATTGAATATCAATTGGTTTTTGTACAAAGTACACTATATTTCAACCAAACGTTTAACAACATAGTATAACCATTTATAAATATATCAGAACTGTAATAAAGTTTTCTATAACACTTGTAAAATCATTTGAGTTGGAAATAGAATCGAAATTAAATTAAGTAAAACATTATTTTTGCACTTATATAAATAATTTTGTTTTGATAAGGACTCAGATAAAAGAAGACAATCCTTTCGATTCCAATATTAAATTAAAATTGTATCTAAAGGCAGTCGCTAAGTCCTCTAATACTCGGTCTACATAAGAACACAACTTTAGTGAAGCATTTTTATTTGTTTTCAAAATTATTTTATTATTAGAGTAAATATATTATAAAATATTGTAGTATTATTATAATTCACTTCTATTTATATACAATCTAATCCAATGAAGTATGCATCATAATAAGTTACTTTGTTTATTGTTTTTCTATTAATTTATTCACTTGTGCATAAATTTAAGTCAAATGACCAAGAAGACAGCTACAGCGTACTGTAATATGAATCCTTGTACTTTGCATAAACTCAAAATATCTCAAAGAAAGTTGCCTTTTTAAATAAATAAATATAATTCGATTAGTAAGTATATAAATACTGATTTTTTAAATGATGCAAAGAATGATGGTATTCTGATAATTTTACGAGATATGTGATATATATATATATATATATATATATCAAAAACATTTCCCCTCGAGGGTTCCTTAATAATGACATCAAAGACTAGCGTTTTTCCATGAGAGAGAAGGTTTTTTTTCTCTTTCAAACCTATTTATTATTAAAACAATAAAATTTCACGAGAAGAGCATTATTGAAAGTAGTCTTTATTGTTTCTTTTATCCCTTAGAGAGCTTTTCCAAATATTGAGAAAAAATATTTTTTTCTTTCGAAAAAGGATAAAACATTTATAATTCATCATATAATATCATCATGAAATATCAAAACTACGTATACACATTTTCAGACAAGTTCTTCAGCGGTAGTAGTAATAAATTGGCTAAAATTAACGAGGAGGGATGTTTGAGTTGATCGAAACTTATATAAAACTTTTTGTATCTTGGAAACAATTGGATTTACTATCTTTATACTCGGGCCAGTGTAGATAAAACAAAATTCTTTCATTCTAAAAAATAATCTTAAAAACCCTCGATCATTATATCCCAAACGCTCTTTATAGTTGGGCAGTCAAATAAAAAATGGGTTGAGGTTTCAAATGAATTGCAAAAAAACACTCTCATCCTCCGTCTTTCCATAAATACTACCGAATGGTAGCGTACTGGTTATTAACCGATACCTAAACCAGTATGAAGAAAAGTCAAATCGATTATCTTCCAAGAGTCTCAACGCATCTTGGGATAAACATTTTAAATCCAATCGACGTATTTTACTCATGATTTGAGTTAGAAATAGGGATCTATCCTTTGTCTTCATCAACAGTTCACGCAGCCTACGATTCCTAACGAAGTCAAAGTAGCAGTCTCTTGTCCTAATTGGCCTCCTCTTAAAATCTATATTTTCAGCACTCTTTCCTTCTCAAGAGTCTCATTTATGGAAAAACAACGGTTTTCATTCAAGACCTCACCAATACATTCCCCCTTCTTCTTGATTGAAGTGGATGCGACAGGCGTCAGTCTTTTATTATTTTGGGTTGGCTCCTACCCATTTCATCTCTGCAAGGACTTTTTCGATAGTTCCCTCTTTATACGAGCGCTTGGTTTCCAGATATCACTTATGGATGTCGAAACGTCAATGACCTTATCAGGACCCTTCCCTCTACACTCATCTATGGTCACTCCATATTTGTCCCACATTTTTCCATCAAATATTTATTACCATACAGTCCTCGACTCGAGAATTCGCTTGAACAAGGAAAACGATATTGTCTTCTTCCAAAAGTTCTCAAAATGTATCATTCCCAAACCACCCCAATTTCGGGGGAGTGTAATCCTCTTTTTACATAATTTACATAAACATCTCCTTGTCCACTTATTGAAAACGAATTTTGTGATAACATTTTGAATTTTTGAAAAAAGTGCACGGCAGAAGGCCGTGTTCACTTTAAAGGTGAGTGACTCGAGGAAGGACAAATGTATTCTACACTTTTCGAGTATTTCGAAAGTAACCTCAATTGATTTTTTGATATCTTCCTGATTCTCCGAGTAAAGCATTGTTAGGTCATCAGTGAACTTTGTGCTTTCTCTCTCTTCACACACCCTTTATGTCTCGCGAGGAGGCCATTTCAGATATTAAGGGGTCGAGTGCAAGTATGGGTTCACCCTGACAACAACCTCTGTTTATTGCAAAAACATTATATTGTTCGTCAAAACATGTAAAATAGTTCATTAGGACACATGCCAGCCATACGAACAAAGTTTCGCCCAATCCCTTTTGCTTTCAAGCACTCAACTATCTATTCGTGGTCAACACTGTCAAAAGCCTTCTGAAAGCCAATGCTAACATCAGCCAGTGTTTTTCCTCTTCCTTCCATATCATCGACGCTATCTTTTTCATCCCTCACGACGTCTTCTATACATCACCCCCAAAGAAAACCTTTTTGAGACGGAATGATCATTGAGGATAGGAGAAAATAATATTTTCTTTAAAAAATACTGTTCGAATTATTTGCACACCAATAACGAAATAAAATAGTTTATAAACAAATGGGCATTTTAAAACCCTTCTTGAGATAGCTGTAGACAGAAATATGTGTTGGATATTGTCCATTTTCAAACGTTTCATCTGACAGTCCTTCATGTTGTACAAAAAGGATATTTCCTTTTTGGAAAAGCTTTTAACAAAATAAATGATGTAGGATCCACCAATTAGATGGCGTATACGACGCTTTCCCAAGGCCATTTTCACCAGACTCTCTGATCAATTATACCAAAAATAATAGCGCCATATGCTAAAAACTTGAGGGAATATTCACACAAGGTATTTTGTTTCATAGTTTTGATATACATATACTACAATCAGCCATTAACACTTTTAAAAAGGAAGAAATTTATAAATCTATTGCTCATATTTGTTAAAAAGCTATATATTTACTTAATATATTGTAAAACTGTTTGTTTTGTTTTATCAAAATCAATTGAAGATAAATAAAAAGTAAAATGAAAACTAACTTATAAGTATCGTAAATTCTATTTGTACATTTGTATCTTCTGGGTTTTTATATGAAACTAGCAAATGGAATTAAAGTAAACTTTTGCCGGAAGACCATTTTGCCCCATCTAATTAGCATCAAAAGGTTTAAAAAATAGCTTATGATTTACCGGTCACACATGAATAAATCCGTTCATAGCTTTGATTATCGAACTTCTAGTATGTATAAAACATATTTCCTGATTATATATACATATATCGAAAAATATTTTGATCGTTAAAATGATAAATATATGAGATAATTATTTTTTTCTTTGATGATTTATGATGATATTAGGAGGAAAACATGTTTGCAAAATAGAATATATATAATGATTATATATAAAATATTTATTTGGTCAAATAAAAAGGCATTTTTTCACATAGAGCTTCCTCAGCTAGAATCTTATATAAGTGGAGGTTTGTGGGAGTTGACCCACTATAGTTATATGGGTTTGTTTTTTGAAATAGTCCTTCGTCGTTTCTTTCATACAATACAATTTAGGGAAATTGAATACACTCTCCAAATATTGAGCAATACTACTTCGAAAATACCATAAACCAGTGGTTCCAAACTTTTTCTGCTGGGCCCCCCTTTGGTACATAAGAAATTTTTGTGCCCCCCCCCCCCTCCCCGAAAAAATGGCACACACACATTTTGTTCTCAGAGTCCATTGCAGTTTATTTTACACATTGTAATTAATACAAACTTCAACCTTTTTTTGTTGAAAAAATAAAACTGAACTGCTATAAACTGCAGTTTGTAATAGGCGTCAAACCTCAACTTTTTTTTGTTGAAAAATTAAAAGTGAACTGCCATAAACTGCAGATTGTAATAAATGTAGCAGTTTTCAAGCACCTTAACTGTGTGATTATGTTCAGTGTAACAGGTTTTTTTTAATATATTTAACATTTGGAAGCACATCTGGTGATGCTTCATCTTCTGCTTTGTGTTTACGTTGGAGCTGCGTCAAAAATTTGTCCATGATATGCTAGCAGTGTTATTTAGTCTACTGTATTTATATTTTCATTCATTCGTTTTTCCCGCACCCCCCCCCCCTGCAATTGCTCTGCGCCCCCTAAGGGGGCATGCCCCCCACTTTGGGAACCAATACCATAAACAATTATATGTAAAAACATTTTATAAGATTGCACAAAATTAGATTTTTTGTACCAAGAAAACAAAATAAACAATTTACTTTATTCGTATTTATACAACAGTTTCTTAAAACAAGCTGGGGAACATGGTCAAAGCACAAACAAAATACTTATATAGCTGAACATGATAACGTTAAAATAAAAGCAATATACAGCACACTTTCAATTTTCATTTAAAGTTATCTTTTATAAAATATGAGAGAGCTTATAAATTAATGGTAAAGTTTTCCAAATGGGACGGTAAAGGTGTTTGTGTGCACTTTAATTTGTACAAAACACACTTAACTTTTGTTATAAAAAAATTAATATCCTCTTCGTGTGGACCTACATATATAAAAGCAAAGTTTTGAGGCCTTAGCAATACACCATATTCTGAATAAACTTAATTGATACAGTATTTCGAACATCCCTCGTTGCCATACATTCAGATAAAAAATGGTCGAGCTTTGCCCTATGGTTCAAAATTATTGAAACTTAGTTTGTGAGAGGGTAAATTTAGTTGATTCACATTGTGTGAGGTTTGTTTCATTATTGACATGTCAACTGCAAAGGAATAACAAAAAGGAAGATTGATGTTTTGCTTATGTGGGATAGCTATGAGGGTAAAGATCTTGGGATGATGGAACAAATATTCTCCAAAGGATTCTATGTGCCATAGGATCCTTTGGAGAGTGTTTAGATATGGGAAGCCTATGGAAAAGTGAGCTACTCATATCCTTGAGTGTCCTCGGTCTCTTTTGGCAGCATGTGAGTAACTTCGGAAAAGAATTGATTATAATATTTTTTTACGCATATATATCATTTTATAAAATTCTCTTTTTTTTGTGCTTGTATATATTTTTATGAGCTGTGGAATAAAAAAAAAAAATTGCTTTCACTCTCAGCGACTTAATTGTTTTTTCTGCTGCTTCCATCCATCCCAAGATCTTTGACGTCATAGCTATACGAATCCCTCATAAACAAAACATGAACACCCATATCTATTTTTTATTCCACTGGATAATCAAATGAATCATAACAGTTTTCTTCATGTCTTTTTCATGAATTGGCTTTGTATATATTTTCCTTTTCCTGCAATAAAATGTTTTTTTTGGCATATGTGTATGCGAACATTAATAACCGTTTCAATTCGAGTCACCATCCCATTGCCCACGTCTTTACCCAATTCTATGAAAGCTCCTCTAATCTCGTTTAGATACATAAGTATAGTATGCAAACCTACATTTTGCAAAAAATAGGGGCAATTTAACTTGGAGAAAAGTATTATTTTGATACTATTCATTTTCTTTGTCCATGCATTTAAAGTATGTAATTTGAAGCCTTTCAAATAAATGCTTGTTATGTGAAATGGGAAGGAAATACTTATCCTTGTGTACATATGCTGTTGATATATATGGGGCCATTAAACTAAATGGGTTAAAAAAAATCAGGAAAAAGAGAGGTGTTTTTTTTTTCCTAACTGGTTCGATAGAATTGCAGTATCCGACTGGATTTAAACAAGCAAACTAGCATTCAAATTAGTCAATCGAACCTAGGATCTTATCTATGAGGTAGATCACCAAAAATGACTATCCCCTCTCGGGAGTATTCGAACCCAAGCCCCCAACATTGAGAGTTGAACACGCCTTAACACACACGGCTATCACACTCGTCTGAAAGGTTAAAAGGGACGATTGAATGATTATTTTTATATGATAAGCTTACTTATGGGGTGTTTAAAGCCAAGGATACCAGATACCTTGATGGGAAGGATTCCATAAACAAAAAAAAGTATATATAACACATGTATTATATAAGGACTTCTAAAAAAATCGAAAAGTAACAAAGTTCGTTATGAAATATAATGACCTCATTGAATGATGCGCAACGTTAAATCTCTATTTCTGATCATCAGTGTTTTTAGATCAAGTATTTCTTACAGAATCGCACGCCTAAAAGGGAGTATTCGTAATTGTTATATATATATATATATATATATATATATATATATATATATGAGTATATATAAGAAGAGTAAAATTGTAGACATCCAATGCTGTCATTATATTTTACGAATAACTTTGTATTTTAAAAAATAACAATGGATTACGTCACTTCATATTTGGTCTCATTTTAATATGTCATTTTTATATATATTTTTATTTTATCGAAAAGTCATTATGTTTCGATTTATCTTTAAGAAACCTTTGTTTAATGAGGTTTCCTTTACAGGAATCTATAATTTGTTGGTTAAAATAGAAGGAAAAGTAATAGGATAAAATTTGAACGGTTTTAAACCACACACACTAAATTGATTCCTTCATTTTTTTTAAGTCTTTATTTTAAAAAAATCGAACATTATCCTAAACCATAAATAATGCAACTTTTAATATTTAGCAAAACTACGCAAAAACACAAGGATAAATATAATTTGTTCCAATTTACTCTCTTTAATAGAGGCAAAATTTAACCAAACAACAACAATTATATCAAACAAACTACAAGGTATGTTATCCCACCTCAACAAATCATTGAATCAAGGGACTCGTAGCCGTGCGTATTTAACCTCCCACCCTCAGACCTCATAATACGATCCTAGTTCGATGACAAAACCAATATCCACATGACATTCTAGAACAAGAAAAAAAAGTAAGTACTTGAAGAAATAAATAAGTATTTAAAAACGTAGGATTCAATAGATTGTTCTTTATTGAAGGGTGATGCATATTATATCATTGATTATAACAAATAGTATACAAACTGATGCTCTCTAACATATGTGAGTACTTTTCCAATGGCGGGAAATGCAGCTACTATGGAAGAGAAAGGAGTAAGGAAAAAAGTCAACCTCACTATAATCATGATAGTGCTATTCTTGGTTATATTATTCAAACTCACATGATGGGGTTGTCTTGACAATTACCTACTTTAAGAGGGTGAGGTGAATACTTTGTAATATTAGGTAGGATGATGGCATAGTTCCACGTGTCACTCTCATTTTTCTTTGGTATGCAAATTATCATATTTGACATAAGACGGATTATTTTTTACTCACTTATATAATACCTTTTTTAATTGAGGTTCCATGGCCCATTCTCCAAAAAGAGACCTCCGGACGATTAACGATGTCCTTAACCTGAAAAATGTAGACCATTCCTCCCTTGTTATCCTAAAGTATAGAGATTAAAGATATAGAAGCTGATTCCCTTCAATAGCAGAGAAGCATCGTTCTAATGTTTCTGTGTGTCCACTATAACCAAGTAATTGATACTACGTCATCGTAAGCTGATCATAGAGATATAAACATAACACAATGACGTATTTCTCTTCCCTCCAATAGAAGAGAAACATCGTTCAGCTATATTATTGACACAATGACATATTTCTCTGACGAGTCAAGAAACTACCTATTTATCACTTCTCACCTCGAGAGAAAAATAAAAATAAATGTTGGATACAGTAAACCCTCAAACAAAGAACGCGTCATACTTCAAGGACATAATCTCAGGAATATGGGACCCCCCCATGTTAACTCCGAGGGACAGTACTTAAAGTACAAAATAAGGGGGCGATATGTTCTTTGTATGAAAGCTGAAAAATGGTTACACATCAGTTCCGAGATTGCACGGATCACGTCCATATTATGAAAATTATACAAAAGGTCTAAAGGATTCTATAGGTAGGGATCTGAGCCCAAACGAGATCCTATATGGCTTTCTAAGTAAGGATCCTAAATTGAAAGTGGTATCGAAAATCGTTGCAAACTTCAATCTATTCTGGCAAGGGCCAGATTAAAGAACCACAAAATTTCCACTAGATAGCGGAGGTGGCTTTAAAAGAATATAATATCTCTGGAAACATTTTTAAAGATGCATTTACATTATTCTTTTTATGAACCATGTGTTTTTAACCATATTTTAATGTCTTTTTAGTCTTTTGTAATCTATGGTTATTTTTGTTGATTATTTAGAATTTATTAACAGATTGAATAAATGAATGCTTCTCATACAGATTTAAAAAAATATCATTTGTCTGGTATGTTTCTAAAAAATGTGTTTGATTTTCACTCTTTACTATGACATCACTTTGATTCGCTTTATCCTTATTATATTATTGCTTATAATATGAACAATGTCATGTTCATTATATATATATATTATATATATATTATATATATACTATATATATATATAGATATATATATCTATATATATTATATAGATAGATATATATATATATATATATATATATATTTAGATCTCCTATAATACTGTTATATAGTTACTCCTCACTGATTCGAATAATCTAAAGACAATTATTTTTATATTCTTCCCCTTCCAATACTTATCATAGCTGAAGAATTCTTTATTTGTTTGTGCAACAGACTTCCACTTCTTAACTTGAACAAACTTAAAAGCCGTTGTAGTTTCTACATAATTGGCAAGCATTTATTTAATCTTGCTTTAAACTTAGCACACTAAAACTGAAAAAACATAAACAGTCCTATCTATCTCTATGGTTTACTGTAATTTCATCGCGCGTAAATTTGTCGTGGACCTTTTTTTAGCCGTTTTTTTTTTGTCGCGGGTAATACATTGCTTGCTCTTTATAGTCAGTCAATTTGTCGTTCTCTTTTTGTCACGGGTATTTTTGTCACCAAGCTTTTTTGTAGTGAAGTATTTTCGTCATTCGTCCTTTTTTTCCTCGGTATTTTGTGTCGCGTAGCTTTTTGTAGTGAAGCGTTTTCTGCGCGATTTATTTTTTTACTTTGTAGACCTAATCTCGTTCGCTTAGTCGGGGGTACCATGGGGTAAATAAATATTATTGTGATTTATTACGAAGAAAAAAACAGGTTTGCCTTTTATTTACGTATAATTATTTACAAGTGTCAAAAAATTTTATTTTTTAGAGAGTTACTGTGATTTGGAAAAATTGCCTTCCAATGTTGTTATCAAATTATTTAAGGAACTTGCAAATAAAAAGGCAAATCATTTTTTTTCTTCGTAACAAATAAATAATGTTTATTGCAACCTTAATGAATCCCTAAAGTAGTTACTAATATGATCAATACTTCGTCCTACTAAATTGATCTTTTCTTTACTTTCATGCCCGATATCGAAATTATAAAAACTGTTCTGAAATGCATTGACATATACCAAAATATATTAGATGTTGATTATAGTCAAAAGACTCGAAACAAAAAAATATAGCCGCTTAAATAGAATATTAAAATATGGTCAACTTTTTGAAAATACAGCCTATTTTTTTCGATTGTATAAAAGATATATAAATTATAAAACGAATTTGAATGCACAGACAAATAGAGAAATAAATACTAC
>CP045901.1:12097537-12130903 GCA_013387185.1 Caligus rogercresseyi | reverse complement strand
CATTGAATATATTTATTCATGATCAAAAGAGGGGAGAGGAAAATGCACAGAAGCGTGGGTTTTGTCACGCTTTCAAAATTGTACTTATAGACTCATTTTCCAAAGTAATGTATTTATGTGTGCGATACATATATCATATGCTTATAAAATCCTTTCTCATGCTCATATTATACTATTCATATATTACTCATCTACCTTTTCTCATTTGCAGTTGCGCAAGAAGGAAGTTAGTCAGACTTTTATTACTGTTTACTTTATATATATATATATATATATATCACAAACGCAAGCAGGAAATAGGAATGAAAATTTAGAGCAATAGAGAGAAAAATCAATACTTACTTCATGTAATACGAGAAGCTCTCCTCAATGAGTACAAACCGCTTGTCTACCAAAATGTCTATTTACTTTTCATTTGCTGTGACGTTATAAAAGTCAGTTACAGTTACGATATCAATTGTTATCGATTTGTTTTTGTTTTTTACCATTTTTTAAGCTCTTTGGTACTTTAACGCCTCATCCATTCAGACAAAGGAGTTTCTCCTTATAAAGACATGCTTAAATACATATAATATCATTACCTGTTTCTCCAGCCTCGAGCTCGTAGCAGGATCCCATACATAGTCCGCCATTTTATGATTGAAAGCGTGAGAGATGCTCCCTCTCAATCCTATCCGCATGCTCCGTCTGCACGGGTTGCCAGGAGCTCTCATGGAACCAAGTTCCCCGAAGAATATCAAAGCCTCCCCTGGCCAGTAAATGGAGTGACACTTCCACTCAATGAGGTCAACCTCATAAACCCGCCTCGGAACAATGCGCATCTCTCTGTCGTCCGCGCTAAAGTTGTCTGCGGAGCGATAGTGGCGATATGACTTGTGGCGACCCCTTGTGGGGTACTGGGGTCGGCCAGGCGGTCGAACCGGTGGGGACCGTGAACACCGGGTGGGTGATGATGGTTGATAGGGCTCAAACTCTCCGGATGCTCGTAGTATTCTTCTCTTGACAACGGAGGAGGGATGGGATTGCTGTTGTTGGCTTGGGGTCCATGGGTGTTTGATGACCCGTAGGAGCTTCTTCAGGTATCCGTTCATGAGCATGGCCGTGTGGGGTCCTCCTCGATCGTAGTGAACCCGGCTGAGTGACCGGGCACGCCTCTGGTTTTGTGCAGAGTTGTTCATCATTGTTCTAACGGAGGGTCTGTGTGGATGATGGTGGTATTCCTCACGGAGTGTATTGGTCCGACGTCCCACGTCGCTCCACTTGGTTTGCCAATGTGACGGTAGCGAAGCTCGATGCGAAGGGAATCGTAGCCCATAAAGGGCGTCCAATTCTTTTCCACTTCGCGCTTGTAGAACCATCTCACCTGGAAGGCAATTAGTATACTTTATAAATAAAATACAAAGTGCAAACCTAACCAAAGACTTAAAGATAAGAAGGATCTAATAGTTCGAAAATAATTTTGAACGCTATAGTGTTTATTTAAATCCATAACGTTATAATTCCATGAATTCAATAGGCAATAAAATAATAATAACATAAAAATGGTGTTATTCATATAGTAAATCTATATATAAAATAGGCTTATGCATTTGGAGTATGAGTTTAAAAGATGGACAGATTATATCTAGAAGATATAATGCTTAATATTAACGATAGTTTATATATCGATGTATATTTTGCTAGTAATGTATTGTGAATGATAATTTCATTTCAAGATTCTACGTTTGATTGAGCAATTTAATGCAATATCTCTTATTTAGTACCTTCCGAGGCAACTCAATAGAATTATATAAGCAAAAAGTATTCAGTCAACCAATACTCGAAAAATAATAATGAATAAACATGACAATAAAAGATATAACTTGTTAGTTCTTGATTTTTTTACACAAAAGTGTTTTTTTTCTTTGGAGGATTATAATCGAAGTTGGTTTTCTAACAATGCATGATACAAAAAAACTAATTACCATTAAATCTCTATCTTCAATTTGCTGCTCTAAACTTTAAAATTGACTGCAGCGTGGTTTTCAATTACCCCCTCTCAGTCATTTGACATGATACGGAGAGTCAGACTATATATCATCATAAGGAATAAGTAATGTTTTTCATAATTCATAAAGCAGACAACATGCAGTAATTTCAGATTAAAAACTTTAAAATGATATTCAATTATGTCTTGTTTCCGAGAGACTCAGTTTAGGCTTTTTTACAATTTCTTTTAGCCTGTGCAAGCGCCTCTCTTCTACAAACCGGAGCCCTATAAGAAGAGTTACGACAATAGATTGGAGCGTCACCTGGAATGAGAGCATTTGGGCTCAAAATAACACATGGAATGAAAATAATGATTATTGTTCCCAAGGTCTGTATAATAAGGTCTGGGCCATACAAAAACAAACATGTAATCCTAGCAGTATAACTACTCAATGACGTCATTGGAGAACGATTATATCTATCTATCTATATCTATCAATCTCTCTATCTATTTATAAATATATATTATTGGTTTTAGGAATATTTACATATATATAAACTTATGCACAAAGAAAATCTGTTAAAGCATTTTTTTGTTGGAATTATTGATAGTAGTAATTTTTTCCTTTATCCTTTCCTTTATATATGAACGAAAAGTACTCAAAATGGGCTCAGTTTATAAAATAAAACTAACCAAATGTGCTCATTAATGCTCAATAAGCTATTTTGATTGAAAGGTGGGCCCAAAAGTCAATAGTTTCCTTTAAAAATGCATTTTATACAAAAGTGTCGTTAAGGAAAAATTCCTACTATCAATAGTTTCCCAACAAAAAATGCTTTATCAGATTTTCTTTGTGCATGGTTTTATATATAAATATTCCTAAAACCATATATATATTTATAGATAGATAGAGAGATTGATAGATATATAGATAGATATAATCGTTCTCCAGTGACGTCATTGAGTAGTCACCACTGCTATATGTTTGTTTTTGTATTGCCCAGACCTTATTATAAGACCTTGATTGTTCCTATGTGCTTGTTAGGATACATATATCGGAATCTATGATAAAATGTGTCTATAAAACCTATCATTTATTGGGGGATTATTCCATAGGAAATAAAAAGAGAGAAATTCCTCGGGCCCCTGAGCGATTCGTACAATCCACAGCACTAGAAGGAGACATATTGTGTTTTTAATAGATCTGTAAAGTTCATCTTATTTTTATATACTTTGCATTAATTATCTCAAAAGACTGTTTATTTACAACTCCCTCGATAAATTATGAATGTTTGAGCCTGACTTGAGTTAGCTGTTGAGAGTCAACTGCTACACAGACAGCTCTTACGACGTAAACTCTACTTATAAGGCTCTGGTACAAACAAAAACCTCTTCCAAACTTTTTGGAATAAATTCATTAAAAAAAAGATTGAACTTTTATGACGCATGCATAGTGTTTTCTTCTATTTTATTTTTATTGTTCCAAAAGAGTTCCTTGAATTACTTTTTTGTTTTGTTACTGCTGATGTATCCATTGGAAAATATTTATTTAAGGCACACAACCATTAATTATGTAGAAACCAATGAAGCAGCGGAAAAGTTTTTTATGGATGAGCAAGAAGATATCAAAGTTCCTCCTTGCTATGTTATGAGGTAACTTTATCTTCATGGTTGAATAGAGTATTAAAAAGCATGTGGAATTCCTATACATATGTAAAGGTATTTAGAAGTATATATATATATATAATATATATATATATATATAATATATATATATATATATATATATATAACATATATATATATATATACTCAGTGCAAATGAACTAAGGTTAAGTATGGATTACTGTATAATTGAAAAAGAGTGATTTAAGGTATTTGACCGGGTTAGGACTCCGCACTTGGACCTTTTTTTAGAGAACGTGATTGGTTCAAAGAAACGACTATAATATAAAATCACTTGAAATAAGAATATACTGGCTTCATTCATGAGATTGAGTTAGAACATCAGCCCATAAATAAGAATATCGTCGTTCTTGAAAAACTTTGGCATCTCGACTTCATGAACACAATTCCAAACTCACTTAAGTAAGAAAGCAACACATCAAACCTTTTTGGGAGAGATGGAGATTTTGATAAGACATCATTGAGCACAACATCTGCCCTTAAAGGAATACACTGGTAGACACTTAGAGAAAAACATTAACAGACAAAATTTTAAAATAGCCTTTATATTTTAGGGGCATTTATAGATTAATTCTGAGCTATTTTTCAATAATTAACATTATAAATCTGCACCAAAGGGTTACTATTAGTTTTGAGACTATACTGAAGATGAGCTAAGTTTTGTCTCACGAGAAGAGTCTTTGCCGTGGTCTTAATTATGTTTTTCAGTCCTTAAATTTAATATTCATAAATATTAAAAGTTTGCAATTAAATATATTAATATATATATATATATATATATATATATATATATATATATATATATATATATATCAGGAATACGAAACGACCGGTACCCAGCCCGGCCCAGGTCCCAGCTGTTTTGAGTGTCCCGCCGATGTCCCGGTTTTTTTAGACGATGGCCGGGACTTCAATATTGTCTTTCGTTAGTCAGTCATAAATTGTATTTAGAAAATAATTTCCTTAAAGTGAGGACGTTCTTTTTTAGAAAGGAATTTTGGAGATTCTTTTCTTAAGAAAACATCCTCATTTTTTTGGAGATTCTTTTCTTAAAAAACGTTTTCACTTTTTTTCAAGATTCTTTTATAAAAAACGTCGTCATTTTTATTTGGAGAATCTTTTCTAAGCAAAAAGTTGTCACTAATTTATTGAAATTCTTTTCTTAACAAAAAAACCGTCGTGACTTCAGAATGTCGAAGGAACGATAATATATATTATGCCCCGGCCATGTTTTGGCCCGGCTCGGCTTGAAAAATGTAAGTCCCGGCCGGCCTCGGGTCCTGGCGAAAAAAGGTGTACATACAAAAATATACATAGTTACACCCACATAGTTAATCAATAATGTATTTGATATATACTAGAAAGAATGATTTTCCACAAAAATACCTCCTTCTTTGTTGATTAGTTTCCCATGAGTTGATAATATTTGATTAAAGAACAAAACCATTGAAATGAACCATACTTTAGTAGCAAACAGTATCAAATATTTAAGCGATAATATCCAATCCAAGGGGGTTTCAATTGTTAAAAAAAATATTTCTTGAAGAAAAAGAAAATGATCTTTAAAAATATAGTAATGAATTATTTAGTACTATTGACTTCTTTAGGATATACCTCATCTGGGAAAGGGGATGTGTGCAATGGAGTAAATAAATACAGTCAGTACCTAACAATAAACAAGGACCTCCTCTAAGAATAATATGAAAAGAGAGTCTATTTTTGGAGTGTATCTTTAGAAACGAATACCGATTCTACACATGAATATATATTTGAATTCCAAGGGGAATGCTGTATGGCAGTATGAGCCAATATTTTATTACGTGTAAATTTGTAAGCACGTATCGGTATTGTTCTTTTGACTCCTTAACCTTTCTTCTGACGATAAACAATATTTGTAGTATTGAGTTGTCATTATCTCGGATGCCGAAATTTTTATTCTGTAAAACTATGTAAATGAATTATAAAGAAATGCCTGTATTATGATGTTTGTCTCCTAAAGCATATTAGTTATGTTTAATAATGAACTCGTACCTGGTAATTAACTCTTAAGGATAATGAAAGATAAGGAGCTCATAGCAATAAGTTTTTTGGAAAGATTGATAGAGATACAAACTTATATATAAGATATATAAAAAAACTGCAGCTATGTTGATTGTATGTTATTTAAACGTGTATTTAAAACCGAGAGATTGATTCCGAATATGATATAAAAAAATAATAATACTCACAATTTCTAAGCCAGTTAAGTCCATTCCAATCACCAGGGAGGAATACGCTCTTCTGGACAAATTTAAAAAACTTTTTACTTCCCGACAATTTTTTTACTGACGTCACACCGACAAGCGGGAAGAATAACAATTTTATCATTTCATCAAAAATCTATTGCTACAGCATATTTTTGACACATCACAAAGATGAGTGACATAAACGTACCTGGACACAGTTTTTACATGAACAACTTTTTTCAATGCTTAATGTGCAACGCTGTATGTTAAAATCATAATTGCAAATGTGAAACACAATGAATTATTTCCTATGTGGATGTTAGGTGGATCATAACATCAAGATAGGATAAGGCGGGATATTCCTATTCAAGATTACTTTATGTCAGACTTGGCGAGAAGGGGTCTCTATAGAGAATGGGCCTCCCGGACGACAAAGTAACTATGGATTCTAAAGTCAGACTCTATGCATTCGAGCGGATTGATATTATTATTATTATTTTTTGCCTATATGGTTCGATAGAATTGCATCTGATAGATATAAATAGCATTAATGCTTATAATGAGTCTCTAACCTAGGATCTTATCACTGAGGTAGACCTGAAAATGACCATCCCCTCTCGGATTCGAACCTCGCCCCCACATTGAAGTTTGTAACACGCCTTAACCGCACGGCTATCGAGCTCCCTTACGATTGATTAATCTTGTCGTGAATAGCTATTTATTCAAATAAGAATAACTTTTGATACAGGATGAAGGATTTAACATCAGCAATTTCCTTTTTTTTTTGTGCCTATATGGTACATAAATTGCATCCAACAGATATAAATAAGCATTATAGCATTAAAAGTTGTCTATCGAACTTAGGGTCTATCATTCAGGTTCCTATTCTTATTTTAAATATTACCCGCACATATTATATATGAATAACCGATAATAAAAGAAATTGTGTTTTCATATAACAATAATACACCATTCTAGTTTATTTTTCTTGTAAAGACCACAAATTCTTTTATTACAAGTAAATAGCCATACATTTTAATATCAAAGAATTAGGGGATAAAATTCCTATATTAAATGATAAACAAAAAAAAAATTCATTCATATTTTTCTTGACCTTTTTATATGTTTAATAATTTGTTTGAGCACTTTGGCCATATTGTGGTTAAAGGATGAAAAATATGTCACGACTTCAGGGTGTGGTTCCAGAAGCCAACTTTTCGGTTTAGGATTCTCATGGAAAACCCCGCGTATCGAGCGGCGGCGGAAATTATTATTCTTTTTAGTTTCATTCCCTCGATCAGTTTCCCTTAAGAAACTGCTTAGCTATTTTGCCTTGCCAATTGCTCCAAGAGAACTAATTGATGTCATTTTCTTTCAGTCTGAAGAAACTCAAAGTTTTGTGATTTTGAAGAAAGTTTTAGATAGCTCTCGAAAGTCCTTCTCATAAATATTTGGATTATCTTGGAATTCCCTATGGAATAATTGTAAACACACATGTTTTTCCAATCCAACTAATATGAAAATATCGGAACTTGGTAAATCCACATTGTATTTGTTATATAATATTTATCTACTAGACTTGATCATCTTCTATCACGGTCGCCCAGGTAGTAGGTATTGTAATCTCTGGTTTGGTTATCCGGATTGATAACCATCAACATAACTCTTTAAGACACTCTTTTTTAAATTAAAATATTAATAAATTAGAAGGTATAATTTTGAAACAACCGTGCTCTCCTCATTTTTTTAAAGAAAATGTCTTTTATTTATAAATTACACACCACCAAGTAATTATATATTACATCCATAAGTATTAGGGGGTATCATAGAAACCTAATGATTAAGATATCAAATTTTTCACACAAAACTATTTTCTACATCCATTTAGTTTCTTATGACGCACTTTTCGCGGGGTGAAATTTTGATATCTTTAATATTGGGTTTATAATACCCCTGCCTAAAAGAAGAATTCCGTTCGTTCGTTTCATTTTGCGTTCGTTCGTTCGTTTCCCTGTATCTCCGAACGGGACATTAGATCTTGACGAAATTTCAGTGATAGTTTTGTGACTCAGGTGTGTTTTAGTGGGGTTGTCAACTCCGGAAAATTCGTCATCGACATGCTTATTTTATTCGCCAAAACGTTTTTTGCCGATTTTTTAAAATTTACAAGTTAGATTTTGCCCAAATTTTCTGTGGATAAGACTGAGGTACTAAGACGTGCTTTTGTTTTTTTTTGTGTTCCCGGAAAATTCGTTTTCTACATGATTACTTAAAAATATTTTTCTTTCTGTCCCTGTATGCCCCCAAATTTAAGTTTTTGTGGAAAAATAACTACACTTTTTTATATTGCAACATCGTGCTAATCAAATTTCAATAGTGCCTAGAGATGGAGGGATGTCAATACCCAGCCTTAAGGAATACAAAACGGAAAAATGGCAATGACGACTTTTTAAGGAACACTTCTCATAAGAATACCATAACTCTATGAAACGACTTAAAAATAACTTCTTTTTACGATGTTTAAATTCCCAGCCTTAAGGAACAAAAAAACGGAAAAAATGGCAATGAAGACCCATGGACAACTTTTAAGGAACTGATTTTAATCATGTAAAAATAACATCTTGAGACATCACAGAATTATTAGTGTTTGATTTCTTTCTTTTTTACGATGTTTAAATCCCCCTTAAGGAATACAAAACGGAAAAATGGCAATGAAGACAAAGAAATTTTTATGGAACTGATTTTATATGAAAAATAACATGCGATTGACATCACTGAAATTATTCGTGTGATTTCTTCTTTTACGATGTTGAAATACCCAGCCTTAAGGAATACAAACGAAAAAAATGGCAATGAAAACCCAATGATAAATTTTAAGAAACTGATTTTAAAAATGAAAAGTAACATGCGATGACATCACTGAAATTATTCGTGTCATTTTTTTTATTTTTACGATAATTAAATTACTCAGCCGTAAGGTATAACAACGGAAAAATGGCAATGATACCCAATGTTAACTTTTTAAGACTGATTTTAATATGAAAAGTCACATACAATGATTTCACTGAAATTATTAGTGTGATTTCTTATTTGTGCGATGTTTAAATACCCAGCCGTATGGAATACAAAACGGAAAAATGGCAATGAAGACCCAATGACAACTGTTGAAGGAACTGATTTTAATATGAAATGTCACATGCGATGACACCACTGAAATTATTCGTGTGATTTCTTCTTTTTATGATATTAAAATTCCCAGCCTTAAGGATACAAAATTGTAAAATGGTAATGAAGACCCTATGACGACTTTTTATAGAATTATTTAATATGAAAAATCACACGCGATGACATCACTAAAATTATTGGTGTGATTTTTTTTTCCATCCAGACTATTGTCAAGTTGGAAAATCCCGGGCAGCGCCGGGTAATATTCGCTAGTATATTATATATATATATATATATATATTATAAAAATAAAGACTCTTTCAAGATGCTAGAGAAGGACAGTTTAGTAAAATCATGAGAAATTCTTTTGAGGAAATGTCTTAACACTTTGCAGTATGTATTAAAGGCAATGATTTTCGAGGACCTAACTACTGGGGGGCAAATATTTTTTATCAAAGATTTTTGAAAAAGAGCGGTATATCTTATTATTTTAAAATGATTTCACTTTCCACTTCCATTCGGTAATTAAAGCTTAGTTAAGCTTTCTTCACATGATATTGATGCTAATTTTTATTCCCGAAAATGGGTCAAGTTGATTCAATCTTATTTGCTTCGTCAATTTACTCATTTTTTAATCATTCTATTTATTATCATCATCATATAACTAATCATTATTTTGCATGATTTTTCTATTGTGATATTAAAATTATACATCTTCCATTCAATACTGTATGTGAATAGCTATAGGCAACGGGTGAAAATTTATTTCACTTCACTTGCAATATTCAACATCCAACGAGGGTTTGTAAACTCTTCGTTTTTTTCCTTTCCTCTCTGTCTAACATCCCTGTTTCCGTCTCTCTCCTCTTCATCGACCGGCACGCGTATCCTATATGTTAAAAATACTGTATAAAACCTCATTACCTTCCCTAAGAATAGCGATCCAAAGAGAACCAGATATGGAATATAATACTATTAATCCATTACTCAGGTTGTTGTTGTTGATATTTATTACTATCATCCACGATAGACATACACACGAAAACGCACATATAACACTAAAGTAGAGAACACAACCACACTACGGGGTATCTGTGTTACAATAATAATAATAATACCTATGTACATATACTTATTCCTACTTAAATACTAAAATTATTTACAATAATATTTTTCATTATTTTACATTGCATAAATTTGATTATTCTAATGTTTTCGTCCTCCTCTTGAGAAACTTCATGCCTCTCATAGGACAGAGCGGGACATCTGTTTATGAGGTGATCTGCAGTCTGCGGTTCTTCCGTGCAGAGATCGCAAATTGGACTGATGTTCTTCCATTTACTCAAGTGCGAGAGAAAAGGTCCATGGCCAGTGACTGCTTGAACAAGCAGTTTCATATTCTCTCGTCGAAATTTGATCGTATTTTGTTGAGGAGTATTCAACATTAGACGAGTGTGCTTCATATTTACGCTGTTTTTGTGACGGCTGCTCCACCTTTGATAAAACAAACTATCTACTGCCTTCTTTACGTAGCTCGGCGGTACTCCGGTGCATATTTGATTTTGACTCTCACAGCCACTTTTTGCAAGATAATCGGCAAATTCATTTCCAGTTATGTCACTGTGACCTTTACACCATTCAAGGTATATGTTTTTCTCCTTTTTTGCTCTTATCAAAGTTTCTTTACATTCTTTGACTATGCAGCTCTTCGTGAGTGGATTGAGGAGAGCCGCAATTGCCGATTGAGAGTCGGATCGTACAACAATATTCCTAGTAGGTTTTTCCAGTTTCAGAAGGTCTTCCACAGATCTTGAAATGGCGAGGACCTCAGCCTGAAATACTGATGCCTCGATTTTTAATGACGCCAGTGAATGATGTAGAGTCATGTCACCCCTAGTGATAGCCCATCCTGCGCCCGTATTTCCGTCTTGGTCTTTAGAACCGTCAGTATAGATTATTGTATCCGGACATTCTATACGATTATTATTGATCGAGACTAGGTCACCTTTTATGTAATCACTAGGCCCATTTATATTGCTTCACAAAGCAGTTTATCACTAGAAAAGCGGTGTCCACGCCGTCGTGGGAGGTTGCCAATGCCATCCCAAGTATCTTGTGTAAAATGCTTTGTTCTCCATCTGGACTTTGTTGCCTGTGCTTGTACATATAGGTCGAGTGGAATAATACCTAAAGCTGACTCCATGCCTGCGGTAGGTGTTGACCTTAGTGTTTGAGTGATTGATAAAAGTGCTTTCCTTTGTACACTGGTTAGTATTTTGATTCCATTTTTTTGGATGCAATAGTATGGCCCCATACAAGACAACCATAACATATGATTGGTTTAATCATTGATTCGTAGAGCCAGATAACTTTATCAGACGTCAGCCCCCACTTTTGACCTATGATTGCTTTTGCCATGTTCCATAAGCGAGAGCACTTGGCAGCTTTTTCCTTCAGGTGTTCTGTCCAGGTGAGTCCTTGATCAAATACCAAACCTAATTATTTCAAGCGTGTTGAATACTCAATCTCCTGTCCATCCATTTGTAACCGTGGAAAATATTTTGACCTCAGTTTATACGCCTTTGAGAATACTATAGCACTAGATTTTGTTGGATTAAAGGTCAAGCCATTTGATCTTCCCCAGTCCAGTACAATATTTATTGCATCTTGCATTTTACTGACAATGTTTGTGGGTGTTTTCCACTTATTAATAAGATAATGTCATCTGCATAGCCAATTGCTTTGATTGCACCTTTGTGGAACTTTGTAAGTAGAGTGTCCATCACGGCATTCCAGATCACAGGCGAAAGTACTCCTCCTTGAGGACTTCCACGCGTTGGGGTGATGCAGACCCTTTCTCCTTTTATTTCTGCCTTCACATCCTAGTTTTGATGAGGTCTTTATACCAGGATGTGATCCATTACTCAGGTATCCATACAAAACACTTTCAAATTACCTTAGCATTGATCAATTTCAAGTATGTTTTTGGTTTTTCGTAAATTGGTAACTCTTCATAAAGAAAATGGTAAAGCCCCCAAGTCGAGTCCACCAATAGTCCAAAAGTAAAACCTTATTACATTTCGAGTCTTGTTCAGTTTCGGAATATGGACTCAGAAAACAGAAAAAAATCCTTTAGCAACTCTTTGGTCTCTTAGCAAGTTATGACAATCAATAATATTATGCCATTTCAACACTCAATTGATAGATAATACATTTTTCTCGTATCGAAACTGAATGATTTATTATTTCGACTGATCCACGATACTCATCCTTCTTCAAACATGAATGACTCTTACTTTGTGCGTTTTAAACCGTCCTGCTCCTTAGAATATTTCAATTATGTAACTTTTGATAAGACTAAATAAAAGATTAAATTAGGTATTGGATTACCATTTCAAGAAAGTGAAATATCCTAAGATTCACTTTATGTAATAATGCATTCAGTGTTATGAGTTATTTAATTTTATTTTATATTTTTAATGGTTCTTGTTGGGGGTTTTTACTCGCTCCACCACACCAGACCATAATTTGGTATCAGCAGGCCTACCTAAGGGCAAACATCTTTATTTTCAAATAATTAAATATATATATAAAATTGAGCCAATTCCACGAATTTAATCCAAGCTCTGTGATTATATATATATTAGGGCTGTTCTTATTTTTCAAATGTTTGAAATGTTAGCAACATTGTAAATTTTCTGTTTCTTGGTGATAAAAGAAGACGACATACAAAGTTTAAACAAAGTCGGTCAACATTACGGGGTTGCGCAACGAGGTCAAAGTTTTTAAAATTTAGTAAAAATATAGTTTTTCGCAAATTTCTAGCAAATGGTGGGTGTTAGAGACTTCAATAATAATTATTAATTTAAAAAAATCTAATTTATTACCAGACGTATTATTGATGTTTTTACTAAAACAAAGTTTTCTGTAAAAAACAAAGAAAAAACGGAGTGTGTAATGTTAGCATATTTCAAAAAAAGAGAAGCGAGAGAGTATTTTGCCTCACTTCTCTCGCTTCTCTTTTCTTTCTCTTTCTATCCAGGTAACAGTATATACCAAGCGGTAATTGTATATTCTCATATCAAAAGATCAATTTTTTGGGAGAGTACGTGCAAAAATGTATTTGCTTATTTCTCTTAAAGTATAGCGATTTTTAGAACACCAAACATATTAAATGAAAGCTTGGTAAACCAGCTTTAATATTTTGGTATACTAAATCATGTCAATTTAATAAGTAGAGAGTTATATGTACATTAAAAAACATATCTTGCGTACAAAATGACGCATATAATGGATTATAAATGCGTCAGAGATAAAGTAAAATTTTGAGAGGATACCTTGACACAAATCTAAAAAAACATTATTATTTATTTTTTTCATAATCGATTTCTTATAGGTCAATACAGGCTCTGAATCATATGATGTAAACTCAGATTGTACTGAATTCTGAATTGATAGAATGCAACCAAGGTCATTTTTGGATTTATCATTCAAAGGTTTACTAAACATAAAAATACTCTTTTACTCTGAAGCGAACAAGTCATCTTCTACAGGCGAGTGAAGTTAATTGATACAAAAAAGCATGAAATATGCTAACATTACACACTCCATTTTTCTTTGTTTTTACAGAAAACTTTGTTTTTGTAAAAAACATCAAAAATACGTCTGGTAGTAAATTAGATATTATTAATAATTATTATTGAAGTCTGTAACACCACCATTTTCAAGAAATTTGCGGAAAATTATATTTTTACTAAATTTTAAAAACTTTGACCTCGTTGCGCAACCCCGTAATGTTGACCGATTTTGTTTAAACTTTGTATGTCGTCTTCTTTTACCACCAAGAAACAGAAAATCCACAATGTTGCTAACATTTCAAACATTTGAAAAATAAGAACAGCCCTACTATATATATATATATATATATATATATATATATATATATATATATATATATATATATATATATATCTATATATATATATATATATATATATATATATATATATATATATATAGTATATATATATATATATATATATATATATGTATATATATATATTTATAAACAATGACAAGATATTTTTTTTGGTAAATCTTGTAGATTTTCCTATCTGTAGATTTTCCTATCGATATAAGGGTCATAAATGATTTGCTTCAATTGTCGACAGCTATTCCAGATTTCAACAAACTCACATAAATCTTATTAGGCTATTATTTGTGTAATAGGCTATAATTTACATATTTATTATAAATCGTTTCTAAAGGTAAATTCTTCAAAATGACGTTCAATTTGGATTTTTAGAGATATATTTTAAACTATATTGTTTTAATATGCAAATTATCTAAATAATGAAGCGATTGAAACATAAGATATTTGTACATTTGCCTTTAGGATATTTCACTTAATTTTACAAGAACTCAACCAATTCTTGAAAATCGATTTCAAATTTGTTATGAAAGGGAAAAAAACAAAGAAACTTCCTTTATATGCTATACAGAGATCACGAAGAATTATACAATCCTTGCTACAGGCATTCTTAGCTATTGCAGATAATAATAATTTCAGAAAACAATTGCAGCAAGTCTAATTTTGCCATTATAATTGTCAATGCATATGTATTTTGTAAATGAAATTCCAGAAAAAAGAAAGCTTCTTGGAAAATATTATTTATTGTAAGTATTTTTAAATATAACTATACTTGTAAACGACATGGAATATTTAAAAATGTTTCTTGATATTAAGGGAAATTATTGGAAAAAATTATAAAATATGTAATTCATTTATTGAGTTCAATATAGGTCCGCACACAATTGTGAAATGTCGAAGTCTGTACATGCGTTTAAACAAAAGTACTACTTTTATGAGATGTAATAAGTTGTTAAAAAATAGTTTGGTCTTATATATATATATATAAATAAATGAAATTCTACTTAACTTTTTGTCTATGCCTTCCAAAACAAAGTTATCCTTACTGAACAAACAATATTGCAATAATGCTGATGTCTCTGAAGGTTATGTCGGGTAATTAGTAAAGCCAGACTGCATCAAGATTATCTTTGTCTTTCTATTGAAACAATTACTCACTGTAGGTGTGCAAGATATGGAATAATAGGATATTACCATTTCCTGTCATTCAAGCGAAGCATTAAAAATATATCAAATATTAATTTGATATTGATCAACTGATATGGGAGAAATCCATGTGATATGATAAAAAAAGAATTATATTCCTCCATTGGTTTTCCAGTGGTTTCTGCGATAACTTTTTTTTCAACTTGCGATAACGATAAAACGAATTTTTTTTCTCAACCTGCGATAAACGGTAAAAAAATTCAAATCCCAACCTGCGGTAAGCGATAAACGATAAAACGTTAGCAATAACTTCAAAAAGAGAGACGACTTTTTTTAGAAAAGAATCTCCAAAAAAAATGATGACGTTTTTTTAATAAAAGAATTTCCAAAACGTTTGTTTTATAAAAAATAATTTCCAAAAAAGTGATGACTTTTTTTAATAGAAAAGAGTATTTTGAAAAATTCCTTTCACAAAAAAAATTCTCCGTTTATTCCGAGCACATTATTGTATTTTTACAAAAGTTGTCTTTGAATTTATCGTTTATCGTTCCTCATTTTTTTGGGACTAACGGTAAGTGAATGAGCGGTAATTTTAGACAACTTTGCGATAAACGATAAAAGGTTTGACCTCAGCGATAATTATCGTTTATCGCTCATTTCATCGCACGCGGCAACCACTGTGGTTTTCCGTCCGACTCCCCAATTGTTTAGACTCGCTGAGTCGGGGTCACCATTGTAGTGCCCTCAGACACATTAAAACGACACTCAGTTTTATACATGATTTTCCTTTATTGGACAAATAATAACTGAGGGTGAAATATACAAAAAGAAGAAAAGAGGAAAAAGAGAAATATAACATACAAAATACTTTAGACAAACAAACCAGATAATACTGGCAATGACATCACTAAATATATATACATATATATTAGATTAATCCAGAATTTTACTGATAGTAATTTGTTTTGTAGTCGTACAATACTTTTGATTGGATTGAAGGATGCCAAAACGACTTACAAGAAGTATGAGATTCTTAAAGCCATTATAAAATCAGCTCTCCTTATATTTCAACAAACCAGACTTATTTACAAAATAAAAGACATGCAAAAAATGTCTCTTTGGCATTATATGTAGAACAAAAAACAACACCTAACACCTTATTTCTCCTTGTTTAATGCATTAGTGCTTTCTAAAACTATTGAGATACTTAATCGGAGCATACAACTATTTACTTTCTTGTCAAAAAGCGTAATGAAGGTAATTATTTTAACTAGGTATCCTCACTGTTGCTTGTCTTAAAGTGTATACAAGCCAACTCACGTCTCCAAAGCTTATTAATATAAGCAGCCATTCAACATACAGGCCATTAGTGCCTATCTATTACAAAAAAACACTAATAAATATCCACTTAGAAAGGAGGTTCTTTTTTAAACAGGTAATAAAAACATAATTTACCACAAGGTAATAATACAGACAAAAATTTATTGCAAAATATTATAATGAGGGCCATTTATACTTCTTAAGTAATTTGAGCCCTCAAATACATGGACCTTGCATCCGTCCATTTCTGTCTGATGGTGTTTGAATATGTGTTTTTTAGGGTTCCCAAAGGATTATGACCACAAAGCTTTGTGACTACAGGTTTGTGGCTATACAGGTTTGTGACTACACAGGTTTGTGACTATACAGGCTTGTGACTAGACAGGTTTGTGACCATACAGGTTTGTGACTAAACAGGTTTGTGACTACACAGACTTGGGACCAAGTGTTAGGGGTCGTACACAAATCACACAATGCTATATGAGTTAATATGTGTCAATGAGTTTTTTTGGCATTGGATTTGGGTTGGCGAAATGAATTATTCAATGTGAGTTGGTATTCCAGTTCCGCCATTGCCCCGCAGAGGGGCAAATGTGACGGCCAGAATTAAGACGGGGTAAAACTTGCTTTTGGGTTATATTGGGGTTGGAATTAGGGTTGGCGAGATGAATTATTCGTTGTGAGCTGGTATTCCAGTTCCGCCATAGCCCCTCGGAAGGGCAAATGTGACGGCCATGAATTAAGAGTGGATAAACTTGCTTTTGGGGCTATGTTGGGGTTGGATTTGGGTTGGCGAGATGAATTATTCATTGTGAGTTGGTATTCAAGTTCCACGATAGCCCCTTGGAGGGGCAAATAGCACGGCCAAGAATTAATAGTGGATGAAAGTTGCTTTGAGGCGATATTGGGGCTTAATTGATTTTATCTGACTTTTGATTTCACCTATAGGTTACTTGGAGAAAGGGTTGATTTGCTCCTAAAATTTTAAGAGAACTGGATTATATTCAATGCAAATACTTTTCTTTGGAGGTCAACTCTCACCCGGACCTGATGGATCTCTCTGAAACAAATTTGATAGTTTGAAATCGAATATATTGAAGAAATAAATAGGTTTAATTAGTGTTTGTAATTTATTTTACGGTTGACTTGAAATCGATGACCTCAATACCCCTTCCACGTGTTTAAAATCTGTCAATAAGGCTTAATTACTGTTTAGAAAACATTATTATAACGTTTTCTGGCATATCAATATCTTTGCAGTAGCCGTTGAAGACTTTGGAAGGCTTTTAGAAAAGAAATCATGTATTCAGTGTTTGTAGGGCCCTCTCCCCTTCAAGTGCAAGTGGACTGAATCAAATGACGCATTGGATCTCTCATCTCAGCGAGTCAACTGGTTTTCTAAATCACTATTTTATCTCAAAATATCTCATAAAAGAAGGATGACAGGTTGGGAGTTCATTTAATTTTCTTCCGACAAGTTATAAATGCATGTGTTTTTTTTTAAATGTTATATTTGTTTTTAACGTAGATTTATCAAACTTTTCATTTACTTATTCATCCTTTATACGTGCATTTTATTCTGTTCGAGATATCTTTTAGATCATAAATAAATATTTAAAAAAAAAAAAAAATGTATTCAGTGTTTTGTTATTTATCGATTTATTTTGGTACAAAATAATATTGACATAGATATATATTATATATGTTATACATATTGATGAAATTTGAAATTGTGAATCTTTATTTTCTGGTTATTTTACAAAAGAATACAATTTTTCTCATAATTGACGATTGGAAATGACTGTATAGAAGAAAAAATATAATTTTTTAAAAGAAACTATCAACCCGTTACCTGGAGGCTTACAATTGCACGTAGATATCGGATCTTATTTTGTTCATTACGATATTGGGCAACTTTCTGTGATAGTCTATTGGCTATTTCCAAATATTTCTGCTTTTGTTTCCCGGAATTTTGAACCTCAGCGTTGGCTAGAACTAAACTTTGAAATGCAATATCATTTTTTATACGGTCTAAAAATTTCCAAATGGTTGGTTTTGGACTTTGAATTAGTGATTTAAGGCTATTGTGGAACCATTCACAAGCATTAGTGGTCTTAGGCGCACACACTTCTCCAGCACGAAAATGATTCCATAGAGAAGGAGGAAACTTTGCTTCTCTGTATTCCCCGAGTCTAATCTCCGGTCCTCGAATGTAGGTGTGCTCAAAATAAACTAGTAGCTCCTGTATCGGGTCATTATAATCGTCCTTTCATTATTTTGGTGCAACAAACGGCCTAGTTCTTGAAATATAACCAATACGTCGTCTTCAGGGACAAATGAGAGAGCTGGAAGGCATTTGATAAGAACGTTCAATTCGGGCTGGGAATCAAATCTTTTCTTCAGGCCTATTTTTGCCACCTTCCTCATAATGGATTGAGATAGATAAAAAACATCCCGATATTTTTGTTCGGTGAAATTCAGTCCGAAAAGCGCTCGTTGAAGCAATTTCGAAATCCAACACTACATTCCGGGGACAGTATCCATCTAAAAGTTATTGACGTTTTGAAGCATTCTCTTATACGTTTGGATCGTTTTATTTGGGAGGAGATAATAAATACAGGGAGGGTAACTACTCCCAACTTTTGCATGGATTGTGTACAGCTGAAACCAAATTTTCGGCACAAGCTCAAAAGTTCCATCACAAAACCAGTCTGCATCCAACAAACACTCCACTAGTTCTCTTTTTCCTAGTCCCAATATATATTCAGGGTCTTTTTTCCAGAATCAAAAAGAATAATGTCGAGATACTTCTCTGGGATATCCAAATTATTCCTCGTTGGGTTTGGAATTGCATTTATTTGTTTACGCCTCTGGTTTCTCACCATTTCCTCAAGAGCTGCTTTTTGGGGCATCCGTTGCAAAACGTCGTCTGATACCTCATAGAGTCCTCCACCAATAATTGCTTTAGTTTGCGAGTGGTTATCTGGGTTTCCAGCATTTTCTCTAATCCTTGACTTTACAGTCCTCATCTCTGATTGCAACGGATCTCCATCATGTGAGTGGTTGGTAGGAGGAGTAAGAATTTGGGTGTTGAAAGTCTTCATCATGGCTCCACATTTGAACCGATTGACCATTCGGCATCTCCATGTGATGCTTCTATCCGGGTTATTCCTTTTGATGATGTAATCAAAACCTTCGTATCGAAGAACTTCATTTCCCTAGAAGATTTGGAAAATTGTAGCTCCGTTATCCTCCAAAATACTTTAGACGAAACTTGAGTGAGTTTATAAGGGTAAAATAGTCTTTTTTTAATATATTCTAATTCGAATAGGGAAGTTAGTAACTGAAAAAAAAAAATAAAGAAAAAAAAAAATTCATCCACAAAATGCACGCATAAAAAGCGTACTTAGTCAGATGCATATTCGTATAAAAAGAATAACGGTTATTCTTTTTTGCGTATCAATTAATTCTTCTACGCATCAAAATAAATATGTTTTATTTCCAACCCCCTCGGAGTTCCAAATTCCAACCCCAATATAGCCCCAAAAGCAAGTTTTACCTACTCTTAATTCTTGGCCGTCTTATTTGCCCCTCCCAGTGGCTATGGCGGAACGGGAATACCAACTCACAATGAATAATTCATTTCGCCAACCCAAATCACACAATATAGCATTGTGTGATTTTGTACGACCCCTAACACTTGGTCCCAAGTCTGTGTAGTCACAAACCTGTTTAGTCACAAACCTGTATGGTCATAAACCTGTACAGTCATAAACCTGTATAGTCACAAACCTGTGTAGTCACAAACCTGTATAGTCACAAACCTGTTTAGTCACAAACCTGTATGGTCATAAACCTGTACAGTCATAAACCTGTATAGTCACAAACCTGTGTAGTCACAAACCTGTATAGTCACAAACCTGTGTTGTCACAAACCTGTATAGTCACAAACCTGTAATCACAAACCTGTAGTCACAAAGCTTTGTGATCATAATCCTTTGGGAACCGTTTTTTAGAACCTTTGTAATTGGAAGTTGGGATAACATAGGTAACTGTTTACAACAATTAGTCTATAGAAAAAAGGGATTGATTCATTTTCCAACAATTATACACGGGATATGTATATATACATATATATATATATATATATATATATATATATATATATATATATATATATATATATATATATATATATAACAGGAAATATATAAAAGATGCTAATGCGAAGACCATAATTTAACTTATATTTAAGCTTTTTTGACAGTTCTAAAAAGTATTTACAAAAAAGTATTATATATATTTAAAATTGAGGTAAATAAAGAAAATACACAAATAAACATTATAGTTTAAACTTGTAAGCTTTTCTTAATTAACCTGAAATAAATCATAATTTTTCTCCTGGCTGTTTATGGTGACTATGAAGTCATACCTAAGAATTTTACCCTTTAAAAACAAGAAGTGTCTTTTCTTATAGTCCTTCATCCAGAGAACCAGAATTATTTATCTTTTGAATAAAATCGTCCCCTCTCACCAACTTGCCATTTTAACAAACGACCATGTTTGTTTGTTTGTTTAGCTCCTAGATAAGCCCCACCACACCGGAACTCAATCCGGTATCAGCCGGTAATAAACTGTCTAGGAGCTAACCTTTATTTCGAAATAAATTATATTGACACAAAAGCAGAAAGGCTCTTAGAAGATACTCCTCCATGGGCTTTTTCCTTCTTCGCATCTCCTCGGCCAGTTCGTCCATCTCCATCCTCGTTCGGGGACACGCGCAGATTAGGTGGATAGGGGTTTCATCCTCTTCCTCACACAGTCGGCAAACCGGGGTAGAAGACTTTCCCATCTTGTAGAGGTGTGCGTTTAGGCCAATATGTCCGGTAACCATAGCAACGATCTTCGAGACATTTTTCCTCTTGAAATGAAAAATCTTCCTTCCAATATACGGCTCGGGGACGAAATGCTTCGATTGTCTACAGGAATCCATGGCCAGCCATTGGGCTTTCCACATTGACAAGGACGTGTTCTTTAGGGAGTTCTTTGTCTGGTTGACGGATATAGGCACAACCACTTGGCCGCCTGATTGCGCGCCTTCTTTTGCGAGGAAGTCGGCATATTCGTTGCCCGTAGTGTCGTTGTGACCCCTTACCCATCCCACTGTGATGTCACATCTGGAAGATTCGAGGGCTTTCCTGCAGTTATTTACGTCCGCACTAATCGTTTTACCTGGCCTAACGTCCAAGCTCTTAATGGTAGAAAGACTGTCGGACAAAATTAAGAGCTTTTTGCCCTCCATTTTGCTCATTCCTAGGCCACTCACAAGACTCCTCATGGCCTCGACCTCTGCCTGAAACACAGTATTAGTGTCGTCTAGCTTCAATATTCGCTCTTCTAGTACCACATCACCCCGCGCGATGATCCAACCTGCTCCTGTTTGGCCACATATTTTTGAGCCATCAGTATATCCAATGATATCGAAATCATCAACGCACCACTTTCTTGTAACACTGTATCCTTTTTCCCCAGACCACACTGTTATACTAGGACTGGGAGTTGGAATATTGTATTTTTCCAAGAACTTATCTATAAACCGGAGATGTCCTTTGCTCGAAATACCAGACCAAACAGGAGAGTTCACACTCCTTGTTTGAAATCTTGCTAGACAAGCTCGCTCCATTATATATAGATGCAATGGAACTAAACCACACAGCACCTCCATGGTTGCAGTTGGGGTTGATCTCATGGCTCCGGTAATCGATATAAGGCCAAGTCTTTGTACCTTCTTTAGACAACTTTTCATGGGGTTATTGACTTGAATTTTAGCCGCGAAAGCTATTGCTCCGTAGCTCAAAACTGACCTTACATAGGTTTCGTAAATCCATTTTGACTTTGGAGGGCTAAGACCCCAATCGAGCCCCACAAAAGTTTTGAGGGCAAATAGGACTCTTTTTGCTTTAGAGGTGATGTACTTAATGTGATCATTCCAACGAAGATTGTCATCTATGATTAGACCGAGATATTTAAACGTTTTTACTCGTTCGATCTCGATCCCATCCATAAATAGCGAAGCGTCAAGGTTCTTTTTGCGTTTTGAGAAGATCATAGTTTTGGTTTTGGCATTGCTGAAAGTGGTATTTCTAAATTTAGCCCACACCAGGAGTTTATTTAAGACATCTTGCATCAAACTGACCAGGGTAGGGCGGTCAATACCCCGAACACAAAGAGTCAGGTCATCTGCATAGGCTATTTTGAAGACTGGTTTCTCGATTAGGTCCACTGCTTCCTGAAAGGCAAGGTTCCAAGCCATTGGAGAAAGGATCCCTCCCTGGGGGCAGCCTCTCGTTGGTATTACAGATGCTTGTTCAACGCCAAGACTGGCATATACGAACCTATTTTTAATAGATAGTTATACCAGCTTACAATTGTTTTATCTATGTTGTGTTTGTTCATGGACTCAATGATATGGTCAAAGTCAACCCTATCAAAAGCTCCTTTTATATCTAGGAAAACCACAAGGGCTTAAACGACCATGTATTAGAGTATGTATATTTTATAATTTTTCATGCTCTCTTTTTACTCTATAAAACAAACATTAAAATCATAATTGTCATGGTAAGTTTGTAAGAATGAAGAGAAACAACTGGTTGTCCATTAAAGTCCGTTTATCGATAGGTCACTTCACCCTCTCTATATTCAAGTAGTATCCCTGTTTGCAAAGTATATATTTTTCATATGATTTTTTTGGTTGTTATGTTGAATTGTGGTCCTATTAGGCAGAGTAACTTTAAAACTATAATGATTGTTATATATATTTACAATGTTTATTTATACTTCTGTGTAATTTCTCTGAATAACTCATTATTTTAAGATAATGTTTATTTATGTATTTTTACGCAATATTACTATTTTTTATTAGTTATATTTTACGATTTATATTTTTAAATAAAGAAGTTAAAGTGTTTGACTTCATTTCCCTTACGTTTATTGCCTCATTTTTCTGTAGATATAACTCAAAGTACCTTTCATGTGTGAGGTAATCCATTGTGTTTCTCTCATGAGCCTTTTTTCTCCCCACTCAAGCCTCAAGCACGGTACACACACACAATCCTATGCACAAGTGTGAAGCTCAATGAGAGTGTAAGCCATTCATAGTATTAATATGAAGCACCTCCTCCCATTCACTCTCTCTTCTGATATAATTCATGACTACATTTATCTAAATCCCAATATTGTATGTATATATAAGGCATTCGGAAGTACGAATGATAGATAGGAGAAATAAGAAAGAAGAAAAGCTGAGAGGGTTGTTCCTCCTCATCATATGAAATTTCTCATATATGCAATACATAAAAATAAGTATCGTATAAAGCTTATAATTCAAAATAAATAATGTCTGGAATAAGATTTTTTTTTCATAAATAGACCACAACATAATTCGCACAATTTCTTTTTAAAAAGATCATGGTTAAGTTGTTGTTGGAGGATTTATTAAGGAGCTAATATAACTCTAGCCTTCATGGCTACTAATAAAAAACATATATCTTTATATACAAAACAAATAATTATACAATAATAATAAAATATTAAAAATAACAAAAAAAAATATTTTAATTTTCATAATTACATTAAACTTAAGGAGCAATAAGGATTTAGACAACCCTGCAATTGTTTTTTCTACCCTCCGAGCACTTGATAAAGTGCATGCCTCTCTTAAGTTTGGGCAAGTCTGGAGTTAAAAAAGAGATTTTAAGGCCCAAGAATCTGAAACTAAAAAACTGCTAATATGTAGAAAATTTAAAAAAATATCAGAAAATATATGGAAAAATAACAAAATATGTGGAAAAAACAAAATATACGAAAAAAAAAATGTGGGAATAAATATAAAATATTGCTGCTTAAAATCGAAAGGAATTCAAATGGGGGGGGGGGGGGGGAGGAAAAGGTGAGACATACAAAAGGGCGGTAAAATTGTGTTTCTAGCGTATTTATTGTTGAGAAAAAATTAACAAAGGATGAGTTGATACATTTGCCGTTGTTTTTGTTGCCTATATGGTTCGACAGAATTGCATCTGACAGGATATAAATAAGCATTATAGTATTCAAATTAGTCACTCGAACCTAGGATCTTATCAATGAGGTTGACCAAAAATGACCTCTCGGAATTCGAACCTTCGTCCCCAACATTGAAATGTTGAACACTCCTGTACGCACACGACTATTGCACTCCCTTACAAATGCTGTTTTTCAGCATTCTAGGTCGCTGTGCTGGTACACTCTTCTAATACGTACAATGTAAAAAAGAGAGAGAGTCGCCCGGCAAGAATGAGAAGTGTGTGTATAAAGGAGAAGGGCCCGCACGCGTTATCTGCATTAACACCATAGATACATAAAGATATAGAGAGCTAATTCCCATCAATAGCAGAGAAACATCGTTCAGCTGATTCTGTGTGTCCAATATAAACACAGTAATTTGATCTACGTCATCGTTAGATGATCATAGAGATAGATTCTATCTCTATGATCAGCTTACGATGACGTAGTACAAATTACTTTGTTTATTTTTTACACAAAAATACAGATGAAGGGAATAAGCTCTCTATATCTTTTTATCCCTATGACTAACATTCGGTCCGGTCTATGTCCTCCTTCTTCTCCTCGTTTGCCATTCAGTGAATCTAAAAATGACTGAAATGTGCTGATAAATTAAAAAAATGTCAAAATATGCTAAAAACTAGATAATTGTAAAATACACGTGCGAATAAAGTGCTTAGGTTCCAGATTTTTATTCAATTTTTTTTTGCTCAGCCGTACTTTATTAAACAATGAAGGCACTGTTATATTAAAATGATTGGCGCTCTTTGCTTTCACTTACAGTAGCTACACATAATAGTGCAATTTTTTTGTAAAGTAGAAAGGAGTATATTACTTCTGCTTATATAAATTTGAATTTTCAAAAGTCTTTTACATCATAAGTAACTAAAAGGTTTTTTCTATAACGAAATTTTTGGGTTGCAAAACGGGAAAGAGCTAAAATCCTTTTATTCGATCATTTCCTTAACCAAAGTGCACCTTTTAGAGGATTTTGCCTGTTTGATAATCAGGATTTAACTTTAAAAAACACAAAAATTGGCCTATTTGGATTGTAATTGATGATGTCAGAGACTAAAGCTGTATATTGCATTAAAAACCACTAATATTTATTTAATTATCTCAATTTTCAAACAAGATGGATAATTTATTCGGAACTTAAAGTACTGACTGTTGAAGAATTTTAATACCTGGGCAATGGCCAACTGCAAAGTTACATAGTTCTTGAAGCGTACATCGTATGAGAATTACCGTCATCGTCGCCCTTCAAACCATGTGCATGTCAATAATGAAACCAAGCTTTCACTTTCACTCCCTCTATAAAAAACTTGATACTTTATGAATGTTTAAATATATTGACACAGGATCTAATGATATACATATATGAGGGAGATCTATAGTTAACTACAGATATATGTACATATATAGGCCAAGAGAGGGAAATTGTATTTCTTACTCTTTAAAAGAGTCCTTTATCAAACCATGGGAGTAGATGTAGTACAGGACCTTAGATTGACTTAAGTTATGGACTTTTTCTTGAATAAAAATGTTTAAGATTATTGCCTTAAGACATATGGAGACATTTCTCGTATGATTTTATTTCTAAGTAAAGCTTTCTTTATAAAGCATTCTTGGGATATATCGTTCGTTATGGAAGGCGTTGCAGGTTTTTTATTCTATATATTTGAATAAATAAAGGTTTTTTCTAATAATTAAACATGATGAAGCCAAAATTGCTATAAAGTTTGTGGTTGAAACATAAAAAATTAAAGCTTTATGAACTACATACAGCTAATAAAAATAATTTACTTATATTACTTTTCATATGCTGCGTTAAAGAACCGATTATCACATCAGAAAGCAAATTCGATCATGTGTCCTAACAAAAACCTTATCCAGTTATAGGGAAACGTATAATCATAGTCATTCTTCCCTAATATCCCCTTGATCATGTCATCAGAGGACAATAAGAGTCCCCCTAGTATCTATAGAAGACCATCACTTTATTGATAACCGAGAAGGAATTCATTCATAAGCTAAGAAACTCTATATGATCAAGCGGTACATAGGAAATGAAGTGAGATCAAAAAGAATTTGACATGAAGGAGGAGGCGATGGTCTAATAAATGTAATTTGCTTTATGGGTCTAAGTCAGTGGGAGGAAAAAAAGTTCCTTTCCTTGGACTCTGAAAGACGTTAAGGCTAGGAGTAAGAATTCCTGGTATTGTATAATATAAAGCTATCAAGAATATTATGGTTTTTAAATAGAAAGTTTTTTAGTACGTTTGTTTTAAGTATTTCAAATGAACGCTTGTAAGCATTCCTAGCTTAAGTTAAACTAAAGATGGAAGTAAAAAGGAAAGAGTTGGATGTTTTGATCTGTGCCCACATTATGTATAATAATGAAACAACATGTTGAATCAAAAGACTAAAACGGACATTCAAATCCAAGGAGTTAATACATTTTTAATGATCCTCAAATGGCCGTGGGACTTCGTTCCAAAATTCTTGATTTCCCTCAAAGTGAGAGTCTACGAATGTTGGTTTCAGAAGGGATTTTGAGGACGAGGGCTCCATATCTGGTGGCGGCTGCTGAGATAAAAAATGTTTTGAATCTACTTTTATTCAATAAAATATATAATATGTTTTAAAATCATCCTTACAATAAGTTGCAACTCTTAATTGAACTTATTATTGTCTTTATATAAGTGAATCCTTTCTATGATCGTTTAGCGATATCCTATCTTTAAAGGAACTTCATTTGTTTGGAAAAATATATTATCCTACTTTTGTTAATAAATATATAGATTGATGGAATGACAAACAGCAAAGAAGGATTTTAAGCGAGTTCATTATAAATTATGAATAAATGAATACTAATCAGAAAATAAAATGTCCCCCCTGATAAGTTATCCCCTCTTGAATATACCTTTTGAATTGAGCAGACTCTCTCCAACGAAATTACATTATATAACTAACAAATTAGACGGATAAAGAAGAATACTTTAGATCCCTGTAGTAAGATCTTCCAATTATACTAATCTTCTCAGTCAGAGATAAAGCCTTCTTGTTCATATATATATATATATCCTAATATTATAACCCAAAAAGAGAGATAAAAAATTAAAGGGTATTTTGGGTGTCTCTCATTTAGAATACATATGTTATGGGTTTATATTTTCTTATTATTGAAATATGTAGTGTATAGGATATTAAGTTAATTGAATAAAACTATGATTAAACTTTATTTTTTGGCCGTAGGGTCTCCTTATATTTAAGCACTCGGTATTATAAAAATAAGAATCATGAATACATAACAGCAATTATCAAATCTCAAAAGGGGTTATATCATATCATTCAAATAACAATAAAAACTATAAAAATAGTTCTATGAAAGTAATGGATAATTAAATAAAAATTTGAATTTATTATGCATGTTCTTTGAAATATTTTATTAAAAGCTCAATTATATTATTGTTGTAAGCGATAATCTGGAATTTCTCGCATCGTTAACCAACATTCAAACTGTACAAAGTACTGCTCTGGCGAGACTAAGTACAATCAAACCCATGTAAAGTGAGCAGCTGTATATAGCAATCACTCGTCCATAGCGAACACCCTAATCTTCCCCAACAGAGGAGTTTATTGATAAACTATGTAAAAATATGTAGGTTTTGGCGCTCAAAGTCCTGGATCTGTAGGCACCTTGCTTTCTATATCCTATCGTCAGAATGAAAATTGATTTGTCTTCCAAGGATGATAAAACGAAATAAACATTCTTACTATCTTTAGATAAAAGGAGTGTGTGTGTAATTGAGTATATTTGCCAAGAGGCACATTAGTTACGTTTATAACTAGTCTAAAATAAAGAAATGAAAACAATTGATCCAAGAAATTAATGCTCATGGATAGCATTTGAATATTTTATTCCAAGGATTCGTAATTGACATGGATTTAGTCTACTGAGAGGAGACCATAGGTATTTTAAATGTGGGAATTCTTAAATCTGAGTTGATGTTTTCAACTCAGAAGCTGCAAGTGATTATATAATTCATATTGTCAACGATTATTAATATTATTATTAATCTTCTGGCTCTTGAAACTAATCACGCTCGAGAAGTATGTCTCAGTGTAATATTCAAGGATTCTCCTCTAACTTTATACTTTGTAAACGAAGGGGTAAATGTATAAGACCTTCATTCATCTGATCTAAATTAAGATGTAATTCAAATTAAGGGAATTATTTTTATAATAATTTATATACAAAGCTTTTTTAAAGAAATGAGAGAAAAAAGGTCAGTCACCCCATCTGGTATTCTATTATAAATCATTAAGAAAGGGAAGGACAGAGAGGAATAGAAGGACAGAGAGGAGTAAAGAGAGAGAGAGAGAGCTGCTCTACAACTTTGGAACCCATGATGATATTTTCCATCATGCATTTAGTCCGGAAGGCATGTATCCGTCACAACCATAATTCAAAAGCTCTAGTGGAAGCCTTTTATAATTTATATTTTAATTATTATGTTTCAAACTTTTAATAAATGTTGTGATATTCAATTAACTAATGTGTAATTATATTTCCTATGAGTTTTGAATTATTTGCTTGATTCTATAAATAAATATATATATATATATAGACTTAATTTTGATCCACACTTAATAACGAAAAATGGCCTTTCTAATTGTAGTTCCGAAAATTTCTGCCTGTGTTGCCTCCACCATGAGGAGGTTCAAAGCTGTAGTGAAGGCCAAAGAAGGATTGTGAAAACTTAATGATATACATTTGTAAATTATACATTGTGCTATCATTTTTGTTTAAAAATTATTTGTGTAAAATTTAATACAAAGATTGTAGTTTGTAATATGTGAGTCTCAATTTAAGTGAATCACCCTGTAAATTGACTTATTTTTTTGATCCACACTAACTAACGAAAAATGGCCTTTCTAATTGTAGTTCCGAAATTATTAGCTTCCTCTTGTTAAAAAAATACATGTTAATGACAATTTAGTATTGTTTTTAAGTCAATTGTCAGACATAATGGTAAGAATGACATATATTGAACTCGTAAAAAATAAGCGTATAATTAACCGAGGTTTAATATGGGGTTTAACGTATTTTCAGCGAATTTCCCATATAGAAAATATATATATGAATAATGACCAATATGATAATAATGTTGCCTACATTATTTTATTTCATAATATCAACCATTGTGTACATATTTGTGTAAGCTATTAGTTCTTTCAAAGCCTACACTTAGGGACTAAAAATAAATGACTTTTTTTTTCTTTTCAATAGTCATATTAGACTTTCAATAAACTTAATACAATGGTTCATCAAGTCTTTTCAAGTTTATCAAACTGTATATAAGAAATTAACTTTTCAAACATTTAAATACAGTTTTGTAATAAGCATTATTTTATTTTTATGAAATGGTTATTGATGAAAAGAACCAAGGAAATCCAATAATAACTTATTTTTTTAAAAACTTGATTGAAAGGTCTAGGTTTTCCTTTTATTGTAGTGAAATGATAATATAATATAACATATTTTGTTGCCAAGTGAATGTCAGAGGCGTTTCAATAAAAAAAAAATAAAATAAGTTAAACATATAAATAATATATTTCATTATAATACCACCAATTTTGTTATAGGATAGCTTTTAAAAGGAATTATGTATATTATACTCATTCAATTCCTCATACAAAAAAATTGGGAATTTTTTTAATTTATTGGACATAACCACAAGAAAAAACAATTCGTATTATAATTGGACTGAGTGCTTTTTGACTACCTTTTTTCTGAATGTCAATATCTCTAAGAATCAACTTCTAATAAGATCTGGAAGCCTCAAAGGTAGCAAAAGTATCTTTAGATAATATATTGTTAAGTTTTCAGTTGGCGTTCAGAAAGTTTATGTGCTCAATTATATATACGAGGTATGATCAAAAAGTATCCGACTTTTGGTTTTATGGTCAAATGACACAGCTATGGGGGCGGGACTTGCTGTGTGGTTGGGAGCATGACTACTGCGCATGCTCATTTTTTTTCTACAGCTCCAATACAAGTCAGTCGGCGTCAGGCCATTCATGATTGAACAGGGCAAGTGAGTGTCGTCGGATTTTTATTTTCTTTAAAATGTCAGAAAAAGTCGAACAGCGTTATTGCATAAATTTTTGTTTAATCTTTGTATCGCAAGTGGAAACAATTGCAGATTAAAAAAGTGTTTTGGAAATGAAGCGATGGGCACCACACAGATAAAGGAGTGGTACAACCGCTTCAAAGATGGCCACTTGTCAGTTGAAAGTGAACCACGCTCAGGGAGCCCTCAACATCGAAAAACGATGCCATCATTGATCAAGTGAGGAACCTGGTGATGCAGAACCGCAAATCACGATCAGAGAATTGTAGACAGGTGAATATTAGTTTTTTGGTTCCATTCAATCAATTTTGCTGTTCGACTTTTTTCGACATTTTAATAAATAAAATCCGACGACACTCCTTGCACCTGTTTCAATCATGAATGGCCTGACGCGGGGGGGGACTGACTTGTATTTGATCTGTAGAAAAAAATGAGCATGCGCAGTAGTCATGCTCCCAACCACACAGCAAGTCCCGCCCCCATAGCTGTGTTCGTTTGACCAATAAAACCAAAACATCGGATGACTTTTTGATCTACCTCGATTATATTCTATATATATAATATATATATTATATATATATTAGGGGTCACCGAAAATTCGGCCACCGAAAAATTCGGTCGAAAACGCAAAAAAAGACACCATTCGGCTTTCGGCCGAAAGCCAATTGAGTGGCCGGATCGGAGGCCGAAAAAGACGGGAGATGAAACGGGTAGAAAGGGTGATGTTTTTATGCTTTTTGTTAAAAATGAAAAGTATGAAATGAATGGGGAAAAAAACAGAATGTATGAAGGGTATAAATGAAACTCGTATCAGTTATTCCACATTTTTGAAGCTTTCAAATAAACATTTTTTCTTTGAAAAACTTGTCTAAACATTTATTGTAATCAGTAGACTTAAGCGATATTTAAAAATAGTGTTTTGATGAGAAATCAAGAAGGAATGTTATAATGTTGCAAGGGCTAGTAGGTTACTGCTGTCTCAGTATGGGAGAAGGACACCTGCTGGTCGCTTTTTGTAATGACAGCGTGTCATCAGATCTGCACCTACATGTTTCTGATCGGTTGTTTATTGTTTTAAATGCCTAGTGTTTCCGTGACTTTAATTGAACTGTTATTTTCGTTTCGGTTTCGGCATTCGGCCAAAGCAATTAATTATTTTTCGGTTTCGGCCACAAATTTCCATTTCGGTGCATCTCTATATATATATTATAATATATAATATATATATATAATATATAATATATATTATATATATATATATATATATATATATAGGTGCGGAGCTACCAAAGAGAAAAAGTAGTCAAGAAACATCTTTTATTTTATTAAACAAACATTGGCAATATTTATTTCTTACAAAAGTTGTTCAAGGGATCCATTCTTGACTATTATTCAAACCATCCACCGTCAGCATCATTGACCGCCTCCGCTGGAACCGGAAGGCGTGACAAGGTGTTCCTGTTCATGCTTGCCACTGCCTCCACAATAGAGACCTTCAAAGAGACAACGCTGTTGTGAGCACGCTTGTTGATTCACTCTCCAAGACGCCCCAAACGTAGTAGTCCCAACGGGTTCGTCCGAGCTAGGGGGTCATATCTCCTTCGACTAGAACATGGTCAAATTGCTCCGGAGCCATTTTTGCCTTGAGGACTCAGACGCATCTGTCTGACTTCGGTACGTAGTTCTTACTCATGTACGGCGGTCCAGATGGTTTTCTCATCCACGTTCCTCTTGGCGGCCAGGTCCTCCATAAAGGTGCCAGATCGTCGTTGATCCTCTCCTTGGACGTCGTGGAGAAACTCTGGAGTCCTTTTTTGCTTCTTGATGCTAGACCGTCCTGAGTCTTTCTCAAGGATGTTTTTGCTGTTGGACTCATTAAACTCTTGGGCCACTCATAGACAGTGGTTTTGGGAAGCTTCAGGAACTCAATACTTTCTTTGAGCGCGCGGCCCGCTCGGAGGGCGACCAAAATGTTTGGCAACGGCGTTCTTGTTTCTGATGAAATTTTCAAAAAAATCTTTTTGTCTGAAAGATGAGAATCAACTGAACCCAAAACAGTTGTTTTTAAAGTAATCGGACAAAGAATCCCAAGTTATGGTCTTTCAAATATTGTCCCAATTGTAACTACTCCGGACGGTTATATATATATATATATATATATATATATATATGATGTGTGTATTTTGTGTGCGCATCATTATTACTAGTTAATTACCTCTGTTGACTCTGTCAACCAAAAGTAATAAAAAACTACTCTCCGTCATATTCTACAACGAATATCAAATATTTTTTCTTCATTCATAGTGTTTTTATTCATATAATAAAGCTATGATGTTCAATAATTAGCTAATTATATGATATTCTTTAACGGCTCCTTTCGGAACTCTCATTGATTAATTTCCCTTCCTCTTTGTTTTCAGTCGTCGACATCCCGTTATTATTATATATGTTCGGCGGTCGGCCCAATATCCTTTCATCATAATGAAAGAGTTCTTTGTGCCTAGGAATAATATGATCCAGTTAATTGCTTTTACTCCCATTTCCCTAAAATTATAAAAAAAATATAGTATTTTAGAAATGAATGCATTAGGCCTAATTATCTTTTTATTCCTTGTTTTTATGTGATTGTGTAGGCCATGCATAGGAGAAGTGATGTTTTGTGCATCAACGGTCCCGATATGGAGTAAG
>CP045901.1:12094797-12097437 GCA_013387185.1 Caligus rogercresseyi | reverse complement strand
TGTATGCAAAAATAAGTGGAAGGACGCTTAGAAAAACCTTGCCTTTTATTTTTAGAAAGAGAGTGACCACTTATATTATTCTATGAGATGCTCTGAGAGAGGTTAAGATAAAAAACATATTATTTAGCAGTCATAGTATATTCTAACATACACAAACATATTATTGTATTAACAAATATATTTTTTGAATATTATATAATTTTTCCTAGCAAAAAAACACCTTTTTTCATCGTAAAATAACCAAATTAAGTATAAATATATTTTAAACAAATTATTCAACAGCAGTAATAACAAAATTTCTGTAGACCCCACATGTGGACTCTGTGACCAGGAGGTCTAATCACCAAAACCATCTCATCTTTGATTGCCCGGAAGTAATGGAAAAATGATGCTCTTCAGTGAGATTAAAGAAAAAAAATATCCGTGAAGGAATATATCTTTAAAGTGTATATATGTTTTAATGTGCTTCTAAATATTTTTTTAATCAAAAAGTCGTAGCTCTTAGATAAGTTCACTACCGGCTTATTCCGGATTAAGTTCGGTAGGTCCACTCTAGAAACTAAAAAACGTCATCCTTTTTTTAGAATGGCGAGAAAAAAATCCTTTCTAACAAAAAAAAAAACGTCTTCAATTTTTTTCAAATGACGAACGACAAACGATCGATGAACGACGAACGATAACTTTTGGTGAGCGACAAACGAACGACATTTTTTGTGAACGTCAACAAATCTGATAATATATTATATATATTCGTTCTCCCGTGACGTCATTGAGTAGTCACACATATAAAGACTTTATATCTCTATGAGTCACACTGCTAGGATTACATGTTTGTTTTTGTATTGCCCAGACCTTTGTTCTACAGACATGCCTTCATATACATCTACAAAGCAATTATGAATAATAATAAATGAAATTGGGTCTCTATTCAGGGAGTAGGAAAGAACAAACCTAAAAAAGTATCCATTGACGTCATACTTTTATTTATTAACTCACGATTACACCACTGGGTGCTCAAACACCTATGTCTTCCCGTCATCCTCTTACATTACATAAATTAAACGAATTTTCTTACAAATATAAGAAATTAAAGCTCAAATAATATATTCTTTCTCACACCCCTTGATTACAGACTCGTTATTATAATCGTTGCATCACCCAACTATCAGGCCGCCGCATCATTATAAAATTATAGTAATGTGGTAGCAAAATTTGCAAATTGGGCCTCAAAAATTATAACCAAGCGCACTTCTTATGGGCTTGAAGATCTTAAATGGCTTAATTAAACACCAGAAGAGGAATCACTAATAGTTTGCTCTATTATTATAAAGTTATTAAAATAGTTGTTTGATATAATGCTAATGTTAAGAGCATGATGAATAAATACTGTCTGTATGTGTGTGTGTGTTTCACAACGTAATGGCATTTCACAGGCCAAGTTGTCGTTGGTGAAGTAATATTGTTTTTTAAGCAACTGTTTAAATACCAATACACTTGTCTAAATTTTTAATATTAATCTTTTTTATCATTCTTCAAACAAGGGGGGGGCTAGTGAGTCAACGTTGTTCCTAGTTTGAAGTGTCATATTAATATTTAAATTCGTCTTTTGTTTCCTTGACATATTTTATATATTTTCTCCGTCATTTCCATTCAGTCGTAACTTAGAGTTGATAGAATGATGAATAAACACATTCGTTTATTTTTCTTACTGAACATCATTGGACTAATTCAATGTCGTCGTCCCAAGTAATTTACCCCAAACATTTTTTTTACTTTACAAAAAATAATATATTTTTCTTTCATTCATATCGGAAATAAGGAAATTCTGGAGTTTAATACTAATCCGAATTCAAGGAATGAGGATAATATTGTCGTCTTGACTCAAATATCAAACCTGACGATTCATTTATTAAAGAAAAATTATCGATATGCATTTCCTTCTTAACCAATTTAACTCGCCCGGAAGGCATTTTTTTCGAGCCCCATAATAAGCTTTTGATCGATTCTCCCGTCAAAAAAAACTGGGATTATTTTTCTATTCAACAAACACGAGTTATTGGTAAATTATTCAATGGGATAAATCGACCAGAGAATCTACAATTTGTATTTCTCTAAGCAAAATACGTGAAGGTAAGTCCAATATTTTTTAGCGTTTCCTTTTTTTTCTTATTTGCATTATCATAACTTATTAATCTGTGCAATTTTATATGTTAAAAAATAAACATTTTCTTTCCTTTGAAGGTTACCTTCAAAGACAGCAGTGGTGGTTTCAACCACAATTTATCAAAAGCATTTATACCCTGTGACACAAGATATCATGAGCAACTTTGCAGATAACATTACCCTTGGGGGATGGACTCCTAAGAAACACCGAGGACTGCCAATAACCCATACATTGGAACGATTACAAGTTTTTTTTGTGTATCACTGCATTTGAAAACTTTATGACCTACCACCCTGTCATGGAGTCAAACGCAGATTTGTATACTGGTTTAAGTCGAGGTAGCATAGGGTTCAAAGGAAGCAATGTTGAAATGAAGACATTCCACAATTTTATGGTTGAATCAATCCCTAAAAATATGACTCTCAGTTTGTTTTCATCAATGAGCAGGCAATTTTGCCAATGCATATAAGACATGC
>CP045901.1:12059797-12092297 GCA_013387185.1 Caligus rogercresseyi | reverse complement strand
TTCAGTTATTGTAAAAGAAGGAGCGAAATCCTCACGGACACCATCGACAACCCCCAAAAATCGCTCGTGGAATACGGGATCCAACGTCCAGATCCGACTCATTCTCATTATTCCAATACACGATGCAAGATTAATTATCTCTATTATCCTTTTGATGTACAAAAGTGCACCATTAAGATATATTTGCCAAATAAGATTCAAGGAAAGTAAGGCTTGTGTCAAAGGGAAATAATCCCCGTTTCGTCCCGCTGATTCACTCACAATTGAGGCTCTCCTGCATAAGCCTGAATGAAACACAATCAAATAAGTTTATTGTAGTGGATATGCACTTTGTCCGGATTATATATAGTTTCTTTCTTTCCACTTATCTTCCAATCCTTGCTTTGCAAGGATATCCCTCATCTTATTTTCCCTGAAGGAGGATGATTAGGTACATCTAAACATCAATGATGGTCTCCCTGAACGTAAATCTCTTCATTATCAACATATTTCATAATATCACCATATCTCTGCCCAAAACATTTTACATTAAGAATATTGATGTGTGGCTCTTTTTCTCAATGTTTCAGCCCTTTCTTATATTTGTTTTGTTCGTTAAAGATTACCTCCGGATTCACAAACAAATATGCACTCATAGATTTTATTTCAGACTTCTTCAAGTAACAAAAAAGCCTTTATTTTTATTCTTACATTTCTCTTAAACTTTTTGTATTTCTCTATTATCTCTATCATTTATTACTTTAAAAACATATCTAGCACTTGTTGAAGGAAACAAAACTAATTATAATCTCCCGGTCTTTAAATTATTGAATTTTTTGTGTTCTAAAGCTTTGCTACTCGTGAGGTTAATTCAATCTTGAAAGAAATTGATTCTTATTAAAATATTTATGTTTTTAAAAGAATTTGAACTAAGCTATATAATTCAATGGGAACAAATGTTTTTATATCCACTACATGTAATATAAGCGCAGTATAGCCTAACCTATGTCATGATAAGTCTTGATACTCAAAAACTGTAAAAACGCTATCGATGATTTAGAAAATATATGTTTGGTGTATTAATATGGAACTTATTTATTCACCTCAAAATTGAGATATTTTTTAGGCTTTCGAATTGGTTCCAGAGAAGAATAGAGATAAATTTCAACGTTCCTAGAGTGTAAATGGTCCAAGAAGCATAATTCAAGCCATTTTTCTGTTTGGTTTGGCTGCAGAAAAAAACAATCATCGCTGGAGTCGAAGGCGATTGAATTCGCCATCCTAAATTCACAAGCTCTGATAACCAAAAGACTACACAAAATTGAAACAAATGAAATTAGAATTATTGTACTGGTCACAGCTGCCAGTTATACAGCTTTTGGATAATACTATAGGAAGATAATACCAATTGGACGCTCGCCATCAACCAAATCAATATCTTAACAACGGCGCTGCAACATAATTTTTTATATACAAATAATCAGTAACTTTTAAAAAGAGATAAAAATAACATGATGATTAATTTTTATGGGTTATATTACTTCTTAGTATAATGTATTAATACTTTTGTATATTATTGTTTGTTGAGAATTCAATGTATAACCTTGTTTGTTTATTTCTGAGCGTAGTTTTATATGGTCATCATGTCGTTGATTTTCAGCAAGCAATAATTTTAAACTATAATGTTTATTTATGTACTTTTTACGCAATTGCTTGTCTGAATTTTTTAATAAAGATAATATATATTTCGCATATTGGTTTGAAAGAGGTTTTTTTCCTTCAAATCTTTATTTCCATGAAATGATTGTGTATTAGTTACATAATAGCATTGTAGTAAAAATTAAAACTCATATAAAAAAAATTACATTTCTTAAATCACATAATAACTTCTACTGACTGTTTAACAATAAATCATCTAACAAACATTTGTTAAATATCATAACTTTTCATTATTTCTAAAAGTTACTTTGACTTTATGGGAAGTTCTTGATTTCTTTCGCGGTGACGCTACAAGAGTTTCCAGAAGCGACAGTATCCTTAGCTAAAGCGCTCCATATCTGCTGCCGCTGAGAGCATTATGGCTCTAAGTTCCTCGAAGCGGATGTATTCTTTGCAATAAGTACCTTAGCATTTATTATTGTATATGCAATCGCTTTAGAAACATCTGACTGGTTTTGTTTCTTATTTTTTAGGAAAACCAAACATTAAAACGCCTTTCAAAATGATATTGAGACAGTTGTTCAATCCTTAACATTAAGAATTATAATGGACACCGCTGGACAATCAGTAAAGGCATGTAACGTTTGCCACAGTCCTTGCAATCATTTCTAAATTTGATGCAATTAGAGGAAATCTGTAATTGGGTCGTAAAGTTTTCCCATTATCCCCGACATGCAACGCATATTTTTTTTCTTTCAATCAACAGGAAGCTCCAGTAATTCAATATAAAAGTCTACTAATTCTACTTATCTTCTTTGAAATAGGAGGCATTATCTTGAGATGACCGGGACATGGCATCCTATGCATTTTAGCAGCTCTTTGAAGGGAGTATTTGAATCTTCCATTTTCACAAAAATAGAAGTTCGTTGTGAGCCAATGCTAAGTCCTCGAGTTAAGTTGGGGCAAGGAGAATATAAATAAGGTGAGTCAAAGAGGAGATCTTTGACATATGCTCTTATTCAAGAAGGTGATTTTTGTGACATCACGAATGCTACAATAAAAAGCTGTTAACATTATATATTAGTGCTATAATTCCCAACTGTATCTCCCAATTGAAAATATTTCATTACAATATTGTTCAGTGCTAGGTATAGTACCCATGTTGCATGAAAAAAAATGATTATGTAATTGATTATAATTCATGTTCATTATTTGAAGTACTTAGCGAATATTAATTTCAAACAATAAAATTATTTTTGCCATCAAGATTTTAGTTTGAAATTTATAAATCACAATAATAGAATAATATATATGTACATACAAAAAAGGGAAAACTAAGAATATGAATATAATTATGCTAATTAGTTAACTGGCCAATCTTTTATGTTTTCTTAAATAAGCACTACCATTTTTCAGTTTAAGTAGCTATATAGAAAATTGACTTCAATCCGTGTTCTTGTTATTACAAAAGCAATAATAATTTATTTGTCCAATTAGGATATAAATTGATAAGTGGCTTAAAAAACCGCCATTCGTTCCTGGGAGTCGTCGGAAATATTAAGTTTTTCGGAGAGGATTTTGATAAAATCCTATAAGAATCCTGGATTGCAATTAAAATTTTGGAGGAAGTTTTCCTTCGTCTGTCGAATAGGCAGAGGAAGGAATTCCGTGAGCGCAAGTACTCAAGGTTAATTAACCTTCTTGTTTGAATCGCTGTGTAATTATTTTCCAATGAGGTTCTTATTAAAGTTACTTTAAAGTTTATGAGCTAAGTTTGAGGCACTTAGCTTTATAACAGCTTCATTTTGTGAGTGAGAGTTCCTCATTCCTCCTTACTAGTCAACTCACAATTTTCCGTTCACAGGCTTCTTGACAAACCTGTCTGAAGGACATGGACACACTTGAGGAGGGTGATCCAGGGATGAAGAATGAAGGAAGAGCTTGATCCTTAAGCTTCTTCCTAGCAGAGATGCCAAGAAGCTCAGCCTGAAGATTCCTTTTGAAGTCACCGGAGTAAAATGACTATCGCAGATCTTCACATTCTTTAGGTCATCCTGTCGGATCTTCTGCATAGTGCGATCTACAGACGTTGGATATCGAGATCCTTCGTCACAAATGCAAATATTGTGCATCTCGGCACAAAGATGATTACGTCCTCTAGAACATGGAATTTTCGCTTTACATTAGAAACTGAACTAGAAATCAAGTGTAGCAAGTGTTACGTAACAAAGACAACATAGTCAGCTGTCGCCCTGCACTTCCCTACGTCGATTCCCACTGCATCACCTTATTATGTTCTCCTTGAGAAACATACTCTTCCTCGTCATCCGCCGTTCATTATAGTCTACCAAAAGTCTTAACACATCTTTGCGTAATCTATATATTAATTCACCAATCTCTGTCCGTCTGTATGTCCGCACGCTATCTCCTCCCACATTTATGGTCAGATTTGAATTTGAAGGTACCTATGGAATCCTTGGGTCAAGACGGACCTAATAAAACTATTTGCAAAGTGATGGGACCAGAAATGAAGAAGAAAAAATTCAGACCTTGTCTGATTTGAACTACCTACGTTTCAAGGTAAAGAGAGGAAAAAGAAAAGAAAAGGAGGAGTTAGAGAAATAGACAAAGAAAAAAGCATCTCATGTAACTTAAAACATATTTTTTGTACAAAGTCAAACTTTTTATGAGGAATGTTTGTACAAAACAGAAAATTATTTTCTCTCTCCTCTCTTATATTCTTTAAGGTCTGTTCACTCACAAACTAGCTTCAAAACCACCCATACCCGAATGGCGAACACATGGGCGCCTTGGCACCCAAATATGCGAGTTGTTTTAATTCACATTAGTTTTCTTTTATATTGGATTCAGAAACAGAGATATTTGTATTCATTCATGTTTTGTTCTTTCAATGTTCTCACTCACATAGGAAAGCCTTAGATTCCTTTTAAGTTACAAATATCTCCTTACATTTATATTTATAAAGGTGGCTCCGCAGGTAAAGCTGATACACATCAAAATAAACAAAACGTTGATGCCAAGCACTCAAGAGTTGATTGTCTCATCTTCTCCACTTCTAACCATGCTAAACTAGAAAATTGCTGCTACATTTAGCGGATCATTTATGCAGCAAGGTTTAACTCCTCTGAACTCTCATGAGGAATTGAGATCTTTTAGATCGGAAACTTTCCCTCCTGAGGAACTAAAAACGATGGAGGTCCGCGGATCCGGTTCTAACGGGATAAACAGAATATGAAAGTATAGAATATGGCCTATTACTATATTTCAACTGAAATATATATATATATATCAGAGCTGGGATTCAGTAGAAAATCTACCGCCGTTCGATATTTGCTATATACCTTTACTGATCGATATCGTATTCGTAGATTGCATAATATCTACAGTATCAATCGATATTCGTACGGTAGGTTAGAAGAGAGAGAAATTATTTATGTATCTGCTTTTACTTCTTCGTATGGATTTAATGTCGGACAGTTTATAACAAAGGACAATTAAATACATCATTTGTTATAATTAATTAGAGATTATTTGATATTCAATACATACTAATCTTATATAAATTATGCTTCTAGGAGAATTCCCCCCCCCCGGTGAGTTCCCCCCCAGTCATCATAATAATCCATGATAATGACTGGCGGGAGCTGAGGTCCCAAGGTGTAAAAATGCATCTTAGGGTCCATTTTTAATTGGATAAAAAGTATATTTATATACATATATAAAATATATTTATCTCTACGGGGGGCAATTGATGGGGGGGGGAACTCACCGGGGGGGGATTCACCCGGGGGAATCACCGGGTGGAAACTCACCGGGGGGAATTCCGGATACCATAAATTATATATATACTGGATTTTGTAGAAATGGAAGGCTATAGACTGTCTTGTGTCCGATATTAAATGCACTTTCAGCTACTCTATTATTCATTGCATAGCATAAGCTTATATTGAATGTCTATTTATGTATTTGCTCTATATTAATTGAGAGACATCCATTGGACCAAATAGGAGCTTTTCAACAAGCAAAATGGATGGCAAGGAATATTACTTCTATGAAGATGTAGATTTTCTCTGAAAAAATGCAGTTGGAATACTGCATTTTGTTCAGAGAAAAATCTACATCTTCATAGAGTAAATATTCCTTGCCATCCATGTGCTGTTGAAAAGCTCCTGATTTGGTCCAATGGATGTCTCGAGGAAGTTTTGTCTCAACAGTATAAGACACAAGTCGACCAATCTCTATAATCCGCTCTAGACTGGTCTTGTCAAGATTTGTTTTTCATTGCAGTTGTATTTGCCTTTAATTCCTTCCATTCTTGTCCACTTCGTCTAAAGTATTAGGATGCTTTTACCAAAGTATTCCAATTATCCTTCACGTAGCTAAAAATATGTTGTTTGACTTTAATCTTGCCAAAAAGACTATCACGTACTCCTCCAATTAAATTTTGGAAATGTGATGGCGAAAAGCAAAATAAAACATATTTTGCCAAGTTTTTTCTCAATTAATTTTGCCGAACCCTTCCTTTGTTTTCCTTTGTTTATATGTCTAAAAAGTAAGTATTTTAAACTGGCATTTCGGTTGTATCTATATTATACCTATATATTATCGCGTATTTTTATTAAAATTAATATTATTTTAGGAAAAAAGGTAAAATTTAGTTTTAAAAATAATTTTCCCTTCCTTCCTTGTTGAAATATATGTAATACGACGTACTTGCATAGCTCTCTTAAAACATGTGTTCTATATATGTAGTCGGTACTAAAATAAAATTGAATTTAAAAAAACAAATTGCATTTTTAAATAAAATATGTTTTGTTTTGTCATACCCCTTTTGTAAATATTTTGTTCTTTAAATATCATTTGGATTACTATATCAAATAAAAACTTAACTTTCATTGGCGCCAACCTAAATGGCCATGCGGCAGGCATTCCGGCGGCCCAAAATTTAAAAATAATTTTCCTCTCGATTATTAAGCCTTGGAGAACCAGAAAAGTATCTATTTGAATGTTTTAAAGAAAAGTGTTAAATTGAACAGGGTCTAATAATATATATCTAAATATATACCTATTATATATATATATTAGACGTGTTTCAAATTTAACACATTTCTTTAAAAATATTCAAATAGATGCTTATCTGGTTCTCCCAAGGCTTAAATAATCGACAGGAAAAATATTTTTAATTTGGGCCGCCGGAATGACTACCGCATGGGCCATATTTAGGGCGTGGCGCCAATGAAAAGTTGAGTTTTATGATGATAGAGTAATCAAATGAGATTTTAAAAAAAAATATGCAAAAGGGTTATGACAACAAAACATATTTTTTACAAAAAGCAATTGGTTTATTTTAAATTTCAAGTTATTTAGTAACCGATACATACATAGAAACGCATGTTTTAAGAGAGCTATGCAAGTACGTCGTATTGCAGATATTTCAACATTGGAAAGGAAGGAAAATTATTTTTAAAAACTAAAATTGTACCTTTTTTCCTGAAATAATTATTTATTTTATAAAAAATACGCCTACAAATATATGATCCATCGAAATGCGCAGTCTAAATTACTTACTATACATATAAACAAAGGAAAATCAAATAAACTGAATCACTTTAGCTTGGAAGTATTGTAGTTGGAATACTGCATTTTTAAGAGAAAATCTACATCTTCTAAAGTAAATATTCATCGCCGTCCATTGGCTTGTTGAAAAGCGTCTGATTTGGTCCATGGACGTCTAGAGGGGTTTTGTCTCAACAGTATAAGACACAATTCGACCACTTCTCTGTAATCGCTCTAGGACTGGTCTTGTCAAGGATTTTTTCAATTGCAGTTGTATTTGCTTAAATTCTTCCTTCTTGCTCAAATTATTTATTTTTGTATTACAATTGCTTGTTTGTGCCATTTCCTCTCAAGTAATCCCCCAGACCCCCCCTCCCTATGTAACGTCGTATTGATTAATCATCTCACATCATTCCAATTTCCATGTAATATTACTCTGTTTTGTATACAAACTCCTGCATTTATAATAAATAAATATATTTCTTATTAATTCGCATATCGGTGGTATCATAAAATACCTATATTGTAGCGTATTTTATTAAAGTAATAATTATTTTAGGAAAAAAGGTTAATTTTTGTGTTAAAAAAAAATTTCCTCCATTTCAATGTTAAATAAATGTAAGACGACGTACTTGCATAGCCCTTAAAAACATTTTTTTTATGTATGTAGTCGGTTACTATAAACTTGAAATTTAAAAAACAAATTGCTTTTTGTAATAATATATGTTTTGTTTTTCACTACCCCTTTGCATAATAATTTTTTTTTTAAAGTCTCATTTGGATTACTCATCATCATAAACTCAACTTCATATGGCGCCGCCTAAAGCCCATGCGGCAGGCATTCCGGCGGCCAAATTTAAAAATATTTTTCTGTCGATGATTTAAGCCTTGTAACCAGAAAAGCATATTTGAAGTTTTTAAAAGAAATGTGTAAATTTGAAACACGTCTCTAATATAATATACTATATATATACATATTATGTATATACATTTATGTGTGTATAATGTATGATATATTATTATATATATTTTGTCCATGGTCCATTTTGGAGTTTGCAGTTGTCCTTTTTTTTAATTTCTCTGTCCGCCTTTACATCCAAGACACGAGACAATGACATATATTTGTATTATATATATATAGTATATATATATATATATATATATATATATATATATATGTCGTGTGCGAAAGAAGGCGAATAATTGCATGCTTATTATAATTCAAACAAAGGCCGGTCTCAATGCAGACGAATCAGTAATACGCCTTATATGAGCTACTATAATATGTTATGATAGTAAATGTCAATGGTTGTAAGCACGATATTGAAGTTGAATTGAATTAACTACTACATATAGGAATGAATTGAATAATGTAATCACCGATCAATGCATTTAGAGTGTGCATTGTTGGAACTTTCTTTAGATGGAGTATTGAACATTGTTATTGTATGAACACTAAGTTAGTCTTGAACAATATTTTTCTAAAGAAAATATTACAATGTTCTTTAGGGAATGGAATCCTAAAGCTATAATTTATGACTACAAGCATTAAAGGTAAGCTTGTTCCACTATATATGCTGAGGGTACAGATTCGACTACATTAAAATACCTTAGACTCGATAGACTAATTTGAGCATTTTAATGTTTATCATATCTTCACATATGTAACGCAATCCAATCATATTAGCAAAAAAATGATCCTGACGTAATTTTAGATATTTAACAGAGTTCAAAATAAGTTAATTTTAACTTATATAATATGGAATTTTGAATTACTAATAATTATATGTAATTATATAATTCATACGATGACGTACACATATATAAATAGAATGCGGTGTTCCGGTTGAAGATTATGCGTAATATTTAATATTTGACTGTGCTCTACATCAAAAGACATCAAAATAAAATAAATTTTAATCCTAATAAACACAAATGCTATCTTGTATACAGACCTTTGCAAATTAAATTAATCAATCGAATATTTCTTTTACTCCCTCAGATTGAATTTATTATTGTTTGAAAGTTATGTTCCTAATATCGGTCATATTAAGATTATTACAAGACTTTAAGGGATTAATTTGCAGGTTATAATGTACGAAAACAATGAAATTTCTTGAAAAGTATAAACCCTAATCATTCAAATAAAAATATATTATATGACCGATATTAGGAAAATAGGGTTTAAACAATAATGCCATTTTGTCATAAAGAAAACATAGTTAACTGTATAAGTGCACTTTAAGGGACTATATTTACGGGGGGTGCTAGTCCGGGAGGGTTCTAATCCTAAACTAGATAGCAAGTTAGAGCAAGGCTTATGAATCCTAAGACATACACCCAAAATCATTAAAAACTCTCTACCATGACACAAAACCATTCAAACTAGGAAAAAGTAACGAAATGACTCATATAGTATTCATTTAAAATGCATTCAACAACGCCGTTTCCCAGCTTCAGTTTCTAATTAATTATTTTGTAGAGCTCCTGTTTTGAGGCTGGGTAAATCCATGAAAAAAAGAAGAGGGTTACCCATGGATTAATTAATTAAGTAGGCTGTAAGAACAATCACATTCACAGGGGGATTTATATTGATGAAATTATATAAGCTTATGGGGATTTACTTTGAGATAATTATCAACAATATAAAAAATGCATAGGCACTCTGCAAATTACATTTATTACAAATAGAAAAGCAAACTAAAAAATTTGTAAATATGATTTGCCTAGTTATAGTGCTATTATTTATCTTAATAATTTAAAGAGCTTCCAAATTGTCGTTTCCATGACAAAACAATCCAATGTGAACAAAAGTATTGGTTTGTAAATTGATACTTTCTATCAACATTCTTTTGGTTCGGCTAAATTTTCTACAATAGCTTTGTACTCTTTAAAAAAATCAACTATGAATCCGCAAAACAAATAGGCCAAATGAATGAAAGTGATATCTATTTTGGGGATTCTTTTTAGTTAGGAATGGACTGATATAACACTAAAGTGAACCCAATCGAAACCCTGAAACAAACGTACAGATAGTAGAACCTTTCCGAACTATTTGGTGATCTCCAACTTTAAGACGGAAAAAATGGATGGTCTGTGAAGGAGGGCGGTGAATTGAATATTAGGACGAAAAATTGTAGTGATTTTTGAAGCCAAAATTCTTATTGCAGATCTCCGACTCGTTTGTTTTGTAGGTAACTTTTAAAAATATGTCAAATACCTCTTTAAGATTAAATGAGGGCTATATATATATATTACGATTATATAGGCAATATATATATACAACTTGATTTCTGTGCATCAGAACAATAATTGCTTTTTATTCTTGACATTTATCATTAATTATACTTGATGTACCCAATTTGATTAAAAATGCATGATATGATTTACATTATATAAATAAAGAATATAATATATTTGCAAATAACTGGACAATTCATTTTAACAGCAATGTTAATGACAAATAAAAACATTTCATGTATTTCTTGGCATATGAACAATTTCATTACATGTCCAATATAGAAAGGATGATAGTACAAACTGATGTGCAAATAAAACATTGCATTATTATTTTTATTTTTTTGCCTAATTGGTTCAAAGGAATTATATATAAATAAGCATACTAGTGTTAAAATTAGACTATCGCACCTAGGAATCTTATCATTGAGATAGACCAAAATGACCCTACCCTCTCGGGAGTATTAGAACCTGTGCCCTTAACATTGAGTGTTGAACACGCCTTAACGTACAGAGCCATCGCACTTCTCTTGTTATCATTTATAATTATGAATTTTATTTAAAAAATCAGCCAATTTTTTCCTCATCAGCAAGGCCTATATTTATCTAAGTGACAAAAAGTAACATACATAACATTAAAGTAACATTCAGCCATTAATTAGTTACTTAATTAATTAGTTTTAGTCATGAAAAATCAAATTGTAAAAAAACTGATATATGCACTTAATTGCACTATTCAACCCCTGAAAGTCTTAAGTTTTAATTTAACATCTGAAGCATACAAAGAGAGTCATTTGATCATAAGCTTTGGTCCTTTTTTAAAGAATATATCCATAATGTTTTAAGCTTGTTGCCATCAGCAGACTTACTTATTCCCTTCATCTGTATTCTGTGTCCAATATAAACAAAGTAATTTGATCTACGTCATCGTAAGCTGATCATAGAGATAGAATCTATCTCTATGATCAGCTTACGATGACGTAGATCAAATTACTTTGTTTATATTGGACACACAGCTTTCTATATCTTTATATCACTATGGTATAAACATATTGTATTTAATTGAATCAATAAACTTTATATTTATTTGTAGGTACTTCAAGCCATAATGTGTAGGTTAATTATATTTATCTAGGTCTTGAATAATAATTATACAGCATATGAAGACGACAGGGCTGTATTTCTGTCTAGAGAGTATATAAAAACTTTGGAAGATGATTGATTTTGATTTACATTGAGTATACGCAGCCAGTATTGTCTTCAGGGGTATTGTATATATCAATTAAGGTTCGGTAAAGTTGTTTGTGGATAGTATATTTGAGTTTATATAACCAAGTTTTTTTTACATACATAGACATTTAGGTAGATAAATTGCGTTATAAAACATTTGTTTGTTTTTCAATTTTCTGTTTGGACAGCCCTATGGGACAGCCCCTACAACATGTATTTTTATTTACTATCACAGTCATCTCCAGGCCCCATAAATACGTTAACTGAGGGACCACTCAGGGATCTTATATAATTAGCTATATACATTGTAAGTATAAATATTTTTTCTTATATTATTATAAATTCAAATATTAGTATTGTTGTCACAGCTAATTTTTACACAATTAACATAAATTAAAAAAGCTAAAACTGATGCGTTTACATGTAACGTTAATAGATATTACAGTTTAAAATTTAAGCATTAGAAATCAACTAAAACCAGTTTTATGACAATAATGAATTAAAACATTGTATTTATAAGATAATTTTTTACCTATTTAGTTTGATAGAACTTTCTATCCAACTGGATAGAAATAAGCATTATAGTTTTAATGAATGAATATTTTATATATTTTTTAATTTCATCATTTTTTTTTAATCGAAATTAACTCAAAAATTTGAAATCAATGAACCCCCCCCCCCCCCATTACAGGCTTCATGTACATTAGGGTTGTTCTTATTTTTCAAAAGTTTGAAATGTTAGCAACACTGTGGATTTTCTGTTTCTTGGTGATAAAAGAAGACGACCTACAAAGTTAGAACAAAATCGTTCAACATTACGAGGTCGCGCAACGAGGTCAAAGTTTTAAAAATTTAGTAAAAATATAGTTTTTCGCAAATTTCTTCAAATGGTGGACGTTACAGACTTCAATAATAATTATTAATTTAAAGGAAATCTAATTTACTACCAGACGTATGTTTGATGTTTTTTAATAAAACAAAGTTTTCAGTAAAAACAAAGCAAGAAAGGGAGTGTGTATTGTTAGCTTATTTCATGGCTTTTTTGTATCAATTAACTTCACTCGCCTGTAGAAGATGACTTGTTCGCTTCAGAGTAAAATAGTACTTTTAAGTTTAGTAAAACTTTAGATGATAAATCCAAAAATGACCTTGGTTGCATTCTATCAATTCAGAACACACCTTGATGAAGTACACATAAAACTCATATATGTGTATATATATATATATATATATATATATCATATGTGAATCCTAACTTCCCTTTATCAGACGGGTTCTCATGTAATCTTATTATTCTTATTTTGATAAAATATGAATTAATAATTCAAAAACATGACATTTATGTGATTATTCATGAGAACTGTTTCATATGTTATCTCTTTTTTACTATTTTGAATTTATTATTTACAAGGAATAATAGAAAATAAATATCGGAGTGGCTTTATGATTTTGTGGGAAGTTCTTAATTTATTCATAACAAGTAGTTGTCGCCTTTTCTCTTCTAATAGCTTCCTTTGCTTATTTGAAAAACAATATAGGGGATATAAAGTACATTAAGAGTACTCTTAACATAGAAGCAAAAAAATCTATATAGTTGTATGATATATATATATATATATATATATATACACATTCATATATATATACATTTATATATATATGTATATTTATATATATATCTATACATTTAAGTATATACATATATGTATGTATACAGCCTGATTCATTAGAATTGAGACTCTCACTTTGGTAACTCCTACGTTTCCTCAAATTTAATATTCCCTCCATTTTTCATTTTGTCGTTGTTGATAGATATATCAGCTTCAACTTTCATAAAAATAAACTGTGTGAGATAGCCCTGCTTTCAATAGAAAATTGCTTCTGAATAGGATAAACGTGACTTGATTTTGGCCTCATTTCGTAATCGAAAATCTATGGTTGAAATTATGAAGATTTTAAAGGCCACAGTGAGCGGAGCAACGGTCTACATGACCGTAAAAGCCTTTAAGGAGTAAGGCAAGGTTTCAAGGAAGGTTCAGGTCCGGAAAAAAATTGTGAGGACAATGGCTGTGAAGAAGAGGATGAGGGAGAAACTCAGGACAAATCCAAATCGATCCATGAGACAGATGCCTAAAGAAGAGTGCATGAGCACCACCGGCATGTGGAGATTGGTCAGGAAAGACCTGAGGATGTTCCCTTATAAGAAGAAGCCACCTCAGATTATGTCCCAGGCCATTATGAACAAGCCTCTTATCCGTGGGAGGAAAATTATTTAACAGCTCTCCAAAGTTGCCACCCACAACAGTCAAAATGACCGGATTTTGACCTGGAAGAAGATGGACAACCCCTTAGAGCTGAGGACAGCCTTCAGAAGGCAGAAGCCACTCTCCGTCATGGTCTGGGCGGGCGTGACGTCGGACGGGAAGAGGGCCCCTTTGATATTCGTCGAAGAGGGGACGAAGGTCGACCAAGCGGTTTATTTTTACCTTCTTTGCGAGGAGGTAGTCCCATGGGTACGAGGAGAGTATCCAACGACACCTTTAGTGTTCCAGCAAGATGGGGATCCATCCCACACCAGCAAATTGGTACAAAGCTTCTGTAATTATATGTTTGCAGACTTTTGGACCAAGTACTTGTGGCCACTATCCTCCCCAGATCTGAACCCCATGTACTATGGAATATAGTCCGTTCTGGAGAGAAGGGTGTTAAGCAAGTCCTGACCATCAGTGGATATTCTAAAAAAGAAATTGTTTCAGGCATGGGCTTCCTTATCTGAGGAAGAAATATCTGCCTGTGTTGCCTCCACTGTTAGGAGTTTCAAAGCTGTAGTGAAGTGAGGATATGTCGAAAATTCATAAAATATTTATTTATTTTTACATATTATACTATTATCTTTATTTAAGCAATATTTATGAGAAATTCAATACAAAGATTATACATCGTAATACGTGTGTCTCCATTGTAGTGAATCAGGCTGTATATTCGATATTTATATTCTATGTATGTATATAATCTTTACATTTTTTCGCGAGCGTCAACAAATATATATAGTATATATACTTGGTGACGTTCCCAAAAAATGGTCGTTCGTTTGTCGTTCACCAAAAGTCATCGTTCGTCGTTCATCGTTACTTTTAAATTGAATCGTCCTTCGTTCATCGTTCGTTTGTCATTTATCATTCTGAAAAAATTGACACTGTTTTTTAGAAAGGAATTTTTTCTAGCCCAAAAAACAGTGATGACGTTTTCTTTAGAAAGAAAAAAATTTCACCTAAAAATGAAAAATCTTTGTCTTTTTTTGGCGCCAAACGAAATATAAGGAGTTTTCCTTGTCGTTCGTCAAAAACTTTGTCGTTCATCTTTCGCGAACGACGAAAGTCGTTCGAAAACGACAAAAATGAACGATAAATCAACAAGTCATATATATATATATATATTACCGTTTCCCATTACAGTTAATCTCCTTGAGTGTTTCCTCTCGTTGGAGAAATGACGTCATAGACACATCACTGTTTCATCATTAATCAAATATTTTCCTTTCTATGGGTGAGGATGTATGTACTAATGGGGATTCAGACACACATGTACATTGTACATATATCATTTTTTTCCTCTTGTAAACTTCTTCTTTCTTTCTTTTTCTGGTTTTTATCGTCAAATTAAGGATTCTTTTATTAACACTATATTCATTCCATCCATTTTTCATGCATCAAGTTAAATTTCATTGATATGAAAAGGCTATTTATACGTGTAAAAATATATATATTCAAAGGATTCGTTAATGGCGGGAAAAGAGGCCCGTAAAAAAAGGGAATTTATGTTGAATAAAGGAATACATTCTTGTTCCTGAATAGATGCTTACACCTAAACAGCCTTGAGTGAAATGATGCATTAATTATAATTTTAACTCATATTATTATTACCTCCGCCGAAGAAGGTATTGTTACCTCCGCCGAAGGAGGTATTGTTTTCACTGGCGTTTGTTGGTTGTTTATTTGTTTGTCAGCAGGATAACTCAAAAAGTACGGAACGGATTCGGATGAAACTTTGTGGAGTTGATGGAAATGCCAAAAGAAACAATGATTAAATTTTGGCATCTCTAAGTGCTTTTTTAATATGCAAAATGAGCAAAATACTAAATGAAATGGGGTCTCTATTCAGGGAGTAGGAAAGAACAAACGCTAAAAAAATATTCATTGACGTATTATTGTTCATATATCAGCTCAGGACTATGTTAACCCAGTGACGTAGCTTAAACTTCTTCCTCTTCCCGTCTCTGAGTGCTTTTTTAATATGCAAAATGAGCTAACAGAGAGGAAACAATGATTAGAGATAGAAAATCGGGCGTGTGAAAGGGAGAATGTTTGAATGGGAATGTTGTGGGGATCTGCGGAGGGACACACTCTCTGAGTGTATATATGCCTCTAGTTTAATATTTATTTTTTTCAATCAATCACGTTCCAGGAAAAGGTCTTATGGATTATATCATATTGAGTAGGCATGAGGGAAGTGATGCCTTTTTTAAATTTGCCGCCCAAATTCATTAAACCAATCACGTTAAGAAAAAGTCCCAGAGTTCCTTAGATATCTCTTAGTATCCAGAATGTCCGATGCTAACTATTTTTACATTGTATATAAATACCTTTAGTTTTATAAGGTCCAAGGCATATATTTCCATGAGTTTGTTATCAATTGACTTAAGCTAGAAGTCAATAATAGTCCTTTGGACTATATTTTTGTATTCAAAAATGGTGAAAACATATATACATAAAGTCCGTTAGAGAGGGGTTTTGTATGCATTCCGTGTATAGTTACTCTGCTAATTTAACCAGCAGTTCTTTTTTAACCGGGGAATCGAGGACTCGAGGATCTCTTATCTGTCATAAAAAACAAGTAAATTAGTTTTAAATAAGGGAAAAAAGTAACGTAAAGGAACATACTCTAATAAAGAATGCATTTAATTAATTCTTTTCTTTCCTTTTTCCTTTCGCTCATATCTTTTAATGTAAAGGAAGAAAAAAAATGGTATGATCGCAAATGTTGAAAAAGGAATATTCAAAAAGAATGTTATTATTCATGCATTCTTTATTAAAGTGAATGTTTCCTTGTTTCTTTGAAAGCGTGCCTTAGAGGCAGCTTCCATTTTAACGCAGAAGGGTAGATTTGGGTTCCTCTTCAGAAGTCTGTCAAAACCATGTGCCCTACAATGCCGTGGTTTTTAAAATGAATCTTGACAGGCAGAAGTTTTATGAAGAAAAAGTAGGTTTTTAAGCATTTTTAGTTTTCCTTCCTCATGGAAAAAAGAATTTCGTGTTCGACCTGGAGTATTGCTGATGGGTCCAAATTTACAGCTCAATTTCAAATCTCGACTGGGCTCATTAAATTTTTTTATCCTTGCAATAATTGTGGCACTCTATACAATAATATAATACACGCTTTTGTAGATTGTCATTTATTAAGGACTGTGAGGTATTTTATTCAATTAAATGTCTTTCCGCAAGAAGATACCGACTCCAATATCATTAAGGCATCGATCTTGTTTGGACCCTTCAGGCGAAAACAGAAGCTGGCATCTCATCATAAGGCAATTGAATATTCGTTGTTAAGCATAAAATCTTTAATATCAAGAAATTGACAAATCATTCGTATATAAAAATTGAAGACCTCAGAGCTATAATGATTGGGACAGCTGCTCGGTATTGCGCTATGGCAATTAAAATTCCAAGCGTCTCTGCATCTTCGTGGACATGTGCTGGTGACCTAATAAGGTTCATTCCCTCCAATTCCCTCCAATACCTCAATATCATCAAATCTACCATACGTAGACACCGCCGTTACAGATTGAATAGAGATTAAGTTTGTTTTGTTTTTTAGGTGCATATTATATATTTAGGTTTTTTTTTCTTTAGACAGTAATTTTGAATTACAATGTTCATTTATGTTTCTGTTATAACGTAACTGTCTTTAGATTTTTATATTTATATATTTGTTTACTATGTTATTGTATATTTCACTATATTTTTTTAGAATAATAAATATATTTTAACCCGAAAAAAAAAACCATAACAAACAAATTTAATATTATAATTAAGAGGTGTTTGGATTGAATAGCAAATTTAATGTTATTTGTATAAATCAATGGGGATATATTTTAATGTAAAAAGATGGCAATTGAGTTGAATTTGCTATGAATTGCATTATTTTTATGATTTTACCACTATTTTGAGCAGAAATGGATTTATATGTTGAATAACAATGTTATTGCCTTTCTAATTTTATGTGTAATGTGGGCAGCCCTTCATCAAATCACGAAACCTTTTTGTTTTTATATTTTATATCTCTAGGATCTGTCATCAAAATAGGTTTTTCTTAAAACTTCACCCAGAATAAGAGCAACAAATGATCTTTCCAGAGTAAAAAAACATTGGAAGCATCCCACATACTGCCATCGGAGAAAACTTATGTCTAAAGACAATCCTATCGTACATCGCACAATTCAAGAGTAGAATGAGGCTACTGCCAATATTCTCATTCTAATCTTGAAACTGATAGGACTCCGGAACGATCATTTGTTGCTCTTATTCTGGGTAAAGTATTACGAGAAACCTATTTTGATGACTGATCCTAGAGATATAAAAACCAAAGGTTTCGTCATTGATGAAGGGCTGCCCACATTACACATAAAATTAGAAAGGCAATAATATTGTTATTCACAATATAAATCCTATTTCTTCTCAAAATAGTTGCAAAAAATTCCGATCAGCGATCCGATCAATTTAATTGCGATCACACAAAAAACTACTTATGTAATACTAATTCTAAGTAAAAATTTAAATATATATACAGTCAAACCTTTATAAGTCTTCTTTATATGGCAATGGAATGATTGTTTCCCATAGCCTATGAGCTCCAAAATAACGACTTCTCCATAGGCGCCTGTCTGTATATTTTAGGACAAAAATATCAGAATGATTGTTTCTCATAGCCTATGAGCTTCAACACTCTGGCTCCACAATTGACATATGTCAGCCTATTTTAAGACAGAAGTTGCCAGAAATAAATGTTTCCCATAGCCTATGAGCTCCAAAACAATGACTTCTACATAGTCGTCTGTCTGTATATTTTAGGACAAAAAATATATCAGGATAGCACACACTGGCTTTTTCTATTGGTATTAGTCTGAATTTTGTGTTTTCTAAACAAATATTTGTTATTGGAATAGATTCTGGTCAATATGACACTAGTTAAGTCTTAAGAAATTTAGGGTTTGTCTCACAAATCCTTATTACAAACATTTTTTGTTTTTTAGTTATTTTATACAAATTGATCAGATCGCTATTTTTTAGTGATTTTCTTACGATCGAAAGATATCAGGACCTTTTGCGATACTTCGATCAGCGATCAAATATCGCTATATCGCTATTGATCGCGGATCAGAAAAAACTCCGATCAACAAGCCTGGATACTACCATGGATCACTTAAATGAAAACCCATCAGAGGAAGAAGACTTTCTCACCTTCTCGTGCAATCCAAGATGTGACGCGGTTTTATCAAAAATTCACTACGTTATTAATAAAAAAGAACAGTCAAAGATGCCAACCTCTCTGAAATGACGTTCATCGCTTCCCTTTATTCCAAAGTTATCCAACAATTATAAACTGTATATACATAAGAAACTCAAATAATTTACTTATAACTCATTACTGTCGTGTTTGTGTTTTTTTGTAATATCATTATTGTTACATAATGTATACAATTCTAACGTTATGTTAAAACGGTTATGTATTTGTGATTGTTATTTTTTCAATAATACATACTGAAATATAAACTCCTGCGGTCAAGAAGAAAAAAAACTTTACAAACTTATATGTATTCATAAGTTTGTGAGAATTAACGTACTTTGTGATAATTAACTGAAACATCATGACAAAGCTACAGCAAAGCAAAACGTTGGTTCCAGAAATGACGAAATAATCTAGATATAAATTGGTAGTGCCTCTACTCAAGGTAACATTTTGAGAATATTCATCAAATATTTTTCTTCTTCCTTGATTGCAGTTCTCAAAGAATGTTGTAGTAATCTTATAAATATCTAAATATACATTAAATATTCCAAAATTCCCACATTCCCAAAAATAATGGTTATCAGACTATAATGGATTACCCAACATGATCTCAAGATTTAAGAACCTCCTCTATTGTGAAACATTCGATTAATAAAGAATTGTTATCCAAAAACTCGTTCAGATTATCGTAATGTGTAACTAACCAGTTCTTGGGGATAAGAACAATGAAAACTTTTATTGCATGTTGGCTTCATTATAATAACGAAATTTGGCTTCTCACAAATATTACATTCTTTTATAATCAAATTCAGTGTTTCAAATATCCGTTTTCTCAACAAAAAAAATTGTCTAAGATGAAAGATTTTTATTAAATGTATTATTATAATATATATATATATATATATATATATATATATACAACGGGTACCCGGCTGTTTTTTAGCGTCCCGGCCCAGTGTCCCGGTTTTTAGACACCGGGCTGGGACTTAATATTTTCTATCGTTTGTCATTCATAAAGTGACGACGTTTTTTAGAAAGGAATTTTCGAAATATTATTTTCTTAAAAACACGTCGTCACATCTGAATGTCGAAGGAACGAACGAAAATGTATATTAAGTCCCGGCCCGGTTTTGGCCCTGCCCGGCTTGAAAAATTTAAGTCCCGGACCGGGTCCCGGCGAAAAAAGGTGTCCCGGTCGTTTCCTGATATATATATATATATATATATATTTTTTGGTATCATTACTAAGTTTTCTTGAACTTTAGACACTTTCATCTTCTCATCTTTGCTTTTTTTAAACAATATTTGAAGAGCCAGTAAAAGTCTCTGCAGTATGTACTTTATTTATTTTAGACAAATTCTTTTCTTCTCTCCAGGCTCTTTAAATATTCATTTTCCACTTATGTAACACTTGTACTATAAGCTAAAATACGGCTTACTTAAAGTAGAAGAGCATTAAAGTTAAGCTTATTTCTAAGTATGTTTTTTTGGCTCATTGTTTTTAATTAAAATTATGAATAATATAATATATGCATAATCAAAAAGGAGACCTTAGCAAAAAAAATATAAATCTTGAGAGCTTATTTAAATAAACTCGCATATTTGGGCGCCTAGGGCGCCCATATGTTCGCCCTTCGGGTATGGGTAGGTTTTAAGTCACATGAGACGCTTTTTTCTTTTTTATTTCTCTAACTCCTCCTCCTCCTTTTCTTTTTTCCTCTCTTTACCTCGAAAAGTAGGTAGTTCAAATCAGACAAGGTCTGAAATTTTGCATTTTCATTTCTGGTCCCATCACTTTGCAAATAGTTTTATTAGGTCCGTCTAGACCCAAGGATTCCATAGATAACTTCAAAGTTCAAATCTGGCCATAAATGTAGGAGGAGATAGCGTGCGGACATATAGACGGACAGAGATTGGTAAATTAATATATAGATTGTTTGTAAGCTGTTGGGGAAGAAGGCCTCAAACAAACAGATATCTATTCATTTACTGTAATGAATAATTCGGAATTTCAATAATTTAACGCAAGTCACCAAACCTTTTATTTAGGAAGCAATATTTATAAGTTTGTTATGGGACTCCATCATAGAGATATAAGATATTGAGAGCTTATTCTCTCCAAATAGCAGTGAAACATCGTTCATCTGTATTCAAGACATAATGACGTATTCTCTGAAGAATCCGTCCTCCAATAGTTGAGAAACATCGTTCAGCTGTATTCTGGACACAATGATGTATTTCTCTGAATAATCCAATAAGCCCTCTATATCTTTATATCTCATGGACTCCATTACAGCTGATCGATTATCATAATAATACTTGTTATGGAAGGGAATGAGTTCTCTACATTTTATTTGGCGTAACCACCAATCTATATATTATAAGAAACTTATTTTTCCAGAGAAGGAAAATATTTATTAAGATATTATGGCCTGTCAAAAAGGATAATGGGCCCGTAAAATTATTTTTTTACCAAATACATGAAAACCAATTTAAAAAATAATGCTTCATCCGGTAATAGTGCTATGGTAGCATCTAGCGGTTTTATCCGCTTCATCGCTCACTCACCGACAGTGTTTCAAAAAAGCTTTAAACAAGGCTTGTAATATTTATATTAGTAGCAATGGGCTTGTTAATTCCTTCACTGGATTGTTTTAGCCGGTTTTCTCAATTAATAAAAGTGGCTCTAAATATCAAATGAATTCTGACTTTTTCTGTCATATTGTAAGTAAACTATGTCAGGGAATATTATAGTACCTGGAATAGGAACTCACTCCTTTTCATGTCAGAGTTTAACTACTTTTGTAAAAAGGAAAATAAATCCCCTCATCTTCCCTTTTTTACGAAAGTAGTTAAACTAAGACATAAAAAGGAGGAGTTTCTATTCAAGGTACTATAATATTCCCTGACCATACCTACAAGAATTTTTTAACCTCCACTCACAAATATAAGCCAAATGATTACTTTTTTTAATAAACTCTGCAAAGTTATAAAAAGAGAGGATTCAAGTTACTTCAAAAAATGAATTGCAATTACTGCGCAAAATAGAACAAAGAGGAAAGAAACGTGCTAGCACTGCATCAAAATTATCGAGAGTTACTAGGAAGAAAAGAGCTTCAATATACTTAAATGAAATATTACTCGTGAACAAGCATAGCTTAAGTAAATGATAATTATTTTATAGTGGAAAAAGGAAATAGGCTAATGGTATATAATATATCGCTTTAGGTTTTGACACTTTTAATACAAAATGACACTTTTATCCGATTTATTTTTTATATTTTTATACCGGTAGAGTAGCCAAGTGGGGGCACCACTCTTGATGTTCCAAATTTGTACTTATCGAATTAAACTTCTGTCAAAGAAAGCATAATGTCCTAAATATGTTTCTTATCGGTAGCGGTTTGATGTATTATTTGATTTTTTTTTGTTAAGCAAAAAATGACTTTTATTGACAAAAAAGTTAGTTTTTAGATGATTATAAATATATATATATATAAATATATTAGGGCTGTTCTTATTTTTCAAATGTTTGAAATGTTAGCAACATTGTGGATTTTCTGTTTCTTGGTGATAAAAGAAGACGACATACAAAGTTTGAACAAAATCGGTCAACTTTACGAGGTCGCGCAACGAGGTCAAAGTTTTAAAAATTTAGTAAAATATAGTTTTCCGCAAATTTCTGAAAGTGGTGGACGTTACAGACTTCAACAATAATTATTAGTTTATTAGTTTAAAGGAAATCTAATTTACTACCAGACGTATGTTTGATGTTTTTAATAAAACAAAGTTTTCAGTAAAAACAAAAAAAAATGAAGTGTCTAATGATAGCATATTTCATAGCTTTTTGTATCAATTAACTTCACTCGCCTGTAGAAGATGACTTGTTCGCTTCAAAGTAAAATAGTATTTTTAAGCTTAGTAAACCTTTGGATGATAAATCCAAAAATGACCTTGGTTGCATTCTATCAATTCAGAATTAAGTACAATTTGGGTTTACATCATAAGACTCAGAGCCTGTATGACCTATCAGAAATCGATTATGAAAAAAATAAATAATAATGTGTTTCTTAGATTTGCGTCAAGGTATCCTCTCAAAATTTTACTTTGTCTCTGACGCATTTATAATCCATTATATGCGTCATTTTGTACACGAGATATGCTTTTTTTAATGTACATATAAGAATGAAATGTCTTGCAGAAAAAAAAGTAGGCTACTCGGAGTTTGAGAAAAATTTCAGACTTACCCTTGGTTTTCCATTGAGGGTAAGTAGTGCAAATGAGCTCAAGACTACAGAAGAAAACGTTCGCCAGGAAGAAGAGGAAGATCGTTTACTTCCTGAAGAAGAAAATACAAAAATCAAAGATTTGCCCGTTCGTCAAGAAACCGATTTGCTAGAAGGTCAAGCAACAGAAAAAAATGTAAATGAAGAGTTGACCATCCTTCCAAATGTGCCAAAGACCTCGGCTTTAAGAGCAGACTGGCAGAAAGTACTTAAGAAGAAAACGACGTTGTCAAAAGAAAATATGAAAACAAAAATATTAAACGAGCTTTTAGCAGTCCAGAACAAGACAAAAAGAAAAAAGCGAAGGATACCGATGAGGATGAAAAAAAGGTGCCTGTTAATGACAGGGATCCTGAGAGAACATCACACTGTCCAATATACAAGAACCAACCTACTCCTAGTACGCCCAGAAAAATATGATCAGTTCAGCCACATACATCAACTTTTTATTAGTCGTGATGAAGACGCCCAAAATTTTAAATCCAAAAACATTTTATGCGACCAGTTTAGTGGGACATATTTTATCTTCTTCAATCGCAAGTTTTACCCTCATATTTAAGAAAGTTTTATTGTTAGTTTCGAGATACAATATAAACAACAAAAAATTATATATCAACGATGAAGATTTCGATTATGTCTTTTAACGTAACTCTATTTCGTCTCCTGTGAGAGCCTCGAAGATCTTCGGTTACATCAAGTCCATAGGTTTTCCAGATGTAGTTGCTCTGATCGATACTCGTTTAGAAGACCCTCTGAGAATGACTCACCTTTATCCACCGTCACATTTATTCTTCTCTGCTAATTCTACATCGAAACTTTCACATCCTTCAAGGGGAATTTTGCTCTTTGTAAGAAAATCCTTATGTCCAAAACTAGTCCAATCGGACACAAAAGGTAATTTTGTGTCTGTGGACTGCAATTTCTCCAATAAAACTACGAGAATTCACGCCATCTATGGTCCTAATAGAGATGAGGATTACTTCTTTTCCAAAATAGTCGACGACAGTTGCAATGAAAACACAATCATCCTCGGAGACTTAAATGTAACTCTAAAACCAAGCAGAGACTCGTTGAATTACAACGGGTCTCATAATTTAAAAAACAAAAAGGACCTGGAAAGAGTTATCAATAAGCTCAAACTAGAGGACGCAGGTCTCTTTCTGGACAAAGAAAGGCCAAAAATGACATTTACCAAACTATATAAAACTGGCAAATATATAAGTAGCCGACTGGACTATATACTAATGTCAACTTCTATTTCAAATTACCTTGAAGACTTTAAAGCCCTGCCCTCATTCATCTCGGACCATTCACCTATCATGGCTTATGTACATATTGCAAATACGTCGTTCAAAACCCATTGGAAGCTGAACGTCTCGCTTTTGGAGGACAGTTCTACGTGTAAGGAGATAGAGCGTGTAATTAATGAGGGTAAAGATATGTACAAAAGCAATATACTTTCACCGTGTTCTGCCCTGCAAAGAGTAGAGGCCCAAGCTAAGAGGATCTTGATAGAGAAAGGAAAAAAACGAGCTTCCGAAGAAAAAGAACAATTGAATGATCTCTTAAAACTGAGAGACACAGAAGGGAACAGAGCCGATATAAATGAAGCAATTGAGGGCATTATAAAATCTCAAAACATAGGACGGGCGATAAGAATAAAGTCAGAAATTGTCGAAAATAACCTTAAACCTCTTCCCTCTTCTCCTGCTATGGAAACAAGAATCCAAAGTTCTAGAAAGATAATTCAATTAAGAAATACAAAAGGTAAAATTGTCAACGATCCTAGAAGAGTAAAAGAAGAAATTAAAGACTATTACTCGAATCTTTATCAATGTAGCGAATGCAAAAAACTCGGTACTTGTCCATTTTGTCAAAAATGGAGACTGAACAAGGAAGATATAAAGATCGAGGACATCCTAAACGACCCAGCAGTACAGCTACCGGAAGAAAAATATAAAGACTTAGAAGCCCCCATATCTGAAAAAGAAATAATATCATACATACAAGGCTATAGAAAGAAATATAAAACACCGGGCACCTCGGGACTTCCCTTTGAGTTCTATAAAAAATTTGATACAAAATTAGCACCACTTCTGGAGGAGGCATTTCATGAAATTTGGAAATTGGGCTACGTACCCCATTTTATGAACGAGGGAATACTTTCATTAATTCCTAAAAACGGCAAAGACAGGCTTGATATTTCAAATTATAGACCAATCACAGTTCTGAACACGTCCTACAAAATCCTGACTGGAATCTTAAACGATCGAATGATGAAAGTTCTTCCCTTAATTATATCAGACTCCCAAAAGGGTTTCATGAAGCACAGAAGGGCAGAGGACATTTCGCGCTCTATTCAAGATGCTATGGACTTAGCAAGAAGTAAAAAGATAGAGTATGCTACCCTTCTTATTGATTTTCAGAAAGCATTTGACTCTATTAATCATAAATATATGTTTTTGCAATTAAGGAGAAAAGGTTTTTCCATGAACTTCATAAATATGATTGGTACCATTCTACGAGTATCATCATCGAAAGTAGGTCCAACGAATGATGAAAACCGCTTTGCAATCTATCGTGGATGTAAACAAGGAGACCCGATATCTCCGACTCTTTTCCTTATTGCAATTGACGGTTTGAGCGATCTACTAAGAGTAGAAATATCCACAAGTCTATCTCCCCTCATACTTCTTTATGCTGATGACCTGACTATGTTTTTCCCCGGTACTGAAAGTGGAATAATATCTTCTATAAATTTTGCATTATTAAACCTGAAAATTTTCTCCAAAGATTCTGGTTTAGAAGTTAATAGAAGTAAAAGTGTGGTACTTACTTCGATTGAGGAGCCTCTAAAAAATAAATTCCCTTATTTCAAATACGAGCAAGAGACGTCTCTTCTTGGACTTATTATTTCAAATTGTAGTTCAATAAAAGGTTGCTCTAGTAACCGTGAAAAGGTAATCAAAACCATTACGAAAACAGTTTCACAAAATGATCATCTTTCTTTCAATACCTTGGACAGAATTATGATTTGGAATTCGTTAGTAATACCCAAAGTGGTTCATCTGCTTAGATTCATCCCATACTCAAAAGATACTTCGGAAAAGCTTCAGGCCATACAACTGCGATATATTTGGAGCAATAAACGAGGGTACATATCAAGTGACCGTTTGTTTACTCCACGCTCCGAATGGGGCTTAGGATTAAAGAACGTTGAATCTTTATGGAAAACTTTAAATTTAGGGTGGCTCCATAGATTAAAAAATAATAATGACTTTTGGGCTCAAAAACTAAAGGATAATTTTGAAAAACAAACCGGCTATAAATTTCAACAAAGAGTCTTTATGGGACCCCAAGAACTGTTCACTACTTCCATCAAATATAACCAATACTGGATGGAGATGACCACTTCGTGGAAGTCATCAATTGGCTTTGTTCTACCTTTGCTGGGTGCAAACGAACCCTTAAACTACAATCCAAGGTTCTATACGGTAGAGGAGCTCTTCAAAATACACTATTTAACTTCGTTGGGCCAAATTAGTAAAGATCTGGATCAAACCTGTCCTAAGACGTTCCTACAACTGAAAAGAATCAGTAGAGTCAAGGGTGTTTTTAATACTCTGTTCATCTGCCCCCCAACTCCCTTTTATATTGCATTGATAAATGTCTCCAATAAAAGCATTTACTATTCAATTAACAAAAGTCTCATTAAAAAAACATCGGTAGATCTGGTGAAAAAAAGACTTCAACGTTTTGGATGTAATGACAGCGGGGAGATTATCAGGGGATCGAAAAAACTCTTTGGTAACACCCTCACAAGTAGAAAAGAAAAATGGTTCCGATACAGAATGTCGACATCTTCTCTGTTCACCAATAAATCAAGGGAGAACAGAGATGAAAGGAACTGCAATTTCTGTTGCGAAGAAACGGAGACATCATGCCATTTATTTTATAACTGTATAAAAATTAAGCATGTTATAAATATGGCTTCGGAGCGAATAAGAAACGAATTCCAAACTTCCATCTCCATGTATGAATGGTTGGTGATGCTATCCCCCTCAAATGAAAATTTTAATAAGATTGAGCTGATCATTACAAGACTCCTACTCTTCATCTACGCGGCGCGGTCTGCAAACAGAGCGATCCCAACTGGTCTCGATAGTTGGATTGACAAGGAGCTGCTGCTTTTAAGAAACTTTAATGAAAGAGGATTTATAGTAAATTCTAGTCCCCAACCTTCTCCCTAAACATCCTATTTTAGTCCGCTTTCCGTTTTTACATTGTTTTTATTACGTGGTATATGATTTGTATATTTTTATATTTTATTAAGCATTTTTATGATGTGTTTCATGTCCTTTAACAGTTGCTCTCCCCCATCCTTACAGATGTATTTTACTGTAAAAAACTGAAAAATTTTGTTTCCTCAAAGATGTGAATAAAAAAAAAAAAAAAAAAATATACATATAAATCTCTACTTATTAAATGACATGATTTAGTATACCAAATATTTTCATTTGATATTTTTGGTGTTCTAAAAATTGCTATACTTTAAGAGATATAAGCAAATACGTACTCTCCCCCAAAAATGATCTTTTGATATGAGAATATACAATACCACTTGGTAACTGCTGTTAGTGTTACCTGGATAGAATGAAAAAGAAGGGAGAGAAGTGAGGCAAAATACTCTCTCCCTTCTCTTTCTCTTTCTATCCAGGTAACACTAACAGCAGTTACCAAGTGGTAATTGTATATTCTCATATCAAAGATCAATTTTTTTGGGAACAGCCCTAATATATATATATATATCAGAAAACGACCAGGACACTTTTTTTCGCCGGGACCCGGGCCGGGCTGGGACTTAAATTTTTCAGCCGGGCCGGGCCAAAACAACCTGGATCTTCAGTATATTTTCATTCTTTGTCATTCTGAAAGTAACGACATTTTTTTAGAAAATAATTTTCTAAAAAAGTCCCGGCCCGTGTCTAAAAACGGGAAACTCAAAAACAGCCGGGACCCGGGTTGGGCCGGGTGCCCGGTCGTTTCCATATATATATATAAATATCGTATATATAAATATCGTATATATACATATAAATTATCTTTGCATGCTCCCAGACTCCACATAATAGATCATTTATAATTTATTGGCTATATTAAAAAAACATGGAATTACTCTTTAAAAAAATCTATTATTTCGTCCATGCAAATACATACCTTTTTATGAACAATTTCTTTAAAAAAAGCTTCACACCAAACTCAATCCTTGGGAAAACCAATTTGATAATGGACTCCATTAATAGTGCGTTGCATAGTCTGATTTGAGCATTGACAACATGAAGAGCCTTCCAATAATCTTAATGCTATTAATACTACAAGGAGGTATTATTTCATCAGGAAGAAAGTACAAGGCAGAGGTACGTTCATACCAAAGAATATATGTGTAGAAGTAACATGTTGTAGTGAGTATCGTATTTGCTCTGGCATCCATTGTCAGGAAAGACAGTGACACCAAAAGCTAAGAATGAAAGACTTAACTTTAAAAAATAATGATGTGGCATCACTGATCTCACTGCATATATTATGAACAATTGTATTTATTTGTAATATGCAATGAAGTTTCACTTTCGCTTTAGTTCTTCGTGCCCCTGTATTTCCAACAAATAAGCCGAGAATTAGTACTACAAAACGTTGCTTCTGTATCTATATTTCTATGGTTCGACTTAGGAGTCTAAAAGAGTGGTAAAAACGAACACGAAGAACACAAACATTATCCTTATGTCTTAGTCTGCTGATTTTCAAAATAACCCCCAATCCCGAAGTTATTTTATTCATACGGTTTCGAAGGATCATGGAACAACAACAGCAAGTCGTTTGCGGGAGGATAATCTACCGACGATCATTCCTCTGCGGTAATGCTTCACCTCAATCTACAGGGTGCGTAATAAGTCCGGGAAGGAGAGATGAAGCTTTATGTAAATATTATATTTCTAACTTAAAACTTGCAAAACTTGATAGAACTTTTTAAAGGTCGAATCAACACAACTCTTTACAATTTTTTCAAATATCCGCCATTCTCACGCAGTACAGCTTCAAGACGTCCAAGGACCTGTTTACAAGCTGCATGCAACCGTTTCTTCACTGATTTTGTCTCATTTCTTTCACGAGAGTCTCTATTAAACTGGTCAAATTTCGGTGAGGCGAAGCACAAGCCTTTCTATCATTATAGATCACATGAACAAGTCAATGACGTTGACATCAGGACTTGAAGGCGGCCAGGTAAATTTGTCCCAAAGTCTGGAATATTCTGCTTGCACCATTCTTTGACCAGTTTGGACACATGGACTGGAGCAGAGTCTTCCTGAAAAGTGAAGAAGGTTTCCCATGGAAGTACTTGGTCATTTACATTGACAGATAGACCTCCTTGTTGATCTTGACACCCTCGGGGACAAATATGAGAGGTTTCTTTTTTCCATCTGACATTACTCCTGCACAGACCATCACAGACCTTTTGACGCCGAAAGACTACCCGGACCTTGACAGGAATGACAGCACAGCTCTTGGCCAAAATCCGGTCACTCTAGGAAATTTCACTGCCTAAACTGTTAACAATTTTTCGTCGGTATAAAAAACCCTGACCCTGCGTGCCAGACTTAAGTTTTTTCAGAAGAATTTGGCCTCATTCTCTCCGCTCTCAATTGTGGACTCGGAAAAGAAGTTGAAGTCTTATTTTCTTGTATGGGGTCAACCCTAGATCCTTTTTACTAGATTTCTCATGGACCAATCGTCTCATCTTTTTCTTTTTGGCCATTTTTCTCAGGCTTCCTGCAGGATTCCTTCTGATCTTCTCGTGGATCCTCTTCACACACCTGTGTTCTCACAGACTTTTATCGCCCACTACTCTTGGGCTTGTCGGAAGTGTTTCCAGCCTCTGTGTACCGTTTGACCTTCCCACTTCCCGAAATTATTACGCAACCTCTACAATTATCTTCATGTGTATCGATGGTTGTTATTTATTATAGGGCGGAGTCACGACAACATCTACCGGAAATAACCCTCAATGTCTCGAGTTCGAATTCCGTCCCCACTTGCAAAGGCATGTCTGTGTGAGGTGGGAATTGTAGCAGATAAATAGAAAATATGGATGGAATTATTCGAAAACGACGCTTCTTATTTTAAAACCTTTTAAGAGTCACACGAGTTCAAATTGATTAATTTTTATTATCGAAATATATATTTTACGGTGCCCAGAAGGAGGAAAAAAGGCACAATATAGGCATACTGAGGTTGATTGATTTTTAGTGAAGTAAATATAGGTAAATATTGTGCAAACACTATTGGTATATAAATTTAATAAGTAATTGTATAAAAAATCATTAAAAATAATGTGTTCCATGATTTTTTTAAATTATAGTTTAATTACTTTAGATATTGCCTCATATAGCATACAATAGACTTGTTCAAATTTTACAGGAAACATATTTTAATTTGGGCCCCGGGATGCCTGCAGCATGGGCCATTTAGGGTGGCGCCAATGAAAATGGAATTTTTATTATGATATAGTAGTCGAAATGAGATTTGTTGAAAAACTTATTTGCAAAAACGGGTATGACAAACAAAAAAAAATTATTAAAAAAATCCGTTTGTTTTTTTAAATTTCAAGTTTATTTAGTAACTGACTACATTTGTAGATATTTACCTATGTTGTAAGAGAGCTAAGCATATTACATACTTCATATTAGTTTACTGTAATTTAATCGCGAGTAAATTTGTCGCCGAGCTTTTTATAGCCGTTTTTTTTGTCGCGGGTAAATACATCGCTTGCTCTTTTAAAGTCAGTCACTTTTGTAGTTCGTCTTTTTGTCGCGGGTAAATTTGTCGCCAAGCTTTTTTGTAGTGAAGTAATTTTGTCGTTCTTCTTTTTTTCATAGGTAATTTTGTCGCCAAGCTTTTTTGTAGTGAAGCAATTCCGCGCTGTTTATTTTTAACTTTGTGGACCTATTCATGGGGACTCTGTCTGGGGTCCCATGGGGTTTGAATCTACCGCTGACATTTTTAGGGAGAAAAGACACGCGGCTTAAGGGTTGTGCACACCTTAGCCTCGGGTGTTCCGCCGCGATTGAAATCTACGCAGGGTCAACGGTGGATTTCAACGTTATAGAACCCCCGGCTGAGACTGGCGTACCCCCCCCCCCCCCCCAAAAAAAAAAAAATTGATTATACAAAACTCTTGGGCAAAATGCATACAACCCACCACCAATGGGCCCTCGGGTTCTGCCGAACACAATCGGGGTGTTTTGGGGTTAGAAATCCCCCGCAATGGGCCATAGGTTCTGCCAAACCCAATCGGAGTGTTTTGGGGTTACAAATCCCCCACCAATTGGCCCTTGGGTTCTTTAAAACCCAATCAAGGTGTTTTGGGGTTAAAAATCCACCCCCAATGGCCCTCATGTTCTGCCGAACCATCGGAGTGTTTTGGGGTTACAAATCCCCCGCCAATGGCCCTTGGGTTCCGCCAAACCCATCGGATGTTTTGGGTTAACAATCCACCACCAATGGACCCTCAGGTTCCGTCGAACACAATCAGGTGTTTTGGGGTTACAAATCCCCTGCCAATGGGCTCTTGGGTTCCGCAAACCTAATCGGGGTGTTTTGGGGTTACAAATCCACCGCCAATGGCCCCTCAGGTTCCGCCGAACACAATCAGGGTGTTTTGGGGTTACAAGCCCACCGCCAATGGGCCTTCGGGTTCTGCCGAACACACTCGGTGTTTTGGGGTTACAAACCACCGCCAATGGGCCCTCGTGTTCCGCCGAACACACGCGGGTGTTTTTGGGTTACAAATTCCCCGCCAATGGGACCTCGTTTCCCCAACCTAATCGGGGTGTTTTGGGGTTACATATCCCCCGCCAATGGCCCTTGGGTTCCGCCAAACCTAATCGGGTGTTTTGGGGTTACAAATCCCC
>CP045901.1:12026616-12059697 GCA_013387185.1 Caligus rogercresseyi | reverse complement strand
GGATTTGTAACCCCAAAACACCCCGATTGTGTTCGGCAGAACCCGAGGGCCCATTGGTGGTGGGTTTGTATGCATTTTGCCCAAGAGTTTTGTATAATCTAATCTTGGGGGGGGGGGGGGGTACGCCAGTCTCAGCCGGGGTTCTATAACGTTGAAATCCACCGTTAACCCTGCGTAATTTCAACTCGTGGCGGAACACCCGAGGCTAAGGTGTGCACAACCCTTAAGCCGCGTGTCTTTTCTCCCTAAAAATGTCAGCGGTAGATTCAAACCCCATGGGACCCCAGACAGAGTCCCCATGAATAGGTCCACAAGTAAAAATAAACAGCGCGGAAAATGCTTCACTACAAAAAGCTTGGCGACAAAATTACCTACGAAATAAAGAAGAACGAAAATTACTTCACTACAAAAAAGCTTGGTGACAAATTTACCTGCGACAAAAAGACGAACTACAAAATTGACTGACTTTAAAAGAGCAAGCGATGTATTTACCCGCGACAAAAAAACGGCTATAAAAAGCTCGGCGACAAATTTACTCGCGATGAAATTACTGGACCACCATCATTAACCTCTACTGACTGGTTTGTATCAACATTTCCAACTTACGAGGAGGCTTACAAGATCGAGCACTGTACAAAGGACCCTCTATGATTCAAGAACGTGCGGAGGTGGACTTCCTATGGTCTCCAAGACCTCGTCCGAAGAAATCTAGACATTCTGCGCTCTATCACAGGGAACATTTCAAAACAAACGGGCCCTCTCTCCTTCGTGGGGACCAGGACCACAAATAGAAAGAAAAACCTCCACCTCAAGACTGGGGATCTTAATAATTATTTTATCACACCTTTTTTACACCATTTCTCTATCTTATTATCGTGTCTATCGTGCCTGTATTTCTTATGATTAATTTTAATGCCATTTGTATTTAACATCAGAAGACAAACGCAGGTTTTAAGTTTGTATAATTCCAGTTGATTCGAACCTATTAATATTTTCAAAATGTATTTATATGCATATAGAAAAAGTGAAATATAGAAATTATGATTTAAAAAAAAAAAAAAAAAAGGAAAAACTAACTAAAATAAAATGACAATATATATAATATTTATTCTGAAATTATGTGAATAGGAATTGCAACGTAAGACATTTTAATTGAAAGTGTATAAATAAATAATATATATATATATATATATTAATTATGTTAGACACTATAAACATATGTTATAAATGCATTGATCTTCCTAATTTTATTATTGTAAGGATATAAGGATTTGTTATTTTCTAAAAAGGTATCATGATTTTAGCATTGCCAGGCATATATTCCTATTACAAAGTTATTGAATAAAAATGCATATATTTAATTTTTATTGTATATGCTTCGCTGGAATTGTATCATGAGAGGGTATGAAGAAGCGTTATTAATGTACATCATCCTTCCTTTCGGTTATCTATGTCCAATATATTTTTTCTTAACTATGAATAAAAATCAGTATACAAAAAAAGAAGCTGTATGTGCCAGTAGTTATACATTGAATATTGGATCTTAAAATATATACCATATTTATATTGTTATTTTATATTGTGTCATGACAATTTCAATGGTATTATAAGTACTATAGATTTATTTAAATCATATATATATAATATATATATATCAGGAAACGACGGGTACCTGGCCTGGTTCCGGTGTTTTTTTAGCAGCCCGGCCCGGTGTGCTGGGTTTTTAGACACCGGGCCGGGACTTAAATATTTTCTTTCGTTGTCATTCATAAAGTGACGACGTTTTTTTTAGAACGGAATTTCGAATATTCTTTACTAAAAAAAAGTAATCACTTTTGTGTGAGAACTTTTTTTGAAAGTCTTTTTAAAAAAAACGTCCTCACTTTTTTGGAAAATTATTTTCTAAAAAAAAGTCGTCACTTATTTTTTTGGAAATTCTTTTCAAAAAAACGTCGTCACTTCAGAATATCGAAGGAACGAAAATATATATTAAGTCCGGCCCGGGTCCTGGTGAAAAAAGGTGTCCCGGTCGTTTCCTATATATATATGTATATATATATATAAACATGATCAATGGGAGATAAAAACAATGCAATAGAGGAATTACAATATTATTATTATTTAATGTTGTTGTCTATATCAACTCTTTATTATGTACTCAAATCATTCTCTAAAAGATACATAAATCCTGTATACTTATATTATCCACCCATTTGAATAAGTATTTACATACAATATGTAAGTCTATGTTAGTCCCTGGATGCTAGCTAGTAGTGCTAGCTCCCTCTCTCTCTCACTCTTTAGTCAGTATCCAAGTAATGTTAAGTAAGTCTCGGAGGATACTTTATACTAAGGAAGAAAGCAACTTAATATAATGACAGTGTTTGTTATTCGCATATGGAATTCGAGTTATTGATAATATTAATATAAACGTCTTTATATATATATATATTATTTATGTAATTTTCTTATTTTTTTCTTAGTTGAAGTATTTTGTTAAACGCAGGTGTCAACTAAAAAGGTGGTCAAAGTTTCTTATTCCCTTATTTATAAATCTATAAATAATTTCCTTTCAACAAGTGCAAGAAATTGCATGCAAATGTAAGGACTTCTTTTATTTTTGTTTTTAAATAGGTAATAGCTATAAAACTTTGTTTTTACTGCAGTTGTTGTTTGTAACTAGAGGGAGTGGCAAGTTTTTGTTTTGGATTTTTTTAGTGAAAAAGCGCAACTAGTAGATTTTTTAGGAGGATAATACATTTAAAAAATACATTACTTTGGAAATATAAAAAGATAGTACTTCATTTGACATATATAGGTATATGTTATATATACACAAATTTTTTCTATATATATATATATCTTTATATATGATATTTTATACATATGTTATACGTTATTTATATATATATCCATATGTCGTTTCTAATCTATTATATATCGGAAACGCCAGCTGTTTTTTAGACACCGGGCCGGGAATTAAATATTTTCTTTCGTTTGTCATTCATAAAGTTTTTTAGAAAGGAATTTCGAAATGATATTTGCTATAAAAAAACGTCATCAGTTTTTGTTCTTAGAATTTTTTAAAACGTCTTCACTTTTTTGGAGATTTTTTCCTTAAAAACGGAGATTTTTTTCCTTAAAAAAAACGTCGTCACATTTTTTGGAGATTCTTTATTTAAAAAAAACGCTCTCACCTTTTTGGAAATTATTTTCTAAAAAAACGTCGCCACTTATTTTTATTGTTGGAAATTCGCACTTCAGATTGTCGCAGGAACGAAAATATATTTTAAGTCCCGGCCGGCAGATTGAAGTACTTTGTGAGGATCTTAAAAGATCATAATTAGCCCATTAGTGAACTTACAAAAACTTCACATTTTAACTTTAAAAGAACGCAACTTTTTGAATTGGATGGGACACCCACTTTTCTTAAAAGGATAATTCTTCTTCAAAAAGCTATATTGATGCACCTGTTACACCTTTAGTATATATATATATATATATATATATATATATATATATATATATATTCATATATATATATATATATATATTATATATATATTATATCTATATATATATAATAACAAGAATTCCGTTCGTTCGTCGTTGTTCGTTTGTTCGTTCGTTCGTTCGTTCGTTTCGTTTCCCTGTATCTCCCGAAACAGGTCATTAGATCTTGACGAAATTTTCAGTGAACAATTTTGAGAGCTCAGGGTGTGTTTAGTGGGGTTGTCAACTCCCGGAAAATTCGTCATCGACATGCTTATTTTATTCGCCAAAACGTTTTTTGCCGATTTTTTAAAATTTACAAGTTAGATTTGGCCCAAATTTTCTGTGGATAAGACTGAGGTACTAAGACGTGTTTTGTTTATTGAGTGTTTCCCGGACAATTCGTTTTCTACATGATAACTTAAAATATTTTCTTTTGTCCCTGTATGTCCCCCCAAATTTAAGTTTTGTGGAAAATAACAACACTTTTTATATTGTAGCATCGTAATAATCAAATTTCAATAATGCTTAGAGATGGAGAGGATGTCAATACCCAGCCTTAAGGAATACAAAACGGAAAAAAATGGCAATGACGATGCAATGACGACTTTTTAAGGAACTACTTCTCATAAGAAAATAACATAGGCACTCTATGAAAAAAAAGCTTGGCGACAAAAATACCCGTGACAAAAAGAAGAACGACAAATTTGACTGACTAAAAGAGCAAGCGATGTATTTACCCGCGACAAAAAAAACGGCTATAAAAAGGTCCACGACAAATTTACGCGCCATGAAATTACTGGACACCGAAACAAGTGTGCAATGTGTGGGGAGGAAGAACACAAAACAATGCCTCATGTCTTCAGAGACTGCAGAGAAGTCAACAGGCTTTGGGAAGAAATGGACAAGACGTTGAGGAACTTTTGGGGAGACAATCAACGCGGGATGAGAAGCTCTACGGTTTTCATCCCCAGTCGAAAATCTCTCAGGACCGCCTCTAAAATCATTGCCAAATTTCAAACCTCATAGCTTATGCTTATTTTACAAAAATAAATTATCTAATCCATTGTCAACGTTGTTTAAATGAATTTAATTTTTAGAATGTTTTTGATACTATTTTTTAAAGATCACTGTCCGTTTAATACTTTTGTATGTCTGTTTTTTATTTGTTTTATGTATGGTTGTTTTGAAAACCTTATCTTATTGGTATATATTCACCTTTTTATTTTATGTACTATGTTCGTTTTTTAGTTTTCTCTCTGATATGTTTTAAATAAGGATAAATAAAATATATGTGATTTAAAAAAAGTGCAATTCAAGTCTGATAAGGTTGATGTCTGAGTAAATGTCGGGAAACAGGTGTTTTCCTTTTCTGTATCTCTAAGGCTTTCTGTTTTTCGTAACTTTACTGCCACCTTTTCTTTAGCAGTCTTGGGCATACTTTCGTGTGAGCTAAACAATACAAAGTGAGTTAGCAACGGTGGTTCTTTAGTTTATTGAGAACAGAAGTTGCTACTTTACTGTCTTGACGAAAATATTGAAGCATTCCTTTGAAAAGATGAGATCGTTTATTGGAACATCAGCTGCTGACGTAAAGTATATCCAGTAGCTAGTGTAAAACAAGGCTACGAATTGTTTAATCTCTTTTGCATGGAAATATTGTAGTTGGAATATTGCATTTTTTCAGAGAAGATATAAATCTCATAGAGTAAACATTCCTCGCCATCCAACGTGCTTGGTGAACAGCGCCTGAATTGGTTCCTCGAGGAGTTTTGTCCCAAGCTGTATCAGACACAACTCTGCCACTTCTCTATAATCAGCTTCTTGAACTCGTATTTTCTAGGATGTTTTACAATTCCTATTGTATTTGCTTTATTTCCTTCCATTCTTGCTCCACATCGCCTCTTTTAGGGGTTGATTTGGTTTATATGTCTAAAAGTAAGTAATTTATACTGTGCATATTGGCGGGCATCCTATTCATTGTAACATATTATATATAATAATAATCATGGAAGAAAAAAGTTTAAAATTTGATTTAACAATTTTTTCCTTCCTTTGCAATGTTGAAAATTAGGAATACGACTTATATGAATAGCTCTTTACCAACATATGTAGCCGGTCACTAAATAAACTTGAAATTTTAAAAAACCAATTGAATTTTCGTAAAAAGTATGTTATACTTGTTTTAATCGTTTTGTATAGTATTTTTTACAAATCTCATTTCGACTACCGAATCATTATAAATCTCAATTTCATTGACGTAGCCCTAAACGGCCCATGCGGTAGTCATTCAGAGGCCCAAATAAAACAATATTTGTCCTGTCGATTAGTAAGCCTTCGAGAACCAGAAAATCATTTATTTGAATGTTTAAAGAAAATTTTAACTATATACATACTATTATATATATATATATAATATATATATATATATATATATATATATAGTATATATATATATATTCATTGCTGTTTTTCCATAGTAACATAAAAACATTACAAATAACATTGACCAAAAACCAATACAGACATACAGCAAAAGAAACACGACCACACAAAGGGTATATGTGCTACCACAGCAAAAATGGATATTGAGTATTACATTATAATTAATATTTTATAATCTAGTTATTAACACTAGAACGGCGGAACCTGTCAATTGACGGGTTTTCAAATTTAAGATTTCTAGAATTTTTTTCTGAGAAAAAATATTGTATCTGGCTCTTGTGACTTTTAATAATTATTTGAGATAATAAAAATGACAAACAAAAAGATATCATAGGCCCAAGCTTTCATTGTTAAACAAACTATTGTAAAGGTTGAAAGGTATTTTCATTGATGAAACCAGTCATTGGCTATTCATATCATATTCGTTTATTTTATCAATATTTTATAGTTTACGTAATACTTTACCAAGAATTCCAACTATATTCTGAGAAAATTCCAACTATATTCATGATACATATACTATAATTGAGCACTTTAGAACACATGTAGTACAATAATTTTAGTAACAGCTCACGCACACGATTGCTTGACATTTTCCACACACAGGCTTGTTGCATTTTCGACAAAGGTTCGTAGCGCGATTCTTTTCGCAATTGACATGGATGCCACAGGTCACACGACGATTCAGGATCATTGGAAGGGCATCATTGCGCAGTTCTTGGTCATTTTGTTCATCTCGACGAAGCTGTTTGACAATGCGAAGAGAAATGTGCGACGAGAAAATTCCAGAGCCAGTTTGCTTTCTGTATATGATCCATGAGTTCACTGCAACTAAGTCAAGAATGTTATAGATGGTATGGTTTAAAAATATAGCTTATTTATTAGCATAAATTCAATAGTTAACAAGTAAAACATGACATATAAATGAAAATCGTCAATTGACGGGTTTCGCCGTTCTAGGTATAAAAAATATTCCGCCGTTCTAGTGTTAAGCATTTACATTATAACTAAAATTAATAATTTGTTGCATCTTTTTACATTTAATAAATTTAATCATACGAAGATCTTCATCCTCTTCGTGCATGGCTTGATATCTCTCATATGAGAGCGATGGGCATCTGTTGATTAGGGGGTCCGCTCTTTGAGACTATTCCATGCATATATTGCAAATGACATTTGTATTTTTCCGCTTGCTCAGATGGGCCAGGCATGGACAAATAATTTCACGTGAAAGTTTGGCAACCTTTCGTTTTGGAATATTCAACATACGATGAGTATGTTTCATTCAAAGATCCTCTTTGTATCTGTTGCACAAAGCTTCATGGAAGAATCTATCTATCACTTTCTTTATGTAGCTTTAAGCGATTTTTACTTTCCGTGTGGCAATTTTGTAAAGGGACTTTTGTAATAGTAGCAATTTCCGATTGAGAATTCGACCAAATAATCACGTTCTTCGGTGGATTGTATTGTTCAAGTATTGCTTTACAAATTGTGTGATGGCGATTACTTCAGCTTGGAAGACTGATGTTTCCATTTTAAGCGATGTATAAGATCGATAAAATGATATATCTTGGGTAAGATATATATATATATATATATATATATATATATATATATATTATGTGTACATACATATATGTATATATATATACAGATATTTATATATAATCAAGGTTTATCAAGGCTAAATGTATGTTATAGTGAGTTGATCATGCAAATAGACATAAATTATCTGTACTTAAACAACTCTTTTAATTAATTATCTACCATGATATTTATAATAGAAGAGAACAAAATATGACTATTTGGTTATTTTGATATGAATAATAATATAAACTATTGGAGCTTGAGGACTAAATTGTATTTATTATTATTAGGTATGAAAAACTGTATTGATATTTCTACAAAGTACATACATATTATTCAAGAAGAATAAATCATACACCCAATGCGAGGGGAAGCCATTATCATTTGCAAAAAGGCTTGTACAAAACGGATAATTGCGATAAAATATTCATTTTGTAAAGGCATTGCAAAAGGACCTACCTCTCATCAGTAGGATTTACCAGTCTCTAGAAGAAGAACCCCCCCCCCCCAGTGTGGGACGGAAGGAGAATAAAGAGGTAAGCTCTGAGCTTTTATTAATTGATCAAAAAATGAGGCAAACTCCTATAGAAAGTTGTTCAAAAGCTATAAAAGTTGTTAATAAGTACTTTGTAGTGTGTGTATTAAATCTCCCAGACCCACAGTTGGTAAATTACAACATTTCTAATATGTAATATGGATGGAAGAGCCTCAGATGACCCTAAAATAGGAATTTGGAATAAAATAATTGTTAGAATGAATGATAATAAGATATTATGGATAAATGAAGCAAATATAAAAGGAAAATGGCCCAAATACATGGATAAGCAAGTGTTTAAGTTCAATACACCTAAGTTTCGTATCCAAATTGACTAACTAACGTCAATAAAAAATATTTTGGGCAATTTAAGATATTTGTTTGCACAATACTAAGGTGCATTCTACTCAAGTATTTGCCTTCACATAAATGTGGGCTATTTATTCCGTACCTCATCATTTTCTTTTTCTATCTTGGGCCATTTCTCCATTTTCCCCCTAGGCCGTATTTTCCATGTCCATTTATTTTGAACATCGAATAATACATCCCCAAATCCTTTTTCTTGCGGCTCAGAAAGTCATAGTTTAACTTTCTTTGATATGAAACAAAAATGCTTATTTTTGGACTCTGTGTCTTATAACATAGCTAGTAAAAAGTATTATTAAATGAATATTCATAAACTAAGCTATTTCTCGTTCAAATTGATTAAGCAAACAGCATATCGACATAAAATAGGATTACGAAAAAAATTGCACAAGTGTTATTTTTCCCAGCTTATAATAAAAAAATGTGTGTCTCTGACGGAAACATCAAGAAAAAACGGTCGTGGTCAAACGTCAATCTGTCGGAACCGACAAGGATCAAGCCAGGTGGGACGGCAAAGACGACATATTTTGCATTTGGGGATATTTGGGGATTAATATGCCCTAAACTCTTTATTCGAACCGATAATACCCATTTATGACCGTTTGAAGGACAACGTCCGCCAGACAAAACACATCCGTGGAGTCCCGCAAAAAGCAACAATGGCTGTGCTGCAAAAGATCTAATACATTCACCTTGTAGTCTAGATTTTGCCCCCATGTGATTATCCCCTCTTCATGCCAATGGCCAATGATTTGCTCGTTAAAAAAATAACCAAAAAAATCTTGTGACAATCGTCTCTCTCAGTTTTTAGCCAATAATGTCGAGGGTAAGATATATATATATATATATATATATATATATATATATATATACAGCGTTCCCAAGATCTACCCATATAATTGTATTATGGAAACCGATCTTTTATCAATTTTGTCAAATCGATATGGCCATGTTTGTGCACGACTTGGGGCATTGAATATAAAGGGATATAAAAAATCTTGGCATCAAAACGGCCTGTTGTTTCATGATTTCCAGATGCCGGGTCCATCTGGACAGTTCAAAAAACAGCTGCATACTGAGCCAAAACTGGAACATAGATTCATTTGTAACAATTTTAATCATCTTTTTCCATCGATATTTCCTTGCAATTGACTGTGAACCAGCGTGCAATCGATCTATAAATCGTGATCGATAGATCCTTGCTGTAACCTAAGTAAAAACATGTTTTTGATTTATAATTTCGAAGGTTATAATTAATATCAACATAATTTTTCCGGCCTTTTTTCTGATCACAAAAGGTTATTTATTGACAATACAAGGAAGTAGTACAATATTTACTTTTTAAAAATCACATATCACCAATATAATGTATCAAAACATTATTTGAAAAAATGGCTGAAAAACAAACAAATCATAACTTAAAAAAAGATTTTCAGACATATTAAGTACATAATTAATTTTGTAATAATATGTGAATATGATTATTCTTAGTATTCTAATGTTTAAAATCTTAATCACTAAGTTCATTTTCTGTTTATTTGTTGCATAAAAAATAGAAAATTTATTAAAATATTCCTTGAAAACTTTTCTTGAAAATGATATAAGATACAGGCTTTTATATGAAATGCAAATTTAAAGAATATATTATTTACTACAATACATATTTGTAATGTTTTGCACTCGAACAAAGTTAATAACTAGTTTTCTTAATCTCGACCGGTTTTCTTTTTTATGGTCCTTGTAAAGATTGTGGGAAAATTTTTAACACTACAATCCATGCATTTGTTGACTGTCCATATGCCTCAATTTTAACTGAGTTTTTGATTTTAAACATGTCGTCTTCCAAAGATTTTAAGGCAGTAGTACTATATGGGTTTTCTAAGAAAGAAAGGAAAACATCGGAAAACTTGAAGCCATTCACTTTGCGCTCTTAAGTGCCAAAGCTCTGATTAGTTCTAGGTTGACGTCTGGGGAGTTTCTACTTCGAGAAGATCTGAGGGGCATTTTAATCTCGGCTTCGGCGAGATACACCATTTTTGACCTCAAAATCCCCGAGCAAAGCGGGTCTTCATGGAACTACGCCATCGACTTGGTGAATTTCAGTTGGCTGAACTCCTACAGATATTTTAGCCATCTAAAGAAAATTGTTAAACAGTATTTTTACTATACAACCGAAAGTTTTAAATTATTGTTGTTTTTTGTTAAAATGTTATTTTATATATGTCTTGTAACGTGTCAACAAAATTTAGTATATATATTGTGAAACTTTTTTAACGCTTTGTTGTGTCCTTATTGTAGCCAGGTCTTCTGGTAGTAGTCTAACTTGAACTATAATGTTTATTTATGTATTATTTTTATGCACAATTCTACTGCCTTTTTTACTTTGTATCTTCTGTTACAAATTAATATAATAATAAAAAAATTAAAAAACTAGTTTTCTTTAAAAAAAATGAAAACAATTGAGCATATAATTTGAGTATATTCCATAGCTTTTTTATTAATCAATGTGAAAGGATATCTTGGTCGCTTGAGAGAAAAGTAGTGTTAATAAGTTTAGTAGAATGTTTTAGGATAAATTCAAAAATGGCCTTGGTTGCATTCTATCAAGGCAGAATTGAGTTTAATTTATAAAAATATATGTTTATTCAGTTTTTTTATTCTTATTGGTCAAAAGAGACACGGATCCGAAAAAAAGTGTGATAAATTAAAACTCAAATTGTAATCAATTCTGGCTTGATAGAATGTAACCTTCTTTTTAGCCTATACGGTTTGATAGAATCGCATCCGACTGGATATAAATAAGCATTATAGCGTATAAAATATAGCCTTCGGCAATTTTTGAATGTATCCTAAAACGTTATATTAATTTATAAGCACTATTTTTTCTCTCAAGAGAACAAGGCGACTAAAGTTAATTCTTAAAAAAACTATAAAATATGAAAAAATATTATGTTAATACTTTTTCTTCCTTTTTATAGAAAAATAGATTATACCTTTGTGTTATATAAAAAACATGTATTGTAATACATATTTTCTTTAAATTTTTACTACATATGAAAGCCCATATGGCCAATACTATTTTTATTAAATTTTATAGACTTTGAGCTCACTTAATTATAGGGAGGGTAATCTCACTTTTTATTTATTTATATTTTCGTTCATATTGAAGTTTCTCTTATGTGAGGTAAATCAGTTCATGAATAATTAAATTAAATTTACAACCTCTACACCATTAGGCTTTTGGTTTATTTGTATTTGAAAGGGGGTTTTCAATGCACCTTCATAAAATAAATATCAATTTGTATTGACCATAATTTATGCAACAAAGGAAAGTGATCCACATCAAGGGGGATGGTTAGTCCTTGGAAAATTTGAAAGTACACATATATTGAGGCTACTCAACGATTAGGAACTTCATATAAAGATCATCAGTTGTTCCGAAATTGTATTTTCCTCTTCAGGCTTTGGGAAATGATCATCAAGCCATTCGAAAGGCAAGGCAATAAAAGTTAGTACATATTCAATTGTGAGTATTTTTTAAATAATAATCAACTCTTTTTGGAAAGAATGAATCATATTTTAAGGATTAATAATAAAACTAAAAGATAAATGGAAATATGTTACTTTAATTACTATTAATTGTTATCAATCCCTAAGTAAACAAAATGAACACATGTAATAAATAAATCAAGTATCTTCTTCGTCAATATCCTCGTCTCCATCTTCTTCTTTGCTCCAGGACTCTGCGCATTCGCACAAAGTCCACCAATAATCAACTCTTCATGAATTATTTAAGAGCAAAGAAGCATACTAATAGATCATGTTTTTTCTTCGATGGAATTGTTGTATCCATGAGCATATAATAAGTATACCTGCATTAAAATTAGTCTATGGATCCTAGGATCTTATCAAGAGGTGTACCAAAACATACCTTCCCCTCTCGGGTGTATTCGAACCTGCGCCCCTTCAATATTGAGAGATGAACACACCTTAACGCACTGAGCTATCGCACTCATTAATCAAATTTGCTCTTTGGTAACTAATATAGAGAGATCACAGGAGGGTACAGGAATTCATATTTTAGGGAAGAATGTGGACTAGGGAGAGTGTTCATATCCCTTTTGCCTATAGTGAAACATGGCTCCTTGATGATGGCGTATTCCGATGAAATATCAACGAAACCTCACAAGATGATCAAGTCGTTGTGGACGGTCGACACATTTATTTATTCTAAGAAAAAGATTAAGATCGTCTCTCCCCAATATTGTTAACATTTTACGAATAGGTGATGGCAGTGGGATATTTTCCTAGTTTCGCTTCTGAGGGACGCTTGGTACTTATACAAAAAAAGAACAAGGATATGGGATAGATGGACAATTATCGACTTTCATTTATAAGAAATGCATTCATAAGATATTCTGCAATATTATTCCACATAAGATGAGAAAAATATCAAGCTCGTGCCTGCATCCTTGTCAGTACAGCTTCCAAAACATAAAATAATGGATACTGTGCCTTTTACTGTCCAACCCATCACCGAAACATTCAATAACTCATCTATAATTGCAGTTGATTTTGCTAAGACGTTCAATTCCTTATCGCATCGACATATTATTCAGGCCTTATTTCGAAAGGGGTTCAGGGATTTTGTAATAAGGAAGGACGGCGTCATTCTCACTGCCTCCAAAACAACTATCACCTATGGAACAGAAGCAGCCTCCTTTTTGTAAGAAGAGGAGTTAAGCAGGGTAATCCTGTAGCATCTATACTGTTCAACATAGGAATCGATAAACTCTTTCAGGATATTCAATCAGATCGCCAAATCGTTGGCGTGCCAACGACACCGTCCAATTCAAAAGTGTATATGCTATGCAGATGACCTCACGTTGGTCTTGAATGGAAGCATCGTAGAAACAATGAAGTCTGTACAAAGAACACTACTCTTATTAAAAAGATTTTCACTGACCTCTGGCTTAAAAATCAATCAAACAAAAACATAGTTTATTAGCAAATACAATGGATTGATTGCGAAAGTCTGGCTGAGTAGTCTGAAAGTATAAGACTACTAGGACCATGGGTTGGGAGAAATGCTTAACGAAAGAGCATTTAGGAAATAGTCAACCGTGTAACTCGTTCGTGTCAATTCCTTGGGAGTTTGAATCTGTGGGACAGAATCGTTACCTGGAACACACACATAATTCCAACTGGGACTCGCCTGTTTCGGATAACCAATACGATAACCAATAATTATCTTGTTCAATACGCTATTTCCCCTCATTTTCAGCTCGTCATGCTAGAGTCCTCACCAGAATAATCTCTAAGTTCCAAAGCTTAAGAACTCCAAAAACCAGTTATTCTCCTCTGTTTCAATGCATCTTTTTAATATTTTTGTCTGTTTTGTTCTGTAATATGATGTTTTGTACGTTAACTCTGTTTTTATGTTTTGTTCTATTAGTATTACTTTTTATATGTTCTATGTAGTTTGATGTTGTTAAGGTCTTGAAGAGGAAAATAATTTGAAAACCTAGTGTTTATTTATGTGTGTTTCAACACTGCACAATTTCCTTTTTAATGTTTTTAATATTTATTGGTCCAAAGTTATAAATACAGCTGGAAAGAATGAGCAAGCCTATAAGTACCTTAAGTAAACTATGCTAAATGAATAATTATTTTTAAGGAACTTTTAGAGTAAAGGTATATTGCCTTTTTGATAAAAGCTACATTAATAATACATAATGTTCCAAATAAAAAACATCATGTAATAGGGTTAAAAGATGCCTTTCTTTCTATATGCCACTTAGATCATAAATATATTCATTTATATTCTCAACATGGAAAATGGAATTTAATGTAAAATGGAATAGTTCAATATTAATTTTATGTTTTTTTCGTAATATATCATGCAAATGATTTGAATTTCGTCTAATAATTTATTTAATAAATATATCTCTTTGTTGGACTTTAAAACAATCGAAAGTGTTTTGCATAGCATGTGTTAATACAATTACTTTCACAAACTTTGTTTGCTTTCAAGCAGGAATGAATGTTTAATCTGAATAGCCAAGGTGGAAAGACTCAGAGACTTAAGTCTTAAGAGGGAAGACGTATGTAAGCCATGGCCTTCCATCTACTCGGAGTCTTTATCCTATTCATACTGACTGTAAATGGGCAAGAGGACGAACAAAACAAATTGAGCTGTAAGTTAGATTATATAATTGTTTTTGCATTGATGTATATCTTCTATTTGTTTTTTCAGACTCACTCAATGAACTTATTATTGAATTGGTCGAATTGAATAAGGAGTGTCGTCTCATTGTCTTGGATTTAAGCTATGAGAAAATTGATTTGGAGCTATCCTACGGAGTCTTCAGGAGAAATCTAGGTAAAAAGCTATTTATACAAATATGGTTTTCATCATCAAATAATCAAGGCAGAGCATTTTTTTTTTTTGCCTATATGGTTCGATAGAATTGCATCCGAAAGGATATAAATAAGCATTATAGCGTTATAATTAGTCTATCGAACCTAGGATCTTATCAATGAGGTAGACCAAAAATGACCATCCCCTCTCGGGATTCGAACCTGCGCCCCCAACATTGAGAGTTGAACACGCCTTAACACGCACGGCTATCGAGCTCCCTCAGAGCATTTAATTTTTAAAGAGTTATCAACTATTATTGAAATGGTTTTTTTTTCATCAGAATGTTTATTTTTTAAGTTAAACACTTCAACATTTTTCTGTATTCGAATATCATGAAAGCAAATTTGCTTTGTTGAACAATTAAATTTGCAGGCCGTATTATGATTATGTCATCTTTCCTTATCCATTGAAAAATACACCTTTAAGTGAAATTAAATATTTAGTATTAGCAAAATGTCTGAAATAATTTTATTAAAAGCATATATACTCAAACTGCTTTGAATGAACAGAGTATTTTGGATAATAAACATATCAATACCTAGATTCTTACAGTACCTATAATGAGTTGAGATTCAATGAACCATTGAAATTATTGTTCCACTTCAAAATAATAATTTTATATTAGATTGTTGGTTTATATTTTTAACACAGTTTCTTAGAAATATTTTATATCTGGAATATATATATGTAAATAAAACTTAATTTGGATAGGGGAGTGAAATATAATGAGTTTTAATGAGAAAGAGCTTTAAAAATGGTTGTTGTAAAAAAACTACTGAATTCATTTGTCTCTCATTATAGACAGAGAAGCTATCATTTCCTTAATGTTGGTGATATTGATCCAAGAAACAGAAAATCCACAATGTTGCTAACATTTCAAACATTTGAAAAATAAGAACAGCCCTAATATACACTCACTACTTTTCTTTCTAGTAATTGTACCGTTTTAATTTATGCGATTCGGACCCCTACATATAAGAATGTATCCTAAAATTAACTTATATTAAATTATAATTTCTATAGAGCCAATTTTTTAAAAGGTCGTATCTTTTTATTTTCAGGACTATCATGTATCAGGATAACTTAAGCGACTGGCGTTATACTATAAGCTGTTTGGTCTCTAAATTATGTATTCAAACCTTGGTTATATTCGAATCAAACTCCCAATTAATTGATTTTACGGAAGAGGTGAGTTGAGGCAATTAAAATATAACATTTAATAATATTTATAACTGGAAGGCGAATTCGAGTCAGAGTGTTCACATGGGGCGGGCGCAATTAGAATATTGAAATCCTTACTTAAAGACTGCATCATTACTGAAAAGATAATCAAATATTTTGATATTGGCCAGTCGATAAAATTCAAAAAAAAATTAGAATTAAAGTTGTTTGATAGTTAAACCGTTCTTGTTTTTAATATTCTTTCGTGCAAGCAAATCTTTTTCTAGGGCAAATATTCTTGTTTCCATTTCTTTATCGATTAAGCCTGCAAACAAAATACTTTCAGTGTATGCGAAAAAAGTGTTTCTCTTGAGTACTTTTTATTTGAAGGGGCTACATCTTCATCAATTTATAGTAATAAAGTTACGGTGAATTGGTAATGCTTTTAGCCTTCAATACGCAGAGGATTTAACTTGATTTGAAATGATATAGTAACGTAATTTTTTTTATTAAAGGTTTAACAAGTTTCATGAGAGAATCCCTTAGATTTCCTTGGGAAATATAGGATCTTAAAATTCTGTTGGCTTTAGTGAGCCATCTTGCCTCATGTAATGCTCCTGGAGACCTTTTAACGAAAGCTTGAATTCGAATTTTTCCTGTTTGTATACCTAATTTCTTTTTGTAAATATTTTTGATCTGAGCAAAAATAATCCAATATTTTTTGTATGGTATGTATTAATTAATTGTCCTATGGGACCTTCATAAGTCTTATTTCCTTTGTGTGTGTCATCTATTTTTAAATATATTCTCCTATAGCTATATCCTAAATGAAAATTTAATATGTATTTTAGATATAAAAATGGTATATATTAGTTGCATGACTTATCTTATCTTTTTAAGAGACTTTATTCATATAGAGATATATATAAATATATATATAAATAACCATTAGAGGTTAGAACTAAATCTTTAATCTAAAATCAAACAACAATATATATTAAAATTAACTAGAGGCATATATACACTCAGAGAGTGCAAACCTTCGCCGTCACGGGGTCCTTATGAGCCTTCCGAGGCGGATTTTTCACGACTGGGGCGGCGTAGAGGGACGGGGGGAGGGTTCCCCTAGACGGAAATTCCGAGAGGAAGACGCTCCCGGCACCCGATTTATCAGCACAGCGACATCTATTGGCAGAGTAGGCTAACTTGAAATATTTATTAGTATTTAGCTCATTTTGCATCTTAATTCTGCACTCATAGATGCCAAAATTTAATCACGTGTTCCTTTTAGTATTTCCAACAACTCCACAAGTTTCATCCGAATCCGTTCCGTACTTTTTGAGTTATCCTGCTGACAAACCAACAAACCAACGCCAGTGAAAACAATACCTCCTTCGGCGGAGGTAATTATTAAAATAACTTTAAATAAACAAAATTGTAATCAAAAACATAATACAGAAATAATAAACAATGTCACAAATAATAAATAAATAACAAAGATTGAATATAATTATTACCTCCGCCGAAGGAGGTATTGTTTTCACTGGCGTTTGTTGGTTTGTTAGTTTGTTGGTTTGTCAGCAGGATAACTCAAAAAGTACTGAACGGATTCAAATGAAACTTTGTGGAGTTGTTGGAAATGCCAAAAGGAACAAGTGATTAAACTTTGGCATCTCTAAGTGCTTTTTTAATATGCAAAATGAGCAAAATACTAAATGAAATGGGGTCTCAATTCATGGAGTAGGAAAGAACAAACGCTAAAAAAATATTCATTGACGTATTATTGTTCATATATCAGCTCAGGACTATGTTAACCCAGTGACGTAGCGTAAACTTCTTCCTCTTCCTGTCTCTGAGTGCTTTTTTAGTATGCAAAATGAGCTAACAGAGAGGAAACAATGATTAGAGATAGAAAATCGGGCGTGTGAAAGGGAGAATGTTTGAATGGGAATGTTGTGGGGATCGGCGGAGGTACACACTCTCTGAGTGTATATATTTTTGTTTGTCTTTTCCAAATTTCCTGTTCGGTCTCATGAGGGTGTAGAAATTGGAGATGTCCAGCGGAGCAAGACGGATAAAATCGTACCAGATCCCTCACATATTTCCACAGAATGGTATTGATAGTAGGGATCCTCACTGTAAAGACCAGGTATGGCGCTGCCGTCGAAATCATGATGGCTCGAATATCTCCAATGTTAATTATTTTGTCCAGAGCTATTTTGTCCGCCAGATACCTGCGAATACTCGATAAAATTAGTTCCATAGTTCGTGTTTTCGATGGTGCCTTTAGGAGATTCGAACTTGGTTCAAAATAATTATGGCCGTGACAATTCTTTTTCAATTCCTTTAACGTTGACCCTGAGAAATTCCCTTATGAAGAAGAGGGCAAGACAGCTGGCAAGTGTATGATCAACTGAATTAAACATTGTCCACAGTCTTTACATGGCCTATTAAAAAAACGACATTTAGCAGAAATCTGAAGCTGGGAGGTTAATTTTTTTCGTCCATAGTTTTTCGAGATAGAACTCAAAATTGTTTCTTCGAAGACGCCTGAAGGCCTAGCTCTCTTATATGCATATCACACATTTTCTCGGCTTCCTATTTTGTATTTGGTAAAAAGGGCATCATAAAGTGCCATCGTATGTGTAGAAGATGATTCCCTGCTGCTCTATTTAATGCGAAGAAAAAAATCCACACTTAAACAGAGGCTCCCTGTCTAAATCGCTAACAGACAAAATTTTCTCTGATAAAGCTTTCCATTCTAGTTCTTTTGACCCTGGAAGGTTTTTGAAATAAAATCGCTTGTTAATATTTTGTCAACTATGTCAATTGTAAATGAAGATGTAAAAATGGCGTGCCTTTCCAAATAAGTATTTGTGATGATTGATATTAAAGAGGAAAATACCATTATTTTTTTTTCTTAGAATCCGTCCCAAATATGAGTAAAAAGTATGGTGAACTTGAGAGAAAAGAAGATATATATAGATAGATAGATAGAGAGAGAGATAGAGAGAGAGAGAGAGATAGAGAGATAGATAGATAGATAGATAGAGAGATAGATAGATAGATAGATAGATAGATAGATAGATAGATAGAGAGATAGATAGGATAGATAGATAGATAGATAGATAGATAGATAGATAGATAGATAGATAGATAGATAGATAGCTAGATAGATAGATAGATAGATAGATAGATAGATAGATAGATAGATAGATAGAGATAGATAGATAGATAGGATAGATAGATAGATAGATAGATAGAGATAGAGGAGAAAGAGACAGGGCAGACATTTTAAAATGAGAAGATAAAACAATTTTTCCTTTTAGCAAAAATAAAGCTTTAAAACAAATCTGCCTTTATTTTATGGAATAGTGAAGATGGGTCATTCTGTCACGAGGGGCAAAGGTGTCCATTGACAAGAGGAAAGTTAAGCAACTACTGAAAGCATATAGGCAATGTGGCGAAAAAAGAATTAAATAATATGTTTTAAATTATGTATCATATTACAAAACTAAAAGTTTTTAAATGTAAACTATAATATTTTTAGAAGTACTGTGTTTGGTTATGGGAGTTTGTGTTAGTGTAAAGTACATTATATTTGTTTGTTTAGATATTTTCATAAATAATATTTAATTAAAATTTTAGAGCAAGTAAATTAATGACCAAGTTCCTACTCTTCTTCCTAGATCTACGATCGCTCCCTTATCAGTCATCCGTACAATTACTTCTTCTTGTCAATGACGTCTCTGAACTCGAGGAAATGAAGATTCTCTGGGACATTATACACTTAACAATCATTCAAACAATCCGCAATCGGTGAGAATGTTTACTTACAAGTTTATAATAAAATCAGGATTTGTTAATATATATATATATATTATGGTGATTCTTATTACAAGTTTTTCGGATTTGAGAGTCGGGCTCCCCCTAGGATTTACTTTCGTGTATAGAGATCATCTTGTGAAAGTTTGAAAGAAATCGAATAATGGGAAGTGTTTCCTCAACGAACCGAAAAGTGTAGTAATTTTTTTTCGCCATTCGATCGCCTCTAATGTCCTTAATTTCAATGCTATTTTCAAACAATTTGCCACAAAATGTAGGTATGATCGCAAGAATTCCAAATTAGTTTTTATTTCTTATATAATTCAAATTAAACGAGAAATTAAAGTTTTGAAATAGTCATTTTTATGAATTGCATTATATGATCGAATTTTACCCCTTCAAATTTGTCTTCAGGAATGGCTCTCCATGTATCAGATAAATCCCTATGAGCGAACTAATAAAACTGGTACTTACGAACTTGTGGTCACTCCAGGATTCAGGTAAGGGAATACATTATACTATCAAGATAATAATTGCTTTTTTGTATGAAAATATCTTATTTGATGGAGGTTCTAAAAGTTTGAAATATTTTTAAAAAGATAGATTCAAATAATCCGTCAATATTCCAAGATAAATCCAATATCAACTTATCTTCTACTTAGCTCAGGTTAAATCAATTTTTATTAGAAGGTTAGTATAGAATACTTAATATTGCAGTTTACAATTGTATATATTTGCATTATAAAATCATACGAATATTACCGCACGAAGGGGGTACTACTACCCCTCAAATGGTATACAGTATTTTTTTGTAGATATGATGTTAAGTGGAAATGAAAAGATTTGACGTGGTTCGAAATGAAGGGAAGTTTAAAAACATAATACACATTATAATATTTTTTGAGACATTGCTGTAAGCTATTTCGAACAGAAAAATCTGTAGAGCAATTTTTTTTTCAAGTCAAAGTTTGAGCTGAACACTAATGCCAAATTACTTTTTATATTTGAAGTTCATTTATATGCATAAATTTTACTCCCCTAAAAAAAGAATTGGTGCAGCATTTTAATTAAATACTAAATACTTTTTCGATATATTATATATATTAATTTGTAAAAGAATATATTAAACTAGAGGCATATATGCACTCAGAGGTGTGTACCTCCGCCGATCGCCACAACATTTTCCTATGTCACAACATTCTCACTTTCACACGCCCGATTTTTTTCTAATCTAATCATTGTTCCTCTCTGTTAGCTCATTTGCATGTTAAAAAAGCACTCAGAGACGGGAAGAGGAAGAAGTTTTAAGCTACGTCCTGGGTTAACATAGTCCTGAGCTGATATATGAACAACAAAAGTCAATGGAATATTTTTTGTAGCGTTTGTTCTTTCCTACTCCCTGAATAGAGACCCCATTTCATTATTATTTTGCTCATTTTGATATTTAAAAAAGCACTTAGAGATGCAAAAAATTTATACACTTGTTCCTTTTGGATTTCCAACAACACTCCACAAGTTTAATTCGAATTCCGTTCAGTACTTTTTGAGTTATCCTGCTGACAAACTAAAAACAAACTAACAAACCAACAAACGCCAGTGAAACACCCAATACTCCTTCGGCCGGAGTGTTGGTAAAAAGACAAAAGTGTTTATTGCTCAGAGGTTTTATAAATAATCAGAGAAGTATAAACATAGAGAAAAAGAAATGTGAGCTTTAAATGTTCGTTTAGGTATCTTTGCTCTGCCTTGAATAGTTTTTTCTGGCTTTCCTCTATATAATTAGTGTATTTATTTTTACACTTAACAAAAATTTTGAAGATCACCGAATAAAATATTTGAACCGAAAAAAACAATCATGGAAAGAAAATACAAAATGAATAAAAAAATTCAAATCGCATAAATGATAATAATCTATTTTACACCTCAACATAAACTATTTTTTAGACTAAATAACTTGAAATCAAACTAGTAAAGAGTTATTTGTATTCTTCCGCAGTTAGTCACAATACGTGGCATACAGACATATAAGATTAGACTTTCGTGAACTTATATAGCGTGTTGTTCTCTAATCATAATTTATTTTGTAGGTCTTTCGAGATGAGTTATGACTTCATGTATTTGTGATGGATTTTAGCAATAAAATTAAATAAAAACTTACCTATACTCCTGGTTGATTCATTTTTATTTATCATATTTCTTTAATGCTGCATTTTTTGTTATTGTGACTTGTAATTCGAACGATTTATATTACAAAATGCAGTATACAAATTAATTTACTTATTGCAGACATTTTTATTTCACGTAATATTGGTTGGTTATACTTTTTAATGAAAGCAATCATTGATGTACCGCATTTTAACCTAGTTTGATACATTAGAAAATATACCACACCCCCTAATATTCATAGATTTTCTAAACGAGCTTCAATACAAGGACTATCATGGAGACGTGATGGGAAATACACTCAGAGTAGCCTACATGCTGCATACTCCCTACACCATTTTAGAGTCTCAAGAGGTCCGAGTGGTTACGAATACAGTATCGCAGCTCACGTTGGTCAAAGCCTCAACTTCCAAGTCAGGTACACAAGCTGAAAGTCAAATCAATTCATAATACAGTAAATGTAGATTGATGCCAAATATATATTATATATATAATATTATATATATGTATATATATATATATACATATACATTGGGTTTTTCTTATTTTCCAATGTCTCTTTGAAAAAGGTACGCGATTTGGGGATTTTCTGTTTCTTGGTGATAAAAGAAGACACATACAAAGTTGAACAAAATCGGTCAACATTTTTTAACGAGGCGCGCACGAGGTCAAAGTTTTAAAAATTTAGTAAAAAATAGTTTTCCGCAAATTTCTTCAAAATGGTGGACGTTAGAGACTTCAATAATAATTATAATTTAAAGGAAATCTAATTACTACCAGACGTTATGTTTGATGTTTTTTAATAAAACAAAGTTTTCAGTATAAAACAAAGCAAGAAAGGGAGTGTGTATGTTAGCATATTTCATGGCTTTTTTGTATACAATTAACTCATCGCCTGTAGAAGAAAATTTGAAAAAAAGAACAAACCTAATTACATATATATCGGAAACGACCGGGTCCCGGCTGGTTTCTGAGCGTCCCAGCACGGTTGTCCGGGTTTTTTTAGATACCGGGCCGGGACTGAATTATTTCTTTCGATTGCCATTCATTTTTTTTAATAATTTCCCCAAAAAAGTGAGGACGATATGTTTGAAAACAGGAATTTTCGAAATATTATCTCTAAAAAAAACGTCATCACTTTTTCTGAGGAATTTTGGAGATTCTTTACGTAAAAAAGCATCATCACTTCTGTTTTGGAAATTCTTTCGGACAAAAACGTTCGTCACTCAAGAATGACGATAGGAACGAAAATAATATGTAAGCCGGCCCGGCTTGAAAAATTGGATAGTCCCGGCCGTCCCGTGACCCGTGCGAAAAAAAAAGGTGGCCCGGCGGTTCCTATAGATATATATATAAATAAATATGTATGTGTGTGTGTGTGCGTGTATATATGTGATGTATTTTCTTAAAATGAAGCATGGGCAATTTTTTAGAAAATACGAAAAATAAGCGTTTGCTATTCTATGAGAGATGCTCTACATTTTTTATGATTGCAACTTTTCGTTTAATTCACTGGAAAATGCGCTTTCGAACATTTAATCAACCTTAAAAATCCCGTTAAAAATAAATATAGCTACAATAGTTGGTATTCCTAGCTTAAGCATTCATACACAAAAAAATATGAAGAATAAAAGGAGGGGCAAAGAAAATATTGTTTTCTTTGGATAACAGTATGAAGATGTTTGATAAGAACCGGTTGATATGCTAGAGTTACCAACAGTAACATTTGATCATCTCACGACTAAGTAGAGAATTCAATATCTTCATAGACTCATAGCGCATTTTTAGGAGCTTTATGTCATTAATCAAAAGCTTAATTTTAAAATATTGAGTTTTTAAAAGTTTGACGTTATGATAGATTCTGTCAGTTGATGATAAGAGGTAAAATTTCTTGGAGTAATATATATTGGGGCTGATTTAGATACATTAAAGCATGGACATTCTTTTCTTAGTACAAAAAACAAGCGTTTGTTATTTTATGGATAATGCACTTCATTTTTTATCATTACAATTTTTCGATTAAGACGCCAGAAAATGCGTTTTGGGCAGTTCATGGTCTTTAAAACATCCTTTAAAATATATCTAACTACATAGTTGGTACCCATAGCTTTAGCATTTCATTAACATAAATAACAATATGAGATGTTGATGAAATTCATTTATTAAAAAAATCTGACCGGAGTAAAATATTTTCTTCGGTTCTGACTCAGGAGAAGAGTGTCGTTGGCTAATGTGTATTTGAAACCCCTGATTCTCCAAATCTTCATCTAGTGAGCAGTTTGTTGACTTCTCAGTCATACCCTTTGTCGGGCATGGAGATATATGATGAGAACACAGTAGAAGAAGGATGAGGAGACTCTTATTAAGTAAGTAATGAAGCGTCTCTGTCTATACGCTTCCTCTTTGATAATTAATATTTTTTTGCATATAAACAGTAAGAGACGGTGTCACTCCTGGAATAGGCGAAGGAGCGAATCCGTTTCATCAGGACTCTTGGAAGAGGAGGAGGAAAAAGGAATTCTGTCGATCATTGAAATGTTAATTGCGATTCACTCTCCAGTTCGCTATCGATAACCAGTTCAAGTAATTTTCCGTCACCACTATCTCTCAGGGCTTCTTCCAACGGTCTTCTCCAACGGATCACGGAGTAGTATTTTAACTATTAAAATTGACTATCCTTAAGATACTGTTCACACTCATAATGATGGATAATTAATTTCCAAGGATGGTTTAGACAGAAGTTCTCAAGAAATTCCTTACATATTAACTACAGCTACAATTCTTCACTCTCCGAAAGTTGGACATCTGCACTAAAAACTTCGTCAACAGCCCTCTTAAGGAGTTACATTCTCTGGTGAACTAAATAAATATTAATAACGTCCAAGTGAACTTCGTTAACTTGGCTACGAGGAATCCCATTCAAGAGACAGGACCGTACAAACTATACTCTAGACATAAGGAGAATAACATGGGCTTACTTTTTGCGTAATTCCAAAAGTGTACTTTATTTCATCAAATATAGCTCTTTGCACTAGATGAAAAGTCAATGTGTTAAGCATGCAACGTATTTTGAAAGGATATATATCTAGTACATAAAGCAATAATAATATTATCCTTGTTCCATTTAGAAAACAGTATACTTTTTAAAATATAAGTTGATGTGAAATTATAGATGTATAGCCATTTAAATATATTTAAAAATTATTAATCTTGTTTTTCAAAAGATTATAAAGGGATTTCTTTTGATAATCTTAATTGTGTTACTTATTTTTTTAGATTCATATAGGAAGTTAAAAATATATACTATTTGTGTATTTTTATGTGTATTCTATTTTAATACATATATTTTTACTTTGTTTTATAAGTTTAAAAATAAAATACTTAGCAAATACTGTACGTTCATGATTTTTTATGTTTCAGTTTACTCTTGTGTTTTAGAATGTCAAGATACATTGATTGTATAAATTGTGTATCTAGTCTATTATCCAGTTTTTCCCACTCAAGTTAGCGGTCTACCAATACATATACTCTGAGACATAGATGAGTGTATATTATTCCTTCAGCCGTCATAAAGTATATTCACAAAAAATATTCTCTCAAATGTAATCAAAAAATTGAAATGAATATTAAGTTATCATCAAAATATTGTATTTCCACGAAAAGCCAAATATTAAAAGACTAATTTTAAGTGGCAAAATGATGAATATTTTAAATCGTTTTTGTGCCATACTTCCTCGTTCTTTTAATAACTTATATTTTTTAAACATGAATAAAAATACAATATTATCGTATTAACATATTTCTAGGTTCGTTAGGTGTACTTGGTTAAATTGAAAGTTAATGTTCAAATCGTTTTCGATGGTGGGTGACATTTTTTCCTTATCCTCACAGGATTAGAAGGTGAAGTAAAATAAGAGTATGTTTGTATTCCATGTAAAGTTATTATAATATGTGATGGTTGCATAGGATTGTACAAAAAACGATAGTAATCATTTTGGATCTGTTGAAACTAACTATATTTTATACAATGAAATCTGATACATAATTTCTTTAAATGTTTTTTTCTACAAAATTTACAATATCCACATTTTTTTCCTTGTCCTTTTAAATATTTTTCGTAGAAGTTGCAGCCTTCACATGAAAAACATTTTTTCCCTTCTTTCCTCGATGTACAAATCCGTTCATGGTTGGTTCATCATCACGGACTTCTTCGCTAGATTGGGAAGACGTACTTGTTGCGTCTGTTTGATCGGGAGATCCTAAAAATATATTAATTAAATTTAAAAAATACAAAACAATTAAACAATTACCTTCAACTAAGTTGGCAGTTATTGGTATAGGGACATGATGTTGAGAAGAGGCTTGTTGCGGCACCGAATTTATATTTGTAAATAATGGAATTAGACTCCTCTTAAATTCAGAATTGGAGAAGTCATTTATATTATTAATTGAATTTATTAAAAGTTGTTTTTTCGTTCCACAAGAAACTAAAGGAACAACAATTTTCATTAAATAATTAGCTCTTTCTGTAGGTAATTTTTGATTATTTAATATGAATTCTCCAGGAATCGACGATGGCAAATGGGTGTGAATAACTCCTGACTTAAATAAATTATAGAAGTCGATTCTTTGCTATCTGACCATTCCCTTGCTTCAACGATTCCAGGGGAATAAGAACTGAAGGTAAAACTATGGAACTTCTTTATTCCTTTAAGTGGGCGAAAGTATTGACAGAAAAATCTTTTCCAATCGTACCACTGTATTGGAGGGCAACCAATCTTCTTCGAAGATATAACATTGAATTTAGTGGAGGCTCGCTCGACTACCTCCACTAAATCTTCGACACACTCTATGCTTGGTGATTTAAGTATGATTTAGAAATCACACCAAAGCTACGATCGGGTGAAATTTGGAATGATTTTCTGTGAGAAAATGAACAGAAATTTTCTTAAATTTTTCACTTGAAAGCCGCGAACGCCATGATTGTTTTATTTTTATTTTGGCCCCTGGAAAAAATATTTTAAGAGAAGATATGATAGTTGAATAGTAATTGATTTCTCATACCCACAATTATCGCATTGAATTTGGAGATACGGGACGGAGTTGAGACGCTGCAACTCATGATGCAAAAGGGATGCAACGCAGTTTGAGCCTTTCTTACTTGTTTCCTGAAATTATGATAGATTGAAATTATATATAAATATGATATATTATTTAATAATTAAAATAAATAAATTATTACATTAATAAATATAAAATAACTACCTGTTCGGCTTCATCAAACATGTATATATTTGAAATCTTCAATCCTTCATTCTCAATGGCAAAGAGATTTACTTTGAAAGGAGAAGTAAAATGAGTCGTCCCAATTTGTGTTGAATAATATGGTATAGACTTGGCTTCCGAAAAATCCATAGTCAACAGTGCTACACTGTCTTTATGATTTTTGGCATATTCCACTCTCATATTATAATCTTTCCGTTCTGTTTGGACATGATGCATGTGTTCCTTAATCTTGTCTCCAATTTTTAAAGTCCAATCTTCTAAGGGATTTGATTGAAGAGATTCTCGGTATAATGTGGCCAACTCTTGAGAATTGTCGAAACAAACAGAGCAAACATCGCTCCGCCTTCCCATTATACCCAGTTCCGGACATGAAGCCTCCCAATGATTTAAAAAAGTTGTTCTGCTACAAAATGTATTATGTCCTTGATTCAAGCATGAACGGACATACATTTTATAGATAACCTCTCCATTCCAGTGACTCGGAAATCGAATGGATTTAAGATCCGAATGAGACGCTACTCTTCCCGGAATAAAAATTAATTAATTAAGTTATGAAGAAAGTTTTTAATGCCTTCTCTTCTTTCATGAACTTTTTTGTTTTTTGGATTATTAGATGGTTTTCCAATGGATTGATGGTACTTATGTGTGAATCCATTTGCAGAAAAATGGACATACAGTCTTTGAATAGAAGATCTACTCATTGCTACAAGGAAAGCAAAAGTTGTCTGACATACTCTCCGTCCACCAATAAACAATTTAATGCTCTGACTCTCCATGTGATTAGCAGAAAAGTGGCCTAAGACGTAGGCTTCAAGGCTAGATGGAGAGATGGAGGACATTTCCAGGCATTGATTGCGGCGATGAGCGACTTCTTCATAACTGAACCATTTGAAACATGCACCTCGTTTTCCAACGAAATCCAAAGGTCCCAATCCACAAGAACAACCATTATTAATAAATGAATTGATATTCCTATCCTCCTCTTGATCCAGATCACGGAATGTGATATCTACCTGATCGGAAGGTTGAATATCGCAAATATCGTCGACAGTCGAGGGACAATTAGAAGCACTCATCTTTGAAACTATGAACAAATGGTCGAATCTTTTAAAGTTAAATTGATGTAGTCGAGAAGAGGAGGGAACACAATAGAACAAGATCTCTCCCAACCAGATAATACAGTGAAGTTACCAGAGTACTATTGATTCAACCCTTACGTCAGTGATGATTAATCTAGGGATCTCAAAAATGTTAATAAAATGGACAAATTACTTGTTATTAGCTTAGGTTTTTAGAAAAATGGGGTCACTAAACAAAAAGTTCAAGCACAACTACCTTATAGTTAAATAAGATACTCAATAACTTCAGACATTGCGCTTTTAGTTGGGTTTATTAATATTAAATTATACGCCCTGTTAATAGTTTGACAATACATTCGCCGACGATAAGAAACACATTTAAAAAAATTCAATGTAATATTATATTATCATAATAATAATATAATGATGCAATCTTACAGATCTTCAACTTAATTATATTACATAAATATGAGTATAACAGTTTCTTTTAAAATAAATTAAGCAAAAATTGCATTTTCCAAATTATCTTCCTTCTTTCAACTATACAGAGTGGGTACAACAAAAATTATAAATGACAAAGGCCAATTTGAAGGCTGAAATAGTTTATTTTAGAAAAAATTTCATAGCAAATTCCTGAAATAAAATATGTTAAGGAAACAGTAAGTTATAATTTTTATTCAATGTATCCTCCATTATTCCTGATGATGGCTTCAATACGTGAACGAACGGAGGCCCAACTGGTCTTGATGAAGTCCTCCGACATGTGTCCCACTCCTGGTGATGGTGACCTCAGGGCCTCGACACTGGGGTGTGAGGTTTTGTGGTCTTGCCATCCAGGAAGCCTCAGACACCTAGTCCAGAGGGTTCACATACGGCGATGAGGAGGGGCAGAGGAGGCCATGTTCCCCTTGCAAAACTCTGAGCCTTCTTGGACGTGAGAGCGGGTTTCCGTCCTGGGTGAACACAAAATGTTCCTGGGGATGGTCTTTAGCCATGGCAAGACCTGGACCTAAGGACCTTGTAGTAGACATCAGAGTTGACCTTTCTCATTGGGCTGAAGAAGTGTGGGTGGATCTGTGCCGTCGGAGGCCACGATGCCCAGGACCATGACTTGGGCTGGATGTTAGGTCTGTAATACCCCTCCACCTGACCTCTTGGTTTCTGCCAAGAATCGATCATCTTCTGTTAACACTGCGTCCACTGTGAAGATCTTCTTGTCGGAGTAGATCTTGACCGTGTCGCGTTGTGCTTGAAGAAGTTGAGGGACTTTTTGGTTCTCCCTAACCTTCTGGTCTTCATAGTGGCCGTCAACAGATGCCTGGTGTCCTGACAGGTAGACGGCCTGTTGACGGTGATGGGGCCAACGTTTTTCTCGGCAGCCATCTTCTCATGGACTTGGTGGGGTCTTCTTGATGTCCTCCTGCAGGAGTTCCAGGAACTCATCATCGTTTTTTGTTTGTGTTCCCAGTCCCAGGCGTCCTGGAGATCGGATCCGAGCCCTCCATGATTATGTAGACCGTGGCCAAGGATCCTTCATATGGGCAGCGTCACCTTCGGGTCGACTTGGGCGGGAGAAGGTCAACGCCCTTTGCCTTTCTTCATTTGCTTGGACATTTTTGGTTATACAAAAACAACAGATACAAGCTTGTAAGATTTTATTTACTTTTTCAAATGGCACCAAGTCAATATAGGAGCTAGGGCCTTTAAAGTCCATACTAATTTTTGCTGTACACTCTGTATATGTGAATATCCTTATAATAAGAACATATATCGGATTCTTTCTTCAGTGATAAGGATCCTGCAATATAAGAAAAAGAATATTGATGATAATAACAAATATAAGTAAAGTGAAATATATACACAAATATGTGAATATAAGATATATGTAATACATATAAGAAGCACTCTCATAAATATTTAATGACAAAGAAACTTTACATTATTTTTCAGGGGATATATATACTATATATATTATATATATATATATATATTTGGTATTTCTACAATAAAACACGGAAGATCCGAAAGGGTTCTTTATTCTCACTATAAGATGAGTGGTACACTGCCAAGAGCTCCTTATCAACGCGTCCAGGATCATGGGCGTGTCGGGAATCACTACACTACTCCCTCCGTTTAAAGTTTCGTCGCACGGATAATAAAACGAAAATAAAATCGGATAAATATGTACAAATAAAACTTAAAATAATTGTCATTACATAGAAACATATGTGCTTTTAAACGATTTAGAGATTGTTTGGTAGAGGTGCCTCTTCTGTGAGAATAAAATAATCGTCATGCTTTTCCAATATCTCAAAAGGTCCCTCGTATGGCGTCTCGAGGGGTCCTCTGATTGGAGGCCTCATTATGAAAGCTTTTTTCGCCAAGCGTAGCTTCTTCTCCTCCGGTGATGTTTCATGACTTTTTGGGATGTGGTGGTTCGTATTAAAATTACAATGGTAGTTTTTTGTCTACGAAACATCTGGAAGCGAGTGAGGACGAATTTCTTCTCCATACACTTCCTGAGCCGGAGATATGCCTGAATCAGTCCGAGGTGTCGTGCGGAGATCAGAAGCACTCTATGAAGTGCCCTAATCCAATCCTCGAGTTTTCTGTAAGGCGGGCCCTTAAGGCCTCTTTAAGTGTCCTGTGAGCCCTTTCTACGAGCCCCATTAGCCTGAGGGTTGTAGGGCGTTGTAAATTTTTGGTTTATCCCAAAATGTCACACATGTGTGCACAACTCTGATATGAATTGTCTCGAGATCTGAAGTTATTACGGACGGAACACCAAACCGCGATATCCACTCCGCTTGGAATGCTTCCGCTATCACAGGAGTTGTTGTGTTTGTGAGTGGAATTGCTTCCAGCCATCTCGTTCTCCTATCAATCATGGTAAGGACATACCTCATTCCGTTGACTGGAGGGAAGGGCCAACCAAATCGATGTGAACGCTGGTAGAACTTCTTCTCAGGCACATCAATTAAAGTTGGCTTCTATTTACATGGGTGATGACCTTGGTTTTGGCACATGTACCACATTCACTAATATACTTGCGCAATATCTTTGAGGGTTTCCCAATAATACGAAGATGCAGTCTTTTGTTGTTGCCTGCGTACCTCTATGGCTTTCCGAATGTACTTTTTATCACTTCAGCAACAAGTGAAGGGGAAACAACTGGCCGAGGAATGGGGTTGCGGATGTCACAAATAATATCATAGCCACTTACATCATGATGGCGGCGGTTTATATTCAGGGTTACGACTTCATTCTCCTGGAGTTCTGCGAATCTGCCCAGTTAACGACATCAACCATTATATTATTAAGTCTGGATAAAAAAGTCTGCAGGTATGTTATCTTTGCCCCTTATGTGCGTAGTGTTGCTCCATACTCCGAGACTTCTGCAAAATAGGATGGACTTATGGGACCAGGTAGATTTTTAGACTGATGGCGTCAATGAGGGGTCTGTGATCGGGTAAAAATTGTAAACAGATCGCCCTTCAATAAAGTATTTGAAATGACGGAGAGATCTCTGACGGCAAAAAGTTCTCTCTCAAAAGTCGAGTATCTCGACTGTGTTGATTTAGGGCCTTACTGAAGAAACCCACGGAAGAAACCCTCCCTTTTTGTCGCGTTGCTCCAGGCTCCTCCAATCGCCTTGTCCGATGCATCCACGGTTAGGAAAAAGTTTCCCTCCTGAGAGTAGTGCTTAGAGAGCGACAGATGACAGTGTGTCCTTAACTTGAAGAATACATTGTTGCCCTCTTCCGTCCATGAACAACATCACTTTTCACTAGGGAGTAATTTTACAGAGGGGCTAATAACTTCACCCATGCCAGGAATGAACCTCCGGTAGTAGTTGACCATCCAATAATTTGTGCAAGTCCTACCCTTCCGAGGACTGATCAAGTTTGAGGATTTGCAAGGTTTCTCGTATGGGCGGATGCCACTTCCACTGATTGACATGTCCAAGAAACTCGATCTCAGATTGCAGAACATGCTCTTTTCCTTGCTATATGCCAGGTCGTTGACTTTTAATATGTGCATTACTGGGTGATTGATGTGGTCATGAGTCCTCCTCAGTTTTAGACGCTCATCCTTATGCGTCAAATATAGGCGAACACAAAATCAATCCTCCAAAGAGGGAGTCCATAAGTCTTTGGAAGTATTGCTAGCATTGCGCAGACCAATGGCATTTTATAAACTCATAGAGTCCCATGCAGTAGTAATGGGCCGTCTTCTTGGAGTCTTCATTGGACATAGGGACCTGTAATAAGCCACGCATAAGATCCAATTTAGAAAAAAACTTACAAACCTCCAACATTTCGTATAAAATCGTGAATGTGAGGAATCGGGTATCGATCAGGAAGTGTGAGAGTATTAAGTTGTCTATAGTCACCAACCATCCGCCACGAACCATTTTGCTTTCAACGAGGTGAATGGGAGAGACCAATTGGACTGGATCTCCGTATGAGCCGGAGATAACAATTTTGAACTTCCTCCTGGACTATGGCTTCCTTTCCGGAGTTAGTCGACGAGTTCGAGAAATAAAAGGACTTCCAGAAGTGAAAATTTAGTAGGATTACCCCAGGGCTGGGGCTGGGACAGCATTCCATTCAGACTTGATAGGTAGGAAAGTGTGTGAGCAGTTAGCAGCCACGTACAAGCTTTTTTCAATACTGAACTAACGGCTCATTCAGTTTGTAAAGCCTTGAGCCTCATATTTA
>CP045901.1:12000373-12026516 GCA_013387185.1 Caligus rogercresseyi | reverse complement strand
TGTTATTATAATACTATTATTAAAAAAAATAAAGACTCTTTTCTGGAACTTTTAAATGAATTAGGTAATATTAATAGAGAATTTTGTTGTTTCTTAAGCTCCTAGATTGTACCTACTTCACCGGACTTAATCCGGTATCGTCCGGTAGTGAACTATCCAGGAGTTATATTTGTTATTACTGTTAAGTTAAAAAATTCTTGAACTTTTGAATGATATAAAGGATTTAATTTCTGATCAATCTAAAAGTAAATAAAGTTTTGATATGATTTTATATACATGCGTTATGTCTTATTAGTTTTTCAAAATACTTGGCATAGAGATACTTAATACTTTATCATTTCTAAGGCCTTTTACATAAAAAACAAATGACTTTTCCTTTTTCTGGTTAGCAAAATATCATTAAAGAGATTGATTGCTTCCTTTTTTATCAAATATCTTTAAACAAAGACAATAAAAGCAACTTGTATAGGAAGCTTTTTTTGCCCGATTGATTGATTATTTTGTGAACAGCAAATGTAAAGACATGGTCTCCGCTCAGGATTGTTAAAAAGACTATATTTTTATGAAGAGGACTTCCATTTTTCAATCAAACTGATTGATCTCAATTATAAAAAACATATTCTTTATAATTAAAATATGTATCAAATACATATATTCCTATTGCCAAAGCGTCAGAGGAATGTGATTTGCTTATGACTATTGTCTCATTACTGCATCATGTCCAGAAGAAATGGTATAGGAAATAATGGTCACACAAAGTCATATAAAATAATTTGTGAGTCTTAAAGAAGGTAAATTATATACAAATTAAGAGATAGTGACTTTGGTGAATAGTATGTTTATCTATAATATTGAATTAATATCTGACGATCTCGACTACGAAACTGATAATTCAATGAGGACAATTAACAAATAACAGATTGGAACCATTAGTTACATACTTTAAATGTAATGAATTCATTTGAAATTGACTTACAAAAGTTACTAAAAATGACTCATTTGTAATTATGTCAATTTCTCTATTTTAATATTCTTCTGGTCAGATAACTTTTGCTATTTTTTATTTCGATCGCACAATCTATGAACATTGGATGAGGAGGAATGTCTTAAGAATCAATCAAGAATTGAAGGGCACCATTAATGTTCATACGAATGAAAGCCCATTCTAGAACACAATTATATATTTTGCCCAAGAAATACCCGCAGAGGAATAACAGTTCCTCCATAAGAAATATTCGTAGAGGAGTAATAAAACCTGAAGTGAAACGAACCAGCGATAAGTCATGAGCAGGGCTGTATGATCTTTCTGGGCATAAACGACCTTTAACACATATATGGCCATTTTTGCATATGTTATTGTAAATTTTCATAAATTTTGAGGAGGTTGTGACTTGTTGTGAAAGAGTCCACAAAAGAGACTTTTTGTGGACTTTAAAATAACTGCAGTCATTTTTATCATGGATGACATTAACAAACATATATCAAGCTTCCTTTCTAAAAAGAAAACGTCGTCACTTTTAGCACAGCATACCTATTTATTTTTTTTCGCTCTCCAGAAAATACACTTTCATAAAATATAAATAAAACTGTATATAAGAATCGATGATAATGCATAGTAAAAACTATATGAATAGCATTTTTTTGCCTATTTGGTTCGATAAAACTACATTATCTGACTGGATATGAATAACCATATTAATGTGTTAATTATTTAATCGAACTTAGGATACTTTAACCAATGAGATAGACCAAAAATGATCATCCTCTCTCGGGAATATTTGAATTTATATATATTTTTTTTGTTGCATATTTCGCCTTTTTTAAATAGTATTTCACAGTTCATGGAATACATACAATAACCAAAGTATAAGGTATATAATTAGATGCTAATGAGTAAAAATACATTATTAAACATTATAGTTTAAATTTTAGTATCCTAGCTGAACAAACTTAAAAATATATATCAATTAAAAGGATATAAAACAGAAATGACAAAAGTATTCGAAAAAACACGGAAATTATAAGAAGTCTATTTGAAGTTTCTTAATTTCTCTAAATTTAGCCTTTCTTGATATTTTTTTCTGTAAATTTAGTTAATTTTGTATTTATGGGCAATTACGACATCATTATTTTTGCTCTAAATTCTTAGAGCCATTGTGATGAGGCATGAATTTAAAAACTGGATGGTAAAATGATAAATATTATCATCTTGGCAATATGTTATTTATTTTTTTGCCTAACGGATTCGATGGGTCGCATGTGTGAGGATATTAATAAGTTTAAAGGCATTAAAAATACTTCATCGAATCTCAATTATTTTTAATCATTTAATCATTGAAAGTTGAACACGCTTACAGAAAGCTCATTTATCACACACAGAAACCAAAATCTATTAAGTTCATTATTTTGAATTCATTTCTTCCCAACTAAGTAAACAAACACTTCATTACAGAAACTAATCTCGGAATAGCGATTTGAAAAATATATTCATCCTGCCATAAACGTTAAAAATAAACACTTACAAACCTTTAGAAAATATGTTCAAAAAATATATAAATTAGATTATAATTTAATACCCCTTCTACTAAAGCGATTTATCCTGGGAATTTCCAAACTTTATTATACACTGTTTATCAACCTATGTTTTGTTTCTCTTATTTGAATTGAACTGAATATTTAAGGAATAGTTTTTATAATTAGTGTTATTGTCTTCGTTACTGTGTTTGTTTTAAATTTGTTGAATAAATTTTAACTTTAGGGAACTAATTTTAAACTACAATATTTATTTATACATGATTATGTTTTATTTTTCGGATTTTGTAAGTACAAAAATGTATGTTGACAAAAATGTATTTGTAATACTTTTCAATAAACAGACCAAAACTATACAATTAAATTATTTCAACTGCCAAAAGTTTCAGCTTAAGCCAAGCATTACAAAGCTTTTCAACAACTCATTGAAATCATTGAACTATTTATACTTGAATATTTATTAGAAAGCTGATGAATCTACGAACTTATCGATTTTTAAAAAGATTAAAAGTAACATTGAACTGCCGAAAATTAAAGCAACTGAAAATAAATTTATATTTTGTAAAATCCTATGGTAACATCGACATTCCTTTTTGAAGAAATACTTTTTATAAATTTGAGTCTATTAATTATAAAATATTTATTACAAAACATCAAAGTTACTTAGCTGATGAAAAAACCTAAGGGGATATGATATACATAAATCTTTTTTCAACTTTGAATTCTCTTGAGGCCTAAGTCCATTAAAAAAACTTTTAAATGCCAATTTAATAGAAAATTATGCTTTTAGCTTGAGTCAATAATATTGTATGTTATAAGTGTGGCAAATATTTGTTTGTATTTAAAATCAAGCATTTAAATGTTCCAATTCCTTGATATATATATATATATATAGGAAACGACCGGGACACTTTTTTTGCAGGGACCCGGGCCGGCCTGAATGTTTTCAAGCCGGGCTGGGACTTCAGTATATTTTCGTTCCTTCGTCATTCTGAAAGTGACGACGTTTTTGTAGAAAACATCTTCCAAAAAAAGTGACGACTTTTTTAGAAAATATTTTCCCAAAAAGTTTTTTTGATATTTTAAATTTTAAAATTCTTTTAAAAAATGTCATGACATAAAAATGACGAATGAACGAAAATATTAAAGTCCCAGCCAGGTGATTTTTAGACACCGGGCCCGGACGTTCCAAAAACAGCTGGGATTGGTACCCGTTCTTTTCCTGATATATATATAAATATAATTAGCTTTATTAAGTATGTATACAAAGTTCAATACAAAATTGACAAATGAAACAAGTCGAAGTGTTAACCAAAATTTATTTTGAGGGTGCATTTTATAAATCTTATAAATATTTTATAATTTTATAAAACATTTAATAATTTATAACTTCTCCAATGAAATAAAACAATTATCAAAAAACAAATATTTACTTTTATCTTTTCATAAATAACTTTCAGCATAAAATCATAACTTAACTTTATTTTAGGAACCCGAATAATAACTGTTGCAATATTTCAAGGCTTTCTTGAACAGCTTTCTTTCTCACAGGAATGGATTATCATATTTTCCAATAATAATTTGGGTCAATTTGTTTGGATGTAATGGTATAACCTATGTTCTAAGTTAGTAATTTCTTATTGAACGAGTACAATTAAATGAGCTTGCCTTTAAGTATAGTGGCACTTTTTCTTAAGTAAATATTACAGTTAGTAACAGAACTGATGGTTTGGGACTGGCAAACAATGCGAAAGCATCACAAAGTAGATTTTGACAGTGAGTATCATTATGGAAAAGAAAAATAGCATAAGCCAAGGATGAACGTACCTGATACTATAATCTCGTAAGAATGTGGCGGACATAGAGTGAGAAGTATAGAATTATGTTATGGCTCAGTATTTTCTACTGAACCGTCAACCGCATTTAAACTCAAAACAATTAAAAACCCTAATGGAAAAAGTTTTTAATTCTTCCTTTTCATTAGATATGAATATAATGCGTTGAAAAGGAGTTTTTAGTATACTTAGATACAAAAGTGTATAGTTTTATAAGTTTTTTAGCCTATGAAACAAAATATGTATTATGTATATGGATGAGTTAGTATTTGTAAAGCTCAAAAAAGGAATACAACGATATATATATATATATATATATATATATATATATATATATATATATATATATATATATATATATATATATATATATATATATATATATATATATATATATATATACATGAAAAGTAGTGAAAAAAGAGGAGCTTCTTATGCTCATACTTATATATGTAATTCAATCATCAAAATAGCTTTGTTAGTTCAATGATCTACGTAGTATATCAAAATATCCTGATATCTTCAAGGAACCTAAAGGAATCTGTTTTATAAGCCTTTTTCACAACAAGACACAATATATATATATATATGATATATAAAAAACGACCAGATCCCGGCTGTTTTGAACGTCCCGACCCGGTGTCTATAAATCACCGGAACGGGACTTAAATATTTTTGTTCGTTCGTCATTCTTTAAGTGTTGACATTTCTTTAGAAAGGAATTTTTAAACTAATAAAAATTATTTTATAAGAAAAGTCATCTCTTTCTTTGAGAATAATTTTTGTAAATTTTAAAAAATAATTGGAAATTATTTTCTAAAAAACCGTCGTCACCTTTGGAATGACGAAGGAACGAAAATATATTAAGTCCCGGACCGGTTTTGGCCTAGCCCGACATGAAAAGCTTAAGTCCCAGCCCGGCCTGGATCCCGGCGAAAAAAGGTGTCGTTTCATGATATATATATATATATATATATATATATATATTACATATACATATTATATTGTATATATATATTAACATATGTATATGGCTATTATATTTAACTTATTCAATGATAATTTAAAAACAGATTTTATACACTTTATTTGTTACAGTATCTATATACACAATTACATTTAATGAAATAGGTGTAACAAAATCACAGAGAGAAAGTTACAATATTAAAATAGCAATGGGAAGATCGATAACGTTGGCTCTATAACACCCTCTTTTATTTTTCAACTTAACATGGCCAATAATGGTAACTTATGTCTCAAATATTATTATCTATTTTATGGAGAAAATTAATTCTGAATGCAACCTTATTTATTCGAAATCTATAGATGTAAGAATACACTTTTGATAGCTGAATGAGTCTACTGGATCCATATAAAATATATAACTAATGTTTACTTCGAAGGTAATATTAAAGTAAATTATAACTTTTTAATTAATCAAATATTTTTTCTAGTTTAGGAAATTCGAAAATAAATATATGTAAATGGTTAGTACATCAAAACAGTACAAAAAAATCTAATGAAAAGACTCGCAGAGTCTTGACCATGTCATGAGTCAGCTGTCAAGTATACTAGCTATGATTATATCGATAATATTGTTATCTATATTTATATATATGCTTCTTATAATCGTTATATATTTTATTTATATACATTTAATATGATTGGTATATATTAGGTTTAAACCCCGATTAATCTTAGCTAGTTAAATATAAATATAACTAAAAATACATCATAAAAAATATGAACATAAATGTAAATGTGAGGAATAACCACCCATCAAACTAATAGCTGGATGGGCTATCATTTGAATGAGAAGAGTGAAGAGCAATGTTGAAGTCAGCAATTCATAAATCATAGATGAAAAGGAAGGATATGTTATTTTTATTATTCCTTGAACAGTCAAAGTCAAACTACTCTATGGAGTAGACGGAGGAAAAATTTGTGAAAAAATCCAGTGACGTAAAAGTTCTTTTGAAGTGTCTCTTTAGAAGAAGAAAAACTATTACGTCACTGGATTTTTTTTGCAATCGTTTTCCATCATTGACTCCATAAGACTTGGTATTTAGACTCTGACATCACTGATATTTATTTGTAGGATTTTTTTCCTTTCATTCCCTTGTATTTTATTATTATATATAAATAATAAAGTATTATATTATATAACAAACTTCATTATTGATCTGGCTGAGCAGCCATTTTAACTACGTTGCATAACATTGTACAATATATATTTATATCATCATTACAATATAAACCATTCGTTCTATCATTAATATTTTTTGTTTCTTATAGTCTAACTGTAACAAATATATTTATATATATAGCGAAATATTTATATGTATTTAATAATAAATTGTTATGTATTACTAAATGGCGAAAATATACGACGTGAAGGAAACGGATCACACATATTCAGTCTGATTGTCGTGGATCATAGTATTTTAGGGGAATGTATTCATATGAAGAAAAGTGAAAAGGTAAGGGGCATCATGTTTAAGACTGTGGGAAATTACATCTAAAGCAAGAAAGGAAGAGCGAAGAGAAAGCCTTGGTTAGGGGGTGAGTCTATTAATATATTTTAAAAATAATAACAAGGGATTCCTTGTACCGATTTCAAGTTTGATAGATTTGTTTTTAAATCTCTTATAAAAGTTAAAGTGCCAAAATTTGTAGGCCATATGTGAAGGAAGATCCTTTTCACCTTCCGGTAGAGGATTCAGAAGACTGAGTTGTTTTTCTTTATACGAACCTATTCTCTATATTAGTTCAATCGATAAACATAATAAGGGATGTCCTTTTCTAGCTCTTCCTATCTTTCTTATGATAAAAATTCCCCGAGTCTTAGTCATGAATAAGTATTCCACAAAGAGATATTTTTATAATGTGTCCAGCAAAAAGAAAAGTAGTTGGCGTAATGAAATTATTCGTACCCTCACTTGTGACGGAGGAGCTGATAATATCTACCTCGAGCTAAGAATTTAATTGTTTTAAAACTTCAATTATCTTTGATCAAACCCCAATTCATAATATATTTTTAGATATTAAATTTTAACATTAATTAAATCAGTCAAAACTACAAAATTGGAGCATATAAAAATGTTTATTTATGTTGTTCATTCGAAGCTTTGCAAGAAATATAATCAAAGCATTCTCAATCATGTAAATCCTTGTGCAAGACGTCAATAAGACAATACGTTTAAGATCATTCGCCAAAATGGTTTTTTTGCCTTGTATTATACAAAATTTATTCATTAAATAATGTGATAATAGACAAACATTATACTTATTTACTGAATACATTTTAGTAACGCTTCAAAGAAAGCGACCTTTCCTTAATGAGCTCATTACCAAAAAACTCTCATATTTTGTTTGTGCTTTATTATGCCATGATAGTTATTGAGAGAGGTTTTTTTAATTGAAAGAACAATACAAATATATATGTATATTTGAAGGGTTACATTCCATCATTATGAATTCAGACGCTACACTGTCAAAAGCCAGCAGAAGGAGTTGACAAAGAAACTTTTTCTTTCAATGAATGAAGAGTACTTGAATCAGCATTTTCTTGTGAAAGTTTAACTCTTATATAAATCCATTGAATACATTTATCATTCAAGTATTTGTTAGACTATAAATAAATTATGCTTTGCCGTATTATTATTATTGTACATTTCATTGTCATCCTCCCTCATTTAAATAAAATATAATGATAAAAAGAATATAAAATAGATGGGCTGGGCTTCAAAATGCCAAAATATTTCTTGTCAAAGGGATTTCACATGATCATTTCAACTGGATAAATATTTCATTTCCTAGCAAGTTCCAAAAATAATGGATATGAAATATTGTTTGAAGTTATTTTATCACAAAATATTTTTATTTTCAATAAAACTATTAACAATAACAATCAAATGAACATTCCTGAAAATATAATGATTAAGATGAGGAATGATGAAACGAATGAATATGAAGTAGGATTTAAAATGCAAAGAGGTAATAATTAAAACTCATAAAAGAAGGAGGTGTCCAGAGAACAACATGAGATAGATAGATATAGATCGATATATATATATATATATATATATTATATATATATAGATATAGATATATATAGATAGAGATATAGATAGATAGATAGATAGATAGATAGATAGATAGATAGATAGATAGATGGATGGATAGATGGATGGATGGATGGATGGATGGATGGATGGATGGATGGATGGATGGATGGATGGATGGATGGATGGATGGATAGAGATGGATGGATGGATAGATAGATAGATAGATAGAGATAGATAGATAGATAGAGATAGATAGAGATAGATAGATAGATAGATAGATAGATAGATAATATTATATATATGGGCCTATTAGAGACTATCCTTCTTTTTATAAATTGATTAGCTCCAGATTAACTCATAATGAAGGTCTTAGTAAAGAGTATTTCATATTAATGAGCGACTAAATATTGCCCTAGATCAAATTATAGACAAGTTAAACTATATAAATGATAACAATGTACAAGTGAGGAGGGAGGTTAAAAATATCATAAATAAACACCAATTGTTTGACGCAGTATTAAAATTTGGCTCATTACCTGCTCATACCTTTTCAATGAATAGAGATTGCAGCATTACTAAAAGCTCCCGTCTTGATTATTTTTTAATATCTGATGGACTTCTCTCAAACTTGTGCGATTATCATGCATTATAGCCCCATCAGTCAGACCATAGCCCCATATTTATGTCACTCATCCACCAAAAATACAGTTATAAACAACATTGGCACCTCAATTCAACATTGTTGGAGGATACCGCTGTTGATGATAAAATACAGAATATAATAAGAGATAAAATCTCTAAGTTGATGAAGTCCCCCCAAAATCTCCTCATTCATTCTAAAGCTAATCTTGGACGCATCGAGAAAAGAATATATAAAGCTGGGTGCTAAATTAAGCGAAGAAAGAAAAATTAAGTTGGAACAACTATCTAGAGGGAGAGACAACAGAAGTAATGGAGTTCAAGAAAATGAAGAACTAGATAGAATAATTGATACAATTTCGAATGGTCATCTAATCAAAACAGGGTTTAGATCCATCCCTAAAGAAGAAGTACTTTTTGGAGGATCAAAAATATGGAAAAAGTGGTAGGTCAAAAAAAGACGTGAAGGTCCTAGTAAACGAAAAGAAGGAAATAATAACAGACTCCTCTAAAATACAACGTGTTGTCACGAACTATTTTTATAATATGTCTTCTTGTGATGAATGTAAGAAAAAATACAGCAACAAATGCCCAAAATGTCTCTTTAATTCAGCGGATTTTATAACAAAAATAGAAGATACAAATAACATCAATTTAAAAAAGATCAATCAATCATATTATAAATTTCTTGATTGAGATATTTCCTGTTCAGAAATAAATAATTTTATCAAAAAATACAGCAAAAACACAAATCTCCAGGGCCAGACGGTTTTCCAATGGAATTTTATAAAAAAAATATTTTATTACTATCTCATTTATTAGAAAAAATCTATGAGGAAGCATACCAAAAGGGACACTTCGAAAAGTACATTTCTAACGGAAAACTTGCTATCTTTGCCAAAGTTGATAAGGACCCTAGGTTCATTGAGAATTATCGTCAATTAACAATGCTAAATACAGTATACCAAATCGACAATGGAATTTTAGCAGATAGATTAAAAAAAGTGACCCACGATCTGCTTCATATATCACAAAAAGGATTTGTTAGTGGCAGAGCAATGGAAGATGCGTGTAGAGGCATAACAGACTCGATTGCAGAAGCAAAAAAAGCCAACAAATGTTTGGCAGTGATGGGAATTGATTTTCAAAAGGCATTTGATAGCATTTCACATGAATGGATTATCAAATGTCTTAAGGCACATGGTTTGTAGATCAATTAATAAGGAAAATAGCAGTTGGCCTTTGTGATATCTATACGTTCTATAAGAATGAAAGCAATGAATTTAATATAAGTAAAGGGTGCCGTCAAAGCGATCCCATTTCCCCAATTTTATTTACTATTGCGTTAAATCCCTGCTTAGAGGAAGTCTATAACAACAAAAAATAAGGGGTATAGATTTAGGACAAACAGAGTTGGAGACTGAAGCCTTTGCTGACGACATCACTGTGCTTTTCTCTGGGAGTGAGAGAGAAATATAAATTTCATTTAAAGAAACCATTTTAGAAGCCACTGGAAAAAACTCCGGTCTTTACATCAATTTTATGAAATCCAATATTATAGCTAATTTAACGGGTTTTTTAACCGTCAAAATATACAAATTAGTAATTTTATTATAGTGCTTGGCACCTTTATTTCTTTAGATGAATCGTATCTTGCAGAGAATTTCAGATTAATTGAAAAAAACATTGAAAACACTATTTCAATATTTGCCTTTTTACAAAAAAAAATATTGTAGCAAGAATAAATATATGGAATTCCCTAATTTTACCAACAACCACCCACATTCTTAAGCAAACTCAAATTTCCAACGATTTATGCGACAAAATTGAAGGTATATGTAAAAAAAATTATACTTCCAGAGAAGACAAGAAACGTCATAACTTGGAAGGGAATAAACTCACCCAAGATATATGGAGGTTTAGGACTTCTACCTTTCAAAATTTTCTGGAAAATTATGCTTTTAAATTTGTTTAAACGAATCTTTGAAAAGAAATCTGTGTGGGCAGAAATATTGCTTTAAAAATTTGACAAAGATGCAATAGAAAACGAATTGTGTAATGGTCCAAATGAGTACAGAGATAAGTGAATTCTGGCGTGAAAATAAGAATATCAATGAGGAGCTTGCTCTCAAAGCTCTGGAAAAAATGAAATGGCAAGAGCCTGCTTCAGAAAACAAAAGGCTGTTTTTTTATGTCTGATACGTCATTCAGGAAAAAAAATACATTTTTATGAGAAATTTTTAACAGATTTAACAATTTTACAATAAGCGAGGTTTTAGAAAGTAAAACAATCCAAAACATAGTTTATCTTAAAAAAGAGATATTGGACCTAGAGATAACTTTTATAACTTTTTAGCGAAAGTAAATAATAAAACCCTGAGAATGTCAGTAGCCGACAAAACCAAACAATACCTAAATCAAGTAGAAAGGAGGAAAGATATATATGGCATATCCTCATCGGTAGAAAAAGTGATGACTGTTCTCAACTCATGTGGGCTTGATTGCTTGCTGTACTGGATAAAGTATCGAATCGTTACCAATATACTCTCTTTAGGAAGTGTGTATGGAAGAACAATGGAGGAAGGGCTTTGCCTCTTCTGCAAGACTTCATTGGAAACATCGAAACAATTTTTAATTGAATGTCCATTTGTGGATGAGATATTTCATCAAATAAAAAGAGTATTCTTCCAAAGTTTTAACATAAATTTAAGATCTGTAGAATTTGTTTTTATTTACATAGGCCCCAATCAAAATCAAATAAATTGATTTATAACGAAATTACAATTCATTTTATATAAATTCAGAAGCACCAAAACCCCTCTACCAAAAGATTGTACCCAAATTTTAAGATGTATTTTTAACGAAATGTCCTTTATAGTTTTATTTTAATATTTAAAATGTCCTTAAGCATGTGCAGAGTTCCTAATCGCTCCGGAACTCTCCCCCCCCCCCCTCCCAACATTTTACATCCTATTATAACCACTATTTTTTTTCACGTCGCCATCTTTTATTTCATGAGAGCATACACACATATAATAACAGGCATATAAAATGTAAATTAAAACTAAATGTAAAATGTAGCAGACTTTTTATCAATTAAAATTTAAAATAATATCAAACAAGTAAGATGTGATAAAATTAATAAAATAGTTAAGTTTGATAATAGTAATAATAACAAAGCACACACATATATGCATCCACGTTGTGTAACAATAAAACAATTTTAAATAATGTCTACAAATTTTAATTCATTAAGTGCAGCGATTGCCAAAGATTGATGGGGGTCGATCTTCTTGAACCTTGTTATGGCGATCATAGTCTGAAGTTTTGCAATGCACTTGGAGGCAATTCTATGGATATTAGATTCGGGGAACATCCCATATAATTTTTCCTCCGCGGAACTTTTTCTTTTCAGGACCTCCTCAAAAACTTCGTCCATCAAATCCCAAATCCTGTTAAGGCGAGAGCAGTCTCTGAAGATATGGGATAATGTTTTCTTCTTCTTCTCACTACATATCTCGCATATTTCTCCCTCGCCCACATAATAGAGTCCAAAGGAGATTCTGTATTTTAGATACGCTTGTTTCGAGGTTAGTAGAGGGTCGAAGATTGACGTCATTATATATTGTAGTTTATTTTTGTAAATCAACTCCGTCGTCTTCATCTTGTGGGTAAGGTCGAACGGTGGATGAGTTCTCCTCGTGTCTTCCTTCAGGACGAGATTCCGCACATTGAAGACCTGTTTAACGGAGGAATACTTTTTTGAGGCTTAAAGGCCCGTCTCAATGCATTCCGAAGAAAGATAACCCTAGGTGAGATGTGTCTCGCAACGTGAGTACATCGTTGATTCTCTCTAATTGGAGCTGCTCTCTTATTTTATTTGAAAGGGGCATTCTCACTTCGGGGTTTCCGTCGATCGGACCAGCCGCTCCCATTCCTCTCCAATAGATCCTCAACAGCTCCTTGGGTGGAGCAAGTTCTCTCCAAGGTGAGGTTTTTGGATGGTTTTGAGGTTTTCCCTCACATGCTTTTATATAAATATCTTCCAGGGGAAATCCACAGGTTTTGCCCGTTTATACCACGAGAACACCAAGATATTCCAGTGAAGCTCGATGTCCATCATTCCAAGTCCACTCCTGGATCTAGAGGCGAAGAGTCTGTTGTGACCTATATATTTGGGAGTCCCCACGAATTCTACTCCCTTTTTCTTCCACGCCTGGGCGAACGCCGAGTTGAATGGGGTGCACCTGAGGATATGATTGACCTTGGGGAGTATGGTCATGTTCCAGCAAATTATTTTATCTAATACGTCCATTTTATGTCTTTTCAGGTCTGATATTGTTACGGATATTTTATCGTCGATTCTTTTAAGGTTCTTCGAACTCCATCCGCTAAGAGAGACGATATTTCCGAGGACAATTGCTTCTGAGGCTAAATAATGGGCGTCAAAGACATTTTCGAACACGTTTTATGTTGGTAATTATTTGTGTCTTTTCTTCATTAATCACAAGCCCTGACTGCTTTCTGTATTCTTCTAGGAGTTTTTTGAGGAGTTCGTGCTCCCGCCTGATGTCGCCCTTGCCAAGTACCACCGTGCAATCGTCTGCAAAAAAGACATTTGTGATCCTTTCACCGCCTATTTTATACCCCTGGAGGAACTTATCCATTCGTTTTTGAAGGGGACGTACGGTAATGGAGAATAGGAGCGGAATTATGGGATCTCCTTGACGAGCGCCTCGTTCCAATTTTATAATAGGTTCTCCTGGAATATCTATTGCCGACTCGGCTTCGGATAAAATGTTTTGGACGGCTTTAACGAAGATTGTAACCACTTTTTTTGTGGCGTGTAATGTTTTCTAGATTGTAATACATGTCTGAGTAAATAAATAAATGAAATATTAAAAAAAAAACAATAACAATAAAATGAGCATTCCTGAAAATATAATGATTAAGATGAGGCATGATGAAACGAATGAATATGAAGTAAGATTTGAAATGCAAAGAGGTAATAATTAAAACTCATAAAAGAAGGAGGTGTCCAGAGAACAATATGAGATAGATAGATAGATAAATAAGTAGATAGATAGATGGATAGATAGATGAATGGATGGATGGATAGGTAGATAGATATATAGATACACAGATAGATAGATAGATAGATAGATAGATAGATAGATAGATAGATGATGGATGGATAGGATAGGATAGATAGATAGATAGATGGATAGATGGATGGATGGATGGTAGATAGATAGATAGATAGATAGATGGATGGATGGATAGACAAATATATATATCGATAGATAGGTAGATAGATGGATGGATAGACAGACAAATAGATAGATAAATCGATAGATATGGATGTATGGATAGACAGATAGATAGATAAATGGATAGATAGATAGACAGACAGATAGATAGACAGACAGAGAGATAAGATATATTTATAGATAGATAGATACATCGATGGATAGATAGATAGACAGACAGATAGATGGATAAACAGACAGATGGATAGGTAGATATACTTAAAAACATAATTCTTTTCAACAAAAGAGAAATATAGATCAAGAGTTGAATGGCAACTCAATCCCAAAACAATAAGGAAGGTTTTAATGATTTACGTATAATAGAAGGTTTGATTGTTCATGGCACAATCATGTATTTCTCATATACTTAAGCTCTCTATATATATGAAGCTTCATTTGTAAGCAAACAACTCTTCCTTGCCATTTGGCACTACTGGTGCCAATGCTGTTGAGGATATCCATGCTTTTTCTCATCAAGTAATCAATTCTATGGGGAAGGTTTTAGATTAACCTTAGCATATATTTCTAGGACAGTCGAGATCAATTGGGAAGGTAATAAGAGATAACTTTAAAGAATAACCGATATCTGGGACTTATGATACTCCCGTCACCTTTTGGATTCTTCTTCCACCGCATGAACAAGAAGGGGTATTTAAGGGGGAAATAAAAGAAGCGGAAAGTTGACTCTTTTTTCCGTCCATTGTTTGAAGTAAATAATTTAAAAGTTAATTAGTTTAAATATTTCACATTTCGGTCATGGTATGACATATCTTTATATGATAATTTATTTTATTAAAGTCCCTTATAATGTTTGCGTTTACAAATAAACAGAACCTTAACTAATTTAGTAATCGATTTCTAACTTATTTGTCTATCTTAAGAGTCTATAAGGAATGAGTAGAAGTAAAAAAAATATAGAAAGCTTTCCACAAATCAATACTTTTAAATTTATTATTATTATATATATATATATATATATATATATATATATATATATATATATATATATATATATATATATATATATAGGGGCTTAGCAATAATTCCGGAATCGGAAAGTGGAATATTTTTATAATATTTTATTATCTATGCCTGTTTTGTGGGAAAACAGAGAGGCTCTTTAAGACGTCTTGTCTACTCAATATGCCTCCATATATATATATATATATATATATATATAAAATATATATAGTCATGGCAAAATCATGGAAAATGGGCGATCTTTGGATGTTTTCTTTCTAGGGTCCTTAGAAATAGTTGATGCCAATTTCAAAATAGTTTTTTAATAAATTTAAAAAAAATATTTTTAAATTATATACTATTCATAATATATTAATATCAAGGACTGTAGTTTAATATTTGTTTTTATAATAGCAATTTGGTCAGTCTAACTCTGCAAAAATTGCTGACCTTATCATTGCTCTGACAACTGAACTGAGCCTATAGAAGTGTTTAATTTAATATTGGCACTATTGACGAGGTAAAAAAGACATGAAAATAACTTGATAAATACTTATTTCTCTAGGACTCACATATTGCGAGATTTAACTCCAATATTTATAAAGCCGGCAATATTTTCATTTTAAAAACATAAACTTCAGGCCACAAAGTACCCTTGTGTACCTTTTAGCGCAAGTCAACAATACATTATACTTCATTAATGCTTTATTAAAAAAGTAAAATCAAGCTAGCTAAATCTTTGTGTGTGTGAAATTAAGGAATTGGAAATACTAAAATTGAAATTGAGAGGTGGAACATCAATGGATGCAAAGTGAAGCAGATCCTCGACTCCACGAAATATACGAATATAAATCCACGTTCTTTTATGACCCAAATATCAAATAAACGTGAATATTCTTATAAGATAATTATCTGATATCCAATTATTAATAATAGTTCACTCTATCATAATATTATAAACTCACAAACCTTGTCAAAACTACCCCTCCCTGGGAGTGAAGCCGTTCACATGCCAAAAATACTAATTTTACATTTCTTCTTATTTAGAATCCAAGAGTGGAAGTAGCAGGGGGGAGGAATGTTATGAATAAAACATGGCGTCCATGCGAATAATAGTTTTTGGTGTAGAGGAAAGGGAAATTCCTTTGGGAAAATAAATCTCTGATACTTGACTCTGATAGGCTTTTTTTCAAAATGGATGCCTGAAGCATTATTATTATTATTAGAAGAATCAGCCTTTTGTGGGATTCTGAGTCTTTTAGACTTTCTTAGGATATAGAGTCAACAGGATTAAAGAGTCTTAAGACCGGATCTTTCATTTGTTATGGTTTTGTTAAGGTCTCTGTTAAAATAGTATTGAAATACTTGGTATGTGGTATATTGTCAAGAGAGCTGACATTTTGCTTGTCAGCGTTTTTAATGACGTCACAACGACAAGTGTTGCAAATATTTAATGCAGTCAAATAATAATAAGATTTACGACGCTTTCCTATCCAGGAATATATACGATATAAATTATATATATAGTCCTCTCCCCCCCTCTCTCTCTCTATATATATACCCAAGATAATAGATATACAAGATGCGCAGAACGCAATGTTTAGATTCCTCTGATTAGAAAGAATAACTGAAACGTCACAGATGACGTCACAGTAGCTATTGTTATTAAATAAATCAAAGTACATTTAAAACAGTGATTATTTCAAAGGAATTAAAATTTGAAACCCTGGAGCTCTCCGGCGGAGGCGGAGCTGCAGAGGACGGCCACGTTGCTCCGGAGCTCCTAGATGCGTGCGGGCTACCACCCAAAGGCCTCAGAGTCCCGTGCGGTGTTCAGGACTTCCACTTCCTCCCTGATGCTGAAGCTGTGCGTCCCCGGGTGGCTCGTGGCGGGAGGGAGCCTTCGGACGTTATTCCTTTGAGAGCCTTACGTTCTTATCTTAGTTGTCCTAGAGGTATTAGATACATAGGCAAATCGTAGCTGTGATGCGTCATATTTTTTTATTGGAAATATCCTTCTTTGTTTACATGAGTTTCTGCCCCCCCCCTGATATATACCTATATATCCTTTCATGCACACATACAGTGTAGTTTGTTCCACGTTTTCATTTCATATCACACCCCACGCACGGTGACGATGCCCGATAATAATATAATTATATCTGCAGGTAATATGGGCATTAGGCTATTTGATTTTGATGACGTTATTGTGTTACATTTAAATATGTACCTTGATTTAAAAGAAACATACCTCTTACCATCAAAAACTCGTCCGACAACAATATATGTCATGCCTTTTTTATATTTAAAATAGTGTTTAGAAGGTATAGCAAACGATCTTTTCATTTTGATAGTTTTATATTTAGAATAAATAAGGAAAACATACGAAGCCAAAAGCATACTTCAATCCATTTATATTCATTTAGTATTCATTGGGGAAACGACGGTTTTTCATCATATGTTGATAACATGAAGAAAGAAGATTACAATTATCATAAATATCTATATATTATATATATATATATATATCACATTCATATTGTTAATAATAATAGATTAATGCTTCAAGTCATGAATATTTTTTCTTAGCTATAAAATAGTACAATCTTCATTTCATCATGAAAGGATTGAAAATATGTTTGGAAATAATGGTATTTACCCTTAGTTTGTTTATCTTTGATCATTGATTGAAGCATTAAAGATATTCGGTTATTTGGACATTTTAAATATAACATCCACGACAAAAAAGCGTAATTCATATTTCCTTTTTTACTCATAAAGGACGCTTTACTATCTGAATTTTTCATTGCTTCTATTTAAAAAACACTGGCTTTGTTCATTATATTTCTTTTAATTCATGTAAGTTTAGTAGGCAACTAATTTTACTCCTGTAGGGTGAGTGTAAAAATGCCTTAAACAATTCAACATGTACTGTTGCGATTGTTTGGATAAGAGGACCTTACATTTTTATTGTTGAGGTGAAATAAAAAATTTACACCGCTTTTCGATAACAGTAAGATATTTAATAAAATACAATGAACCTTAATAGAACCTTTCATTTTTTCGAAAAAAGTACCTTATTTTGTATTTGTAGTATATTTTTAATCCCCTGACTTCCCATTTTCCTTTGCGATCCTTATTTCCCTTATCTTCCCCAGCTTCTTTTGTTCCTGTATTTTAATGTAATTAACAACTGATTTAATTAGTTAATAATTACTTCTCCCATTGTTCGTGCACGATGCATGGCCGACTTTCCTAGGGGAAGGGGCACTGATAGAGGATCAGTTAATTCGACTTCTTGTATAGAGCAACTTGTACCCTACAACTCTATGTTTCCTCAGGAAGGAAGAATACTTATTTTAGAAAGGGTTATTGAGTCTGACAAATAATTTGTATGCTCTTGGTTTGCGTTTCATTATCTTAGTATGCTTGAAGGGTTCAATCCTTGGGGTAGGAATTCATGTGGACTCACCAATAAAAAATGAATTTATTTATTTTCAAACTGTTGTTTTCTACTCCTAAAGGTTTGGAAAATGATCTATTTACTTTACAGAGTTGATGAAATAAAAGAAACGTTCCTACATTTACTTTTTTGTTTCCTGAAATTCCCTCAGGAAAGTTGTAAAATCATAAATAAATTATAAATATTAAATAAGATGCCTTTAATGCAGACATTGGTAAACTAAGGCCCGCGGGCCGTATACGGCCCGTTAGACAATTGAATCTGGCCCGCCGAGCTTGTCCATTAAATAATATATAATGTTTTCACAAATCATTCATTACGTCGTGTCCATACAATACTGCGTTTCGCCAATAGATGGCGCGCTGACATTGGGGCCCGCAAGTCAAAAAGTTTGCACATCCCTGCTTTAATGTCTATTTATTCACTATTCCTCTCTAGATGACGTCACTGATTCATTATATTTACCAAGGAGTACTTAAGAGATGGAGGGAACACTGTATTTTGTTTATGTACACATGTAGTCACAACCTTTCAGAGTCAAAATTTATACTTACTTTATTTATACTTTTTTGTGCTAAGAGTATTGACTAATAATTGACCTATATATAAGATAGAGGAAAAGGGTAAGTTTATAATAATCTTTTTTGCAGTGTTTTTTACAATATAAGGATTCGTTAATGCACAATAGATATGAAATGGAGATGATCCTTCCATTGGAAGAAGCTTACTTCTCTCAAGTCTCGAATGGAATGAACCTAGATCTCTATGATCATTCTTCTATGGAGGAACCCTTTAAGATTTTAATCTTTTTATGACTCCTAGTCTTCTCTTAAGCAAATTTTAAGTGATTTTATGAGCTATTCTTAGGATTACTGCTCTATCTCTTTATAAACTCATCACAGTACTCTTGATTTATGTTTATTTTAATTTTCAGATTTTATAATATGCTTTGCTGCTGCCCTGGTTGCAATTCAAGCACCGACGCCATGAGAAGGCCTCGTGATGGAGATCTTGGGTTTGAGGAGAAAAAAGTGTCCTTTCATTCTTTCCCAAAAGATGCCAACCTTGCGGCCAAATGGTTAAAACTGATTCCAAGAAAAAACTAGAAACCAAACCAACATACAAAAATATGCAGCAAGCATTTTGCCTCCTCCTGTTTTCGGACAGAAAAATTCGACAGCAATTCCAGGAGGAAGACTAAATCCAAATTGGTCAAGGCTATTTTAAAGGACGATGCTTTGCCAACTTCATTTCCCGGACTTCCTTCATATTATTCCAAAAAGGAATGTTTTCAAAGGCCTTCTATGAGTTCATCTTCTGAGCAACGGTGAGACAATTAATTATTACTTTTATATCATATATGTGTAACTTTATGTACAAATTTAATTTTTAGGCTGCAAAACGAGCAATCCCGACTGGACGAAAAGATTAAAAATTCTATTGCTATGGATGAAGTTCGGTGTCTCAATGACTTAAAGGGAAAGTACGATCAATCTTGTAAACCTCATAATATGTTGGAAAAGTGGAATGATAATTTAGTTCTCTTTTATGCAATTATAATTGTTATTATAATTATAATCCCCCAGAAATGTATTCATATCCTGTCTTGAAGAAATGTTAATAAACCAAAATCGTGTAACATGGATTATCCACACAAAGTGTTATGATGGCCATGATTTCCGTAAATATTTAAATTTTGTTGCTTGTAAAATGTTTGATCTATTTTCCAAAAATTATGCCAAGGATTTAAATAGCCTGTTTCACTCAAAAAAAGAAGACAGCCAAAAAATTATGAATCAGGACAAAAAATAAAAATTAAATGGATTATTGTAATTTTTGTATTATGGTTTGGTTTCTAGTTACTTGTGTAAATGTATATTTGTGTAAATAAAGTTCCAACAAAGACGAATTATTTTTATTCAATTTATTTATTATCAATTCATTTCATATATTAAATGGGTCATTGATAGCATGTAGGAACGTAGATATCTTCATCCAGTGTGGCATTATCTGAGACGTATTCAGCACTTCTTCCATGGAGATGAGAAACGGGGCTCTTTTTGACGGGAAACTCTATGGCGTATTCATCTCAGATGCATTAACTTCCTCCCTAGTCCATTGTGAGTAAGGAAACAGTCCTATCATCCAGTGACCCTTGACCATTTATTAACTTCAACGTTGACGTGAGATAATGTTACAGATAGATAGGTGAAGATGACTGGAAGAGTCCCTCTTCCTGCGATTCCAAAAGCTTATAGACTCCACGGACTGATTAGTCACCGGCACAAATCCTCAACTTCATCCTTAGGGGGTTGTAAGTAGACGTGGAGTCCTCTTCCTCTTTATTGGACTCGAATGTCGTCGTTGAGAAACTTAATTTCATCTCTTTTAGTAGTATAAAACTGTGTAAAGTGTGACTACATTGGTACAAATATTATTGTTTACATTAGGAGTGTTCCCTCCATCTCTTAAGTACTCCTTGTATTTACTTATTAGATGATGACATTATCATTTTCAAGAAGTAACAGCCATTACACAAAATGACATATTGGCCCATGGAACCTCGGGTTCCGTTGATTACATTATTACAACTAATTGAAGTTCCATATTTGCCACCCTAAATCTCTTAGGGTTCTGCTCTTTATAACTATGTCCCGAGGGTCCATTACATGAGTTAGAAACCCTACTAAATATAGATGTAATTGGACCTATTTGTGTTGGGTTTGATGCCCCAATATGCCATTGGTGGGATATTGGGCAATTTCCTAGCGCCAAAATTAACATTGTCAATACGTCATCCATAACCTATAAAAATATATGACGTCATTTCAAAAATATTTTTACCTTTTCTCTAAGAAACGGTTCATAGGTGATGTTCAAAGTTTTATAACTAATGTAAAATTTTAAAGTATCATTTAACTTAACAAGAAATATCAGAGTTCAACATCACACTCAGCTATATATCTATGGGAGTTAAGGTCAATCATTCTTGCAGGACCAGAAAGGTCCCCTCTATTACCGAATTAAATGGAGTTGGGCAACCAACGAAGAACCAATGTCGTGTTCCCTCGTTTAGTATGAAAAAAGTTTTAATATATTTGAAAAAAAGTATTTAAGATTTAAACAATTATGGCTTGCATTTGTATTTCATTCTTGCAAGATATTTATTAGAACAATATATTTCTACCCGTTATTATGGGATTTAAATTACAAACTAGAATGTTTTATTATTATTTTTTACTCATTAATTTCGTTCTATTTAATTATTTTTTTAAGCGTGATTATTTTTTTTCAACTGTGAAATATACACAAATAAATAGAACAAGCAAATATATTTAATGGTTTTGTTGACAAGTTATTATAATTAAACATATACATCATTACCAGATAAATTATGCTCCAACTCCTTCATTGATAAGAACTACAACTGATAAGAATAAAAATTACAATTTATGGCGGTTGCAAACAGTGCCAAGGATAAAACTACTGCAGAGATATTTTACTATATACAAAGAGATGCATATTCGTTTTGAAGTCATTGTATTATAAATAAATGCATGTCCATTCAGTGCATGATTATAATAAAAGAGAGCTGTACAGCAAAATAATAACACTTCTTTGATAGTTTTCGCATTATAATGTAGTGAAAATATAATTTAATCCTTCTTTGAGAAAATATGTTTAGCACATCTATTAATTATTCATTTACATATAGGTATATATATATATATCAGAGCTGCGACTACCGAATGTAAATCGGTATTCGATACTACCAACGGTAGATTTCAAATATCGAACCGATTATACGATACTCGGTAGAAACTACCGAATACCGTACCGATTGACAATCCGTACGGAATATTTGAAAGTATGACTTTTGTAGCAATCACTTAGAGACATAAAGATAGAGAGCTTATTCTTTTCAATAGCAGAGAAACATCGTTCACCTGTCGCTTTGCCCAAGCGCTCCCTTGTGTGAAGAACTTCAACTTCGCAAAATAATAAACAACTATAACTTATAGTATTATAGAACAGATACATAAATAGACATTCAATATAAGCTTTTGTTATGCATTGAATACTAGAGTCTCTGAAAGTGCATTTAATATCAAACAATAAGAGACAGTAAATAAATAAAAAATCTATAGCCTTCCATTTCCCACAAAATCCAAATACATATAAATTTATATCAGATTAGTATGTATTGAATATCAAATAATCTCTAATAAATTATACAAATGATGTACTTATTGTCCTTTGTTATAAACTGTCCGATATTAAATGCATATGAAGAAGTCACAGAGCAGATACATCAATAGATCTATCTCTCTTTCTAATCTACCGTACTGAATATCGATCGATACTGTAATATATAATAAAATCTACTGAATACCGATCGGTAGAAGGTATATACCGCATATCGGTATATATTTTCTACCGAATCCCAGCTCTGATATATATATATTAGGGTTGTTTCTTATTTTATCAAATGTTCGAAATGTTAGCAACATTGTGGATTTTCTGTTTCTTGGTGATAAAAGAAGACGACATACAAGTTTGAACAAAATCGGTCAACATTACGAGGTCGCGCAACAAGGTCAAAGTTTAAAAATTTAGTAAAATAAAACTTGTCGCCAATTTCTTCAAAATTGTGGACGTTACAGACTTCAATAATTATTATTAATTTAAAGGAAATCTAATTTACTACCAGACGTATGTTGATGTTTTTTAATAAAAGTTTTCAGTAAAAACAAAGGAAAAATTGAGTGTGTATTGTTAGCTTATTTCATAGCTTTTTTGTATCAATTAACTTCACTCGCTGTAGAAGATGACTTGTTCACTTCAGAGTAAAATAGTACTTTTAAGTTTAGTAAAACTTTAGATGATAAAAATCGCTATACTTTAAGAGATTTAAGCAAATACGTACTCTCCCCAAAAAGGATCTTTTGATATGAGATATACGATTACCATCGTAATGCTGTTAGTGTTACCTGGATAGAAAGAGAAAGAGAAGGGAGGGAGTATTTTGCCTCACTTCTCTCCCTTCTTTTTTTCTTCCTATCCAGGGAACACTAACAGTAGTTACCAGATGGTAATCGTATATTCTCATATCAAAAGATCAATTTTTGGGGAGAGTACGTATTTGCTTATATCTCTTAAGTATAGCGATTTTTAGAACCCAACATATCAAATGAAAGCTTGGTTAACCAGCTTTAATATTGGTATACTAAATCATGTCAATTAATAAGTAGAGAGTTATATGTAAATTAAAAAAAGCCTATCTCCGTACAAAATGACGCATATAATGGATTATAAATGCGTCAGAGACAAAGTAAAATTTTGAGAGGATACCTTGACGCAAATTTAAGAAACACATTATTTTTATTTTTTTCATAATCGATTTCTTATAGGTCAATACAGGCTCTGAATCATATGATGTAAACTCAGATTGTACTGAATTCTGAATTGATAGAATGCAACCAAGGTCATTTTGGGATTTATCATCTAAAGTTTATTAAACTTAAAGTACTATTTTACTCTGAAGCGAACAAGTCATTTCTACAGGCGAGTGAAGTTAATTGATACAAAAAAGCTATGAAATAAGCTAACAATACACACTCCCTTTTTCCTTTGTTTTTACTGAAAACTTTTTTTTTTTTAAAAAACACCAACATAAAACTTTAGTAAATTAGATTTCCTTTAATATTCATAAAAAATCAAAACGTCTGTTATTAACAATATGATCAACCAGAGAAGTATATTTTTAGATAAAAGGAACTCGAGTAGATCTCATTTTATACATAAAATATGGGTGTTGAAAACTTGTTTTATTAAAAAACATCAAACATTACGTCTGGTAGTAAATTAGATTTCCTTTAAATTAATAATAATTATTGAAGTCTGTTACGTCCACCATTTGAAGAATGGCGAAAAGCTTATTTTTACTAAATTTTTAAAACTTGACCTCGTTGCGCGACCTCGTAGTTGACCGATTTTGTTCAACTTTGTATGTCGTCTTCTTTTATCACCAAAGAAACAGAAAATCCACAATGTTGCTAACATTTCAAACTTTGAAAAATAAGAACAGCCCTAATAATATATATATAGTTATATATATCTATATATATATATATATATATATATATATATATATATATATATATATTATATATATATATATATGTGTGTGTGTGTGTGTGTGTGTGTAACGATTTAAATTATGATTTTAAATATTGTTTTATTGATATTATAATCATACTGACATTTATTTTTGTATATTTAAGCAAATTTGTAAAAATATATGGGTATAGATATATAAACTATAGTTTAAAATTACTGCTTGTAGAAAATCAACTATAAAATGGTCACTAAGAATCCATATCTATCCATGAAAGAGGATACAATGTAAGTGGATGTACTGTACCCAAAACACATAGACAATAGAATCATGAATAAAATATAATACCGATAAGAAGGAGCAAAATACTCTTTAACAAAAATCTGTATCTAATTTTCGAATGTTTCTTCAAAAGTGTTGTTTTTTAATTTATTTCATAGTTCAATTTTAGATAATATAAATAAATACATAAAACCAAAGCTATTACGTTAAAAATGAAACACTAATAAACATTTATAGTTAAAAATTTAGCATCAGAGATAACTAAAACATATTTTTTACGACGATAAAACTTAAAACACAAAGTAAATAACATAGCTCATTTAAAATATCGCACATGAAATAAGAATAAACTATTCCCATCTTTTTAAGCATTAAAAATTCTTAATAATTATCCTTTAAAAAGTTTTGTTGATTTGTATGCTGCAGTGCTGTTGATGGCAAATATTTATTCCGGCATTATCCTGTGGGTCTTTCATCAAAGTGCTGTATTTTGAACTTTTTATGAATTATATTGGGTATTTATGAATAAGTAAAAATATTTTATTTTAAAAGCTTAAAGATGAGACATCGATGCAAACTATTACAAGAAATTTAGAAGATGACGTGGCCAGGATCCCCTCGACATCAAATGCACTATGGTTAGAACTCCACCTTCATTTAACAACTACCGATAGCAAAAATCATTTACATTCACCATTTGCATAGACACAAGCTTTTGCAGAATCACTTGCCCTTGATACATTGTAGAATGCAAGAAGCTATTTCCTTCCTTTTATTTTATTCTCTTCCATTTTCCTCCCAAGTTTTTTTAACTTTTTGAATAATGATGAAAGCTTTATTTTAGTCCAAGACACACAAAATCCTCCTTTCTTGTATGTGTAGCATTCATATATATATATTAGACCTCCAGGAGTCTCAGCGATTCTGGTTCATTTTTT
>CP045901.1:11982111-12000273 GCA_013387185.1 Caligus rogercresseyi | reverse complement strand
ATGAAGTCCTCCTCTGATGGGTTTTCATTGAAGTGACTCATGGTAATTCTTTGAACGACGATATGTTTCAATTAAAAGATGAACATTTCCACAGTAAATGATCTGTAGTTCTTTCCCTCTTGCAAAGAAGAAACAGTTACTACGGTCGTCTTTGAAAAATTTGCTGGCAAGTGCCAGTGAACCAGTTCAATCTTTCTATATTTGAACCCCTTTTCTGCCGATGTTAAAAATGGATTTTTAACAGCTTTAATTGCATTCGCTGATATTTCTTCTTATTCCTCTTCGTTTTAAATAAGATTCAAATGGAATTATAGTTGATATGTACGATGTATTTCTTAAAAACCCTCGTGGCTATAGTAGAGAAACTTTATTCTAAAAGGGTAAAAACGGTCGTGGGTATTAGTGGGCTACCGAAGACACTAGGAAAATATTTAAAAGCGAGCTTGTTTAAAATTGTCAGAATAATAACGTCACTTGCGATAAAAGCGTTCACTGTTTTAGGGTGGAAGTATTTAAAACAAATTTAAAACTGGCATCTCCCATGCTAAAGACAGTTCAAACTTTTCGAGACAGGTCTCGACCCTTCACAAAAAGCTTTCATTCTCTCTGAGAATGGGAGATACGGTTTTAAAACTTTCGACAATCCGTGAAAAAGGAAACTTTTATTAATCAATATCATTATTGCATAAGAATTGTTTCAAGCATATGGACCAATATTGGTTTTTGTCCCAAAGTTTACGGATCCAAGACAGTTTGGGACATCCACATTTTTAATATCATGAACGCCTCGTCCTCCAAGTTTTAACGGTGTTGTTTATTCTAAGACTGGAGATATTCTGTCTTCTGTTGAAGCAAAAAAAGCTGTTTCCATTTTTGTAATATCCCCCACGTTCTTTGGTGAAAGGTAGTAACACGGAACAATGAAAGATCCTAGGTACAATATCGGTGTTCCAGGCTTGGATCTTGTCCCATACGTTCAAATGGAGGGTGTTAAAAAATAAACTTGACGCCTTGACGTTGGCTAAAAATTTTATTTAAGTTCATCTCAGTGCTATTTGGGCCAACCCAAGATCCAAGTATTACATTCTTAGATGTTTTTCAAAGTTGCCATGATTTAACTAAAATATCACGTATGGGGCTTATTAAGTCTGATTTTTCAATATTTACACTGAGTCCAGAACAATTTTTGTATCGTTCTAAATTTTAAAAGTTGATTTAACTGATAAAAGAGTTTGGAGTGGCCACCCGAATATGTCACTGTTAGATCGTCCGCGTAACATAAACATTTTAAAATATATCAGGGGATTTAAAACCGTGAATTCCCGTATCAGATTGGATATTCTGAATCAGGCTATCAATGCACAAGACAAACAAGATTCCCGCCACCGGATCTCCTTGGCGAACACCCCGCTTGTTAAAAAATATGTACTTCGATTACCATATTCTATAAGAGATTCTGGTTTTACAAATTGAAGCGCTTACCATTCTTATAATTAGGTCACCGAACCCTTTTCTATAATGTTTCGATGATGAATTTATGCGATATGGAGTCAAAAGCTTTGGCAAAATCGATTGACATCAGGAAGTGGTACTGTCGAATCTAAAAGTGTTTGTAGGTAAAGGAACAGAATCCATAAGCTTCTCCTCTAAAAATCCATGCTGGGCTCCATGTAAACTTTTTTTAAGACCTTTTTAATTCGATGGACTAAAATAATGAAAATATTTTGTAAAATCGATTTTGCATTGTAAGTGGTCTTAGATTTTTATAAAATGGGGTTCTTTTCCTTCTTCGGTATTAAACACAATTTTCCATCCGAGGCGTATTCTGGGAAGTATCCAACTGTTAAAACTTTTTCATAAATGTAAGTAAAAGAGGTGATAAATAATGAAGATATTTCTTATAAAACTCAACGTTAGACCCGTGGAAGCCTAGGAATGAATTGTAAGGCCCTTACAATAAAACAATCACGCATTTGTCAGGGGGAGGGATTATCCTCGATGCTTTGACATCTTAGTTATGGAGGCGTAATGAGTGCAGGAGACCATAGTAATTCCTTCCACGACGTATTAGTATAACAAAGAGTGTAGTCCTAGATTTACAGTGTTTGCATTCGGTTGCCAATTTTTGAATGTATGAAAAGGAATATGTCGTATCCAATGTGTTTAAATATATACTTTTCCCGGAGCATACATTTGTATGCACTTAACCGTTTCAATTAGGGATGCAAGTTATCGATTAATCAACTAATCGTTGGTTGTTTCATTTAGTTGACTTTTAATCGATTAAGGACCGTTTTATCTTGTGGATTTAGTATATCTGTATTTTATGGAAAATCAAAGCTTTAAAAAATTATGCCATTTGGTTATAATTTATAATGTAAAAAAATCGAATTTCTCGACTTTTAATATAAATCTTATTCCAATGACGTATCTGAGTATTTTCCCACGTCCAAACGTGAGCTTATAAAAAGTGAATACATGAACGGATTTAAAAACCGGTAAATATATTATAGCTCATTAACATCATACAAGGGCGCCACCTGTCGATTATTACAACTAAAAAACATCAATTGTTTCAAATTTTGTCGATTATTAATCATTACTCGATTCACTTTTGTATGAAACTGTGTAATCAATTTATATTGCATATTATTTATATACCATTAATGCTCAGCTAAAATGGGCTGGTATTAACAACTATTTGAAATCACTTGCATAAATTCGAAAATATGACGCGGGAATATTTTTTTCTATATTTTTATTTTATTTGTTTTTTTCCTCCTTATTCTAACTACAGCTTACATAATTGCTAAGAGATGGCAATTCAATGGTTTTGATTTCTATTTGCAATAATACATATAGAAAAGGGACCAGAAATATAATTCTTTTAAAAGAGAAAAAAATAATACGGAAAGGAATATATAAAAAGCTTATATTATGAATTATATATCTGTCATTCATAAGTGTCATAAATCTTCTCAGCTAATATCATGGGATTGCTATATACAAATTATATTGTGTCGGCTGTTTATTCCACTTATAAAATAATATTTGTCAAGCCCTCCTGACGTCATTGATTGTCTAATGACGTCACACACGTCTTTTTTGATGTCATAGTAATATTTATCACACGTAGTTAAAGTAGATTTTTCTTTGTTACTCACATTTTGAATAATAAGCGATCGCTAATTGTATAAATACCATTGGTTCCCTGCTTCACATGAAACATTCGACTGACCCCCTCTCCGTTGTTAAGTTATTATCGTTTAATCCTTATTCCTCATATTTATGCACATGACTCTTTTTTAAATTGCTGATGATAACATATTAGCATTTTATATATTATAGAATTCAAAAATGAATTGCTTTAAAGGGGTTAAATGAAATTTCGTGGAGAGTAATATAAAATAGGGTACAAAGTCTTCATTAACGTTTGTTTGCTTATAAGACCTAGTGTAAATATTTGCTATATTTATCCAAAGCTTAACTGCAATAAATTTATAGAAAGAAGGACCACAGCATTAAATAATGGCATTAATTACAACTGATATATATATATATATATATACACCGCTGTTCTTATTTTTTTAATGTTTGAAATGTTAGGACCAACTTAATTTTCTGAATTGTAAAGTTATAAAATATATTTTTTAATTTCTTGAAAACAGTTGACAATACAGGCTTTTTATTCCTGAACAAAAAATAAATAATAAAAACATTTTTGGGATGACTAAAACAAGGATAGAGTCTAGTTTTCTTTAAACAGAAGGAAGTATTGAAGGTATATTTTTTTTGCATATTTCATAACTTTTGTATCAATTAACTTCAGTCGCCTGCAGAGATGACTTGATCCATTGAGGGGTAATAGTGTTGATAATATTAGTATAGCTTTTGATGAAGAATTCAAAAATGACATTGATTGTATTCTATCATTTCAGAATTCGGAACAATCTGAGTTTTACTTCATCAAATTCAGAGCTTGTTTTGACCATTAAAAAAACAACTAAGAAAAAACTGAATACAAATATTTTTGTCTTTAGTTGCAATGGAACCTCTGAATCTTTTATTTTCACGCAATTAGATGTGTCATTTTGTATGCAAATTTTTAATAGACAATTAACTCTACACTTGCTTTTTACATGTATAAAATTAAAGCTGAGATTTAAGCTTTCATTTGAAATGTTTTGCGTTCGTAAAATCGCTATACTTTAAGAGAAATTAGCAAATACATTTTGGGTATTAAATGCATTTCATTTTTCTCTTCGGATAGGATTACTTACATTTGCCGCTTGATTTCATAGAGATATAAAGATATAAAAGCTTATTGGATTCTTCAGAAAATACGTCATTGTGTCCTGAATACAGCTGAACGATGATTCTCTGCTAATTGGAGTAAATACGCTCTATATGTATATCTCTATACTTTATAGCCAATTCTACCATTATAGAAGAAACAGGCAGGAATCCTACTTGTCTTCTTTCGCTTGCTGCAAGTGAAGTGAAGGATCATAAACTTAAAAAACACCAACTACTGAAAATGTGATTTAGTTCCTTCTATGGGATTTAAAAAAAAATCATTTCCATGGCGGCAACATATCTTCTTCTCCTGCATGTCCTTCTTCTTACTCTGTCTATACAGTACATATAAGCCTATGGATTTCTCTACTTCTTATATATATTTACAATGTCAATACAAAAAGCAAATACGACTAATATGAGACTGGACTCAACATGGATTCAACCATAGTTTTATCTCGATTATTTGCCAAGTTAATTTATCAGTTGTTACTTAAAAATGGAGCATATTGATCCTATTAAATATGGAGAATTATCTCATTGTTATATGTACATTGAAGCAAGCATTGTCTAAAATTTAAAAATATTTTTTCATTATTTCCTCATCATTTATCCTCTTCTTCTAACGAAGTAGTTAATGTTAATCGTTCTTTTATTGTACCAAAAGGGCAAGTGCATTAATATATATTTAATACATGAACCTATCTGGTGATTAGTCCAATAAACTCTTCACTTTATAGACTGCTAATGTAATTCCTGGATGACTCCCCACACTACATGGTTATCAAATCTGGTATGATCTTGTGGAATTTTAATGAAGAATGAAGCTTTTTGTATTATATAATGCTTTAATGTATTTCTCACAATAACATAACTTACCAGTTGACAAAAAAGTATATTTCTTTTTTACGTCTTATTTTCTAAAATGAACAAATTAAACCAACTTAAATCTACCTTAGAGGGTGAAAAGTTATTTTATTATGAATATAAGATATGAAAGCTGGATTTTAAATAACATGAATCGAAGTTCAAAAGTAATGGTATTAAGTTCTCTAAAGATGGTATTTTTGTATCTCTGAGTTGACACTCACACCTCGACCACTCGAAGGGTAGTGTTGCTTATTGAATACTGCAACTGCTTGTTGAAGCATTTCGCTCCTTTTCTTTCAGCCAATCATGCATTTAAAAATCCTACTTTCGTATCCTTAACCAAATATGTTAATTGAAAACAAATATGAAAAAGTTGAACCTTCTCTGATTATATCTCAATCTGGGTTCTCACTGGGAGACTGGGAAGTTCAGAAAAATTATTCTCTCGCCCGTTAAGCCTCTGTAGATTATGCCAGGATAACAGGAAAACAACGGAAACCTTTTTATAATAACACTTGAAAGCCATTGTATTGTTTGGCTTTCCTAATAAAGAAAAAAAAACCCGATCAGATACTTTTAAAGCGATTGTAAATACAATCATAAATGCAAAAGCACTTATTGCAAAAATATTAACTGCAAAAAACGAATGAATCAGATCTGAGGAACTTAGAGCCATAATGCTCTCAGCGGCGGCAAAATATGACCTTTTCCATAAGGATACCGTCGCTTCAGGACAACTCCTAGACCATCGCCGCTAATGCAGTTAAGTACTTCCCATCAAAATCAAAGCATCAATTAAAAATAATGAAAAATTATAAAATCTTACAAATTCTTATTATTGTTTTATTATTGTGCATTCAGTTTTTATTTGATGTTAGAAATGTAATATTGTTTAATATTTTTATGAAGTTTTAATTTTAGACTACAATGTCTATTTATGTAATTGTATACACAATAACTTCATGTTGATGAAGATTTGATGAAAGAAAAAAAACTTTTTTATATGATTGCTCTTCGCCTTCAATACGACTTTTATAAGCCAACGAGGGATCATTTTATAGCTGGTAAAATGGAGGCCGTCACCAATGAAATCATCATTAAAACTCAACAAATTTTATATGCCAAACGAAACTCCAATGACCACGACATTTCTGGCATTCCAAAATTGTAAACCTCCATCTTCGTGTATTACAAAAAGCTTTTTTCATTTTTTTAATTTTTATTATTGGTTTTTAAAAATAAAAGCTTTTTTTCATTTGCAAAGTATTTTTAATTACTTTTTTACGATTTTGATGCTCTTATTTGCTGTTTTTTATTCCTGCTGTATCTGTTTAGCCCAGGGGTCGGCAACCCAAAATTTTTGAAGAGCCATAACGGACCAAAAAAATTAAAAACCGTCTCTGGAGCTGCAATAAATTAATTCTTTATATAACCTTCATACGATGCACATTTTGGTCCTATATATTTTCCTATCCCATCTTTTCCCCCCTTTTCTAACGTTTTTGGAAAAGCTCCAGGGAGCCACAGTTCTAAATAGCCGCATGAGGCTTAGAGCCGCGGGTGGCCGACTCCTGGTCCAGTGGAACCTTCTCTCTGTTATGTCTATAAGCATCCTTATAGAAATGAATAAAGTATCGCCCCTTTTTCTAATCACAATTGCATCTAAAATTTTTCTAAATCCTTTTTTTATAATGTGCTCCCATTTCGTAGATGAAATAATGAAGCTTTTGCTCTTTCTCCTCAAGGAGGATTTTTTATTACGACATTTATACCATTGACATAAGAGCAGTGTAGGAGTCTATCCCTAAATTACTTAGTCATAAATGATTAACTAAGCACTTTTGGCTGGATAAAAACACTGCCTTCCTGTTTCATTTACCTCTAATTGTGTACAAGACCATCATTTATGTGTAAAACAACAAAAGGTAGCTAATTACACTTTTCTTAATTAATGTATCGATTGAGAACCGTTTAGCGTGCTCTTTCCTGTGTGACAGTTAGACGAAGACTCAGTAGGGTTCCTATTTTTTTTTTCCTGGAGGAAACTCCTCTGTATGTACGAGTATTTTTGTTTGACTATATACATTTTGGTCTCTAAATTTTTTTTTCTCTTATTCAATCTTATGGTTGCTTATGGAGTTGAAAGTGATGTTTTTCGAGACGAAAGGATCAAAACATAAGACATTTGTATTCTTATCATAAAAAATGTAATCAAATCTTGAATATGAGTGTTCTTTGCTTGAAAAAAAGTTAAAATGAAGCCGATATGCTGTATACATCTTGACATCTAATTAAGTTTTGTCCCTAAAAACATTGAGACTATTTAATTAATGATAAACTTATATAACATTAATTTGAATTTCCATCCTCTTATTTTCTTTATAAGCATATCGACACTGTCGAATCTTCGGTGTTTTCCTTCCTACCCGCACTTTATACATTTTATCTCTATAGTGGCTGCTGGCTTCAGACGATCCATAATATTGCTTTTGTAAAGCTAGATATATTGATATAAATGTATACTTTGCACATCGGCTTCCTTTCACGGTTGTTCTTTTGTCAATCAATCAAGTAGGACCCAACTGTAGACTCGTACCCAGTAGCGACTAGTATTATGGATGTCATTTTTCTCAGAGGTATAATTTTTTTATTTATGTATTCGTTTGGTTCAATTTATTATATTAATTCAGCATAACGAAAAGAAGAAATGTATAAAAATAAGAAATCTCATATTTATTTTCTAATTATGGTTTTTTAAATACAGGTCTATAATTTTTTTAATTTTTATATATTATGCCTATATCTATATAATATATATATATATATATATATATATATATATATATATATATATATATATATATATATATATATATATATATATATATATTATATATATAATGACTTTCAACTGCCATGAATATAATAAAAAACATATGCTACCTTCCTCAGTGTCAAAAAATCCATTATAGGGAATAGAACCCTATGGTAAAAATAGCCTGTGAAATCTAGAAATATGTGAGCAGATGAGACATCGGAGTTTTTCTGCACATGTGTTCACACACGTTCATTTAAAGAACAATGAGGAGGGTGCCTAAGCCGAGGGATTCATAGGGGGAAAAAACCGTCATACGTATACAGCGTAATAAATTTTAATGAATGATTTTCTTTACTTTATTCATTTTATAATTAATATATTTAAACATTGTAAATTTTTTTTTTGCAAACACTAAAATAAGTATATTTTTGTATACATTAACATTAATTTTGTTCTAAAGAATATTGATTCTTGACTCACAGAACAGAGCCAATAATATTTTTTAGTTAACCATTTAGTCAAAGGTTTTTAGGTTTTTCTGATCAGATTTTATTGAATATAGTGGAGAGGTATATAAGAATATATAAATAAAGATAAATATACAAACGGATGATACAATTTTTTTTGCCTATATGATTCGAAAAAATTGCATCCGACAGGATATAAATGAGCATTATAGCATTAAAATTCGTCACTCAAACCTAGGATCTATCAATGAGGTAGACCCAAAAATGACCATCCCCTCTCGGGATTCGAACCTGCGCCCCAGAAATTGAGAGTTGAACACGCCTTAACGCAAACGGCTATCGCGCTCCCATATTTTTTTGCCCATATGGCTCGATAAAATTGTTTTCGACAAGATTAATTTATGCATTATAGCATTAAAATTAGTCAATTGAACCTAGGATCGTCTCAATGAGGTAGACCAAAAATGACCATTCCCTCTCGGGATTCGAGATTATGCAAATTATCTTTCTAAAACTTTAAGAAAATTGGTTATTTATTCTTTGTCTATTAAAAGTTTTTTTTAGGAGTGAATTAAATTGCGTGTTGAACATTACGTTGTGTGTTGTATTTGCGATATATTTGTTGTAATTGATATAAATTGAGCTATCGTCAATGGTGGCATTAACACATTATAAAACTGTTTGGTTCTGCATTTTTTCCGGTGAACAAGCTTCTTTAAAATTAACGGCAAAAACTATTCAAGAAAATGACATTTGGGATTGGATATATTGTTCGACTTATCGTCAAGAAATCAGTATAGGAAGGGATTAAAAAAATTAACAAAAGAGAATTGACAATTCATATGTATTTTTATAGATTCAAATACACTTTTTATAATTTTATCTGTCTTTATCCTCCTTCTTCCTGTTTAATAATGTACCATCGGTAAAAATCTTGACAAACTTGTCTGAACACTTCTATACTTGCTTCTTGATATCGATATTTGTGAGTAATATTGCAAGAAAATGGTTTCAGAGCTGCTGCTTATTGACCATTCAAGCCATAAAATTGAAAAATGCATAAATGGCTTTTTCAAGTTAAAAAATACATTTCTTGGGATCAAGAATATAATATCAACAATATTAATATTGAATATTGTTTGTGATATATATATATATATATATATATATATATATATATATATTAACAATATATATTCAATTATAGTAGTACTCACATTATTTATCTACAAAAGTTATACTGAATAAGTATTTTTATATTCCAATAGCATTATAATAATGTTTTAGTGCAAATACAACCAAATTGCTTCAATATGGCTCCAATGGCCTCCATCACTCTCTGAACAATGTCTGAAAGTGGGGCTCACAGCTTCAAAAATAGACTGTTCTGCTGCAGCCTAATGCATAAACAGTTTGATGTAGGTGGAAAAAAAGAAGAAAGAGGCGGGCACACGAGATAGGAGTTTATTCAAGGGTGTGTCCGTTGCTGAATCAACAGCTGATGGACGCCATTTTGTATCCCCTTTTATTATGAAATATATAATTTTAAATACAATGAAACAAAGAAGAAAAGAAAGGAGTAGTTATTATTATCCCTATTATTAAGTCAAAGTCGGAATGGAAAGGCTCAAAAAATTGAGAAGGGGTTAAAGAGGAAAAGTCATACTAGTGCCGTCATTTTAAGGCTCCAATTTTTGTTGTACAACACATTGGGTGACGACTTATCTGGACAATTATACCAGGACTTCCATCCCCAAGGTAGGAAGCCATTTTTGCAAGTTGCTCGGCGTCAATAAAACAACAATTTAGGTTGAGAAACTGTTGAGTGTGCTCAGTTTTTTAAGCTAATGGTTTACTGTTCAACTTACGACTAAGTCGGTCACGTGACATGAATATTTACATATAAAGAAGGCATGTACCATTTCATATGTTCATATACAATAAAAGTATATGCATAGTATGCTAGTTGCGTACATATATACATAAATAACATTATAGTTCCGAAAATTTAGCTCATTACAAGTTATTTTTGCTCAAGCCAATGCGGATTACTCTTGGATAAACTTCTATCCAGTAAGTCTCAAATGTCAGAAAAACCCACAATTATATATTTATTAATTGCCCATGACAAATTAAGCCTTAGGAAAACGCTATGCGTATGAAAGTGATGTCCCTTCAAATACTTCACCTACACAAAGTAAAAATACCCTTTGCTATCCAATCAAATTAAGTCAAAGAAAAAAGCTACATAGATATCTAACTCTATGATAATTTTCTATTTTTAGATAAATAAATGGATATTGAAAACTTGCAAGAATTTATTATTAGTTTGTCCATTTATTGATGCCATAAACATGTCCAATGCTATAAAAAGTTGGTTTGTAAATTACATTTAACTTATAAATAGTATTAAATTATTTATTTTATTTATCATCCAAGTAATGCATTTGTTTTTCTATGTAGAAATCATCTAAAGAAAGTACATGGTTATTAATTGTATTAAATGTCACCTAAAGAACTTCGAATCAGAACTAATCAAATTTGAAAAAATCGAATAGCAAATCCTCAAACTTACAAAACAATCAAAATGATGTTTTAACCTCAATGTGTCTTCATTGAGTTGAATTTTGTAATTGTAACATATTTGAGGTATTTTCATTTGCTTTTAAGGTGTGATTCATTTATTTAAATATATTTTAATAAGATGTTAAATGGTGCACCAAATTATTCACTTTGTTATAAAGTTTGTAAATTGTTCATTATACAAGTCTTTATATCACCAAATAAAGTAGAATTTATTTGTGTAGAAATAATCAAAGGGGTACTGATGACAATGGACGATTTGACATGGAATGACTGTGCAGGAAAAAAGATCTGCCAAAATGATTGTCCATAATTGTAAATCCATATTTGATTCCATAAAATCCTAATGTTAGACAACTAAGTGTAAAACATAAAACTTGCTGATCTATTTTTGATACCGTAAGTCCGTAAAAAGTAAAAAAGCGCGAAATTGAGCTATTATGTTCATTTTTACGCAACTGTTAAAAATAGTTCATCGTAAGTTGATCATAGAAAAATAAAGATTGCTTATATTGGGCACAATGACGTATTCCTCCGAAGAATCCAATAAGCTCTCTTGTTTTATATCTCTATGGGAGAAGCACGCTACACTATACCGTTAACAGAAGACATATTAAGTTATCACATTATGAAAACTGGCACTTTCTCATTCCGATCAATTCCATTACCTAATGAAAATATTTTTTAAATGTATTAATACTCGTATATGTGCACTGCTGAAGAGAAGGCAATTGATACAAGGAATTCAAATATATATATATATATATAACGTCTATCATTCATTAAATGATCTCAAATGGTTTTTAGGGACAAAAATACAATTTGGGAATATGTTGTCAAATTAGGAATGGTAACATAAATAATCTTCTTTTTTTTGTTGCTTATTGGGTTGATTATGTTGCATCCAATATGATATAAATAAGCATTATAGCATTCAAATTAGTCAAGCGAGGTAGGACTAATTTAATGCAATGAACTGATAAAATTTTGGGTTTTCCCTCACATTTACGCACTCAGCTAACTACCTTCCTTCACTTTTGAATCATATAATTGAATTCCATTGCTCACTGTACCGACGGTGGAATAGGCTCAAAGCAGTCCCTCAAAAAATTTGAATACTTTTAACTCCCTTAATTTTTTTCTCATAGATTTCTATGAATAAAAGCCGTTGATTATTCATTAATCTCCAATGTATATTTTATTTTTGACTAAACGATAAAACCCCGCAAATAATCTCTTTGATCTCCTAATTTGCATTATACAAAGAGCCCGTATTAGTTAGGGCGGGAAACAATGACCACCTTTTATATTTATACATGAAGGCCTTACAGCTCTGCAAATTAGGAACACTACATACATTCATGATATATTTTTTATTTCTCCCCAGTTCTTTTTAAGCGGTACATTTTCCTGTTATTAGAAGTCTAGTAAGCCCCCCCCCCCCCTTCTCCTCGTAGTATTATAAATACAAAAGTTGGATCACACGAAAAAGATTGATTAATTTATTTCCCTTTAGAGCATTGAACACTTTGATTGCTAAAGATAAAGTCCCTCCCACAAAAATATCAACAATTCCATTGCATTTAATGACTCAAATAAAAGTTATGTCAAGTAATAAACCAGGACTTTTTAATGTTATGTTTATAACTCTCTTATTTTTGTTTGCAAAACAACTATTTTCAATGTTGAAAATAAATGATTTTATATATATATATATATATGACTTCTGCTATATTTATTTCTTTATTTTAAAGCCATGCAGTTCAATAAACAATAATTGCCAGTTTGGTGTTCATGAAAGTTTTTTATTATCAAACTTCTGGTGCAGACTTATGAAATATATATTGAGAACCATAATATGTACAATATGCGGTAATTAGATATCATGAATTCACCTATAATAATTGTGATTATAATAACAAGACAACTCTTGACCGTTGATTTTGGCCAGGTCTACTTAATAACTTTGTGGCTACAAACTAAATGGACTGTGTTGTAGTTTATCCAGCTAAATAGGCAAAAAAACGTATTAAAACATATATTTTAAGCATGAGGTAATCCATGTAAAACAATTTTTGTCGTCTTAATTGTTGAATTTGAAGGTCTTTCCTTCTACTCAATCCTCTCATTTTGTTTCCTTGAGATTGAAGACATTATTTTAGAAGTCCATGAACATAATTCCCAAGTGTGTATATTATAATTTAAAGTTGAGACGCCAAAATTTGAATATGAATAATTACAGAGCGGTTGAGGCCTACACTTCGAAAGCAAACCCTAAATTCCCATCATATATATGTAAGATAAACTCAGTTTTAAGACAAGTTTTTCATGTTTCAATTTCGTAACCTTTGATATTTTCTATTGTGGTATAATAGCTATACCAAGAAGCTTAGGGCTCTCAAGAGCCAAAATACTGTAATAGAGACTATCTTAATTTAGTATTAATTAGTATTTACCAAATATTTTATGTTCTAACCAACTACATATATATATATATATATATATATATATATATATAGGGCTCAGTTCTACTTTCGTACACCTCTTCCATATTGAATGAGTAGGAATAGGTCATGAGGAATATCCTCCTTTCACGATCCAGGTGCCTAAAGATTCCATTTCCATGTGTGAAGTCACTATTTTTCGATCCTGAGACTCTTCAGGATGGGAGCGAGTTAATTTATTTCTCTCTGTGTGTCTTTCTCTATCTGTGTGTCTATATCTGTTTGACTCTCTCTCTGTCTCTTATTCCTTCTCTCTATCTCTCCATCTTTATTTTTCTTTGTTACCCTTCCATTCGGTCTAAAAATAATAAAAATATACCATGAGTCCCTAAAACATGGAAGAGGTGTACGAAGTAGAACTGAGCATATATATATATTATATATATAATAAAAATAAATTGGATCCATCTTTTCAAGTTACCTTTCATAAAAGTAGTAAAGACAAGCTATCTCTCAATTTACAGCCAATGAAGTATTCTTCATTGTTATCATTTGACATGCATACATCTCATGGTCGGTTGCTTAGACTTAAAATCAAAGGAGTCCTTCTTGGAAGATTACTTCTTGCTTTATACATTGTCCAATTCACTTATAAAGAAGATTTTTTAAAGTAGTATGTATATTGTTTACTATTTAATATTTTATTACATTACTATGATTTTTTCTTCTTTTTTCTACTATAAAAAACCTTTATTTTCTTATGAATTAGCTTTATTGTCCGTAATTCATGACTATTGTTGTCTCTCATGCGGCAAAAGCCCTCCTTTTGGTTGCCACACTCTCATTACGAGAAAAAAGTCCTTCATAAATATATATACTTAAACAAACATTTGTTTAATTGTTTCCAATCCATTTGCATAGAGGCTTCCCTTAAGTACCCAGTTCGCTCTTCAGCCTCTCCCCGTAAATAAAGACTCAAAAACAAATAAGAGACAAGCTATTGATTTTCTTGGTATTATATGGAGCATGTATAATATATTGAATATTCAACGGAGAACTAATTATGCACAGGAGCGATTGAAGTTATTATTATTTTGATAAAGGGGGATGTATTAGGGTTTTAAGTTTTAATTCGTTTTCATCATGAATGAACATACCATTAACATCATATAAGAAAGAAAAATATGTCTATTGTTGATGAGACTAGTCCTTTTAAAGACAGAGATATATTTTAGTTATTGATTTAAGTATTTTTGTATGTTTCTGCAAATATTTTATATCACACAGGTATAAATTATTTTGTATTATAATATATATCCTTCACTTTGTCACATGTAGTACAAACTTTAGATTTACAATAGAAGGAGTAGAAAAGTTACTGGCAAAATGAATGAACCTGTCGATAAAGCTAAATGATCTGTTACCCTGTTATAAAATCAAATAGTATTGTGTTTTATATGCAAGATATATATATATATATATCAGACTTGTTGACGTTCGCGAAAAAAATTTCGTCCGTCGATCGTTTGTCGTTCGCCAAAAGTTATCGTTAGTCATTCATCGTTAATTTTAAATTGAAGCGTTCATTTGTCGTACGCCATTCTAAAAAAATTGACGATATTTTTAGAAAGAAATTTTTGAAAAATTGATGACGTTTTTTAGATAAGTTTCTTAAAAAAGTGATGACGTTTTTTAGAAAGGAAATTTGTCCCAGGAAAATTAAAAATCTTGTCTCCTTTTGGTGCCAAAAACGAACGACGAACGATAAGGAATTTCCTTATCTTTGTCGTTCGTGTTCACGTTCACGAACTACGACGACAACAAACGATATAATCAACAAGTCTGATATATATATATATATATTAAAACAATAGATTTTTGATGACGAGGGTGTGAAGAATAGTATTACGCATGTCATTTTTCTCCCTTGTCAATGTGACGTGATTAAAACAACTAGCAAGCGAAAAACCATCTCTCTTATTAATATGGACACACCATATATTTCATAAAACAGTATCTATATTATAGTTACATAATTGCCAATATTATTTAAAAGGTAGCTTTGAAACAAAAGTGTATTGGAATACAACAAATAAAGTCGGCATATCACAAACTTATAATAAATATTTATGTTTCCCTCTCCCTCCCGACTGTGTTTTTTTTAACTTAGGGGAGAATGAGGAGTTTTGTAGTTCTCTGGTGTGCGTAATTGAGTTACACTCCTCACCAATAGACTTGTTCTGAGCCCACCACAAAATTACTCATAATATCTCTTCTATTCATGTACCTAAGTCCTCTAATGGAAGATGTGTGAGTGAAGGTAGATGAAATAAAAAACCTTCTTCAAATGATAATAAGAAGAAAAAGAAATAACGTGACAAACCCCTAGAGAAGTCTTACGTAAATAAAAAACACATTCAGAGGAATAAAGCAAAAAGGATCCCTGACAAAGATTCTTGGAGTCTTATTCATTTTAAGAGAATGAAATGGGGAGCATTATTTACTCTAGGCTCAGGTGCAAAAGAAAGACTGAAAACCATTGGAGTCCTTATTTAAAGTATGGAGATAACACCAGCTCGAAGATGCCAGTACTGATGCTAAATGGCTACCTCGTTAGGTAAACATGAAGTATTATCAATATTGACATATACTACTATGAAATAGAAGAAGGGAAATCCTACAATATATACCAGTGACGTCAGACGATATTGATTCTTTAAAAAAATATATAATGTTTATTAGATTACCATTGCATTGCTCGTGTCTTTCCTGTTTTTATATTCCATACGGCTTGTACTTGAGACATTGACTGTTCAAGGGTTACAAATAGGTATTCCCTTCTTTCTCTTCTTCTCTGTTTCATCAGCTGCCCACTCCGACATTGATCTTCTTCCTCTTGTTCAATCTATTGTGTATCCAGTTATTAAATAGGTCGGCGATCCAATACCAAAATAGTACTTTCACACTATAGATTAGGATTTTGTGTAAAAATGATCCTTCGTTGGCTATTTAAAGTCCTATTGGAAGTCAAAAGTTTTATCCATTTGCGTATACACGTCCTGCAGCTAGGAGCAATCATATATAAAGTGATTCCCTGCCATCAAGCCAAATCCGCTGAGGCTTTCCTTTAAGTGCCCCGTTGAGAACACACTATTTAAACCATTTTTCAAAAGATTTAGTGTTCTCTACTGTTTCAACTTTGTTTTGTAAAATAATGTCATTGATTTTAGTACTATAAGTATATAATTTATATCGATAAATTGTTAAGATAAGAGCTGAATGATCAAATAACAAATATGAAATTAATTGTATTATACTCACGATATGACAAAACAAAAAGTATGTTAATTAGATAGCAAACCAAACTTTTCAAAGTTAATTAAGATTAAGTGACTTACAATAAACGAAGCAAAAAAGTAATTTACAGAATGGAGAAGCAAGAGTGATAAGTTATTCTTTTTTTTATTTTATTTTTGAAGGTGAAGGTTTTTTGGATAAATTGTGTATAACTTAAGCAAACGATTTTATCGTAGTTCAGTTAGTAGGATTAATAAACACTACTTTTCTTTCAACCATTCACGATCTACAAAAAATAATTCTAGAGTGGTATCTTAACATTTAAAGACATGAAAAGCCCGTGGGATTCCGTGGAGGACTTCAGATCTTAGGTTGGGTAAGCCTGGAAGGTCTATTTTGGTATGAGAATCTCTCTCAACACGGTATACTTAATAAATGGATGCACATAAAGCTGAATGAGAGGAGAGAAAGATACATGTCGGAGTCAGCAGCTGATAAAACAATGAAGAAAAGGAAGGAAGTCTATCATTATTATTATTCCTTCAACAGTCAATGCCCCCATAGTCCAATCCCTATGGAGTAGATGAAAGGGCAAATTCCTAAAAAAAACCAATGCGTAATTTTAATGAAAATAAACATTAAAGTTTTCTAAATAATTAACATGGCCTGACGTCACTCGTATATTGTGGGATTTAGCTTCTTCTGTTCCCTAGTATTATATGTCAATATTAAACATATTTATTTCCTACCTCGTGTGGCAGCCATTTTAACTACGTACCTGACATACTCAAGTACTTGGTGATTGAGTGGTTCTTCTCAGTTGAGATTTACAGTTATTCGTTTGTTCAATGGTTGCTGGGGGGAGTGTATTTTATAAGTAAATTCAAGTATCTCAAAAGGAACACAATTTCTGTATATTTTGTACATTAAGTTACTTAATCAATACACATCCTCAGGGCTCCATAAAATTATACCATAATGAACACCTTTTCCTCTCTCATTTCATGCTAATTAATGATGATAAGCAGGGGGGGGGGGGGGGGGGGGGGATTTGATTATTAATACATCCTAGGACATTATGTATAAATACATTTCTCTCAGATTCCTGTCTTTGTACCATATGCCATGCATATATGATAAAAAATTTATACAGTAAAATATGACACAATCTACTTTCACTTCACATACAGAGAGGGATAGTAAGTGGTGTGCTATTACTAAAATAAATGTCTTCTCTATCCAATAGAAGAACAAATATATAATCAAAGGATAAGTCTGTTTGATTAAAAAAGCTATTCCTTTTTTTACTGGAAATAGTATGTCATTTTTATAGAAAATAAACCTCTCTTCTAAAATTCAGATTGAAGATATGGGAGAACTTCAATTA
>CP045901.1:11967913-11982011 GCA_013387185.1 Caligus rogercresseyi | reverse complement strand
ACATGTGTTCCGTTTAGGGTTGAGCAGTGCCTACCCACTCATGCATTGATATTGATTGAGTTGTTATTTGGAGTTGTTCAAGTTTTTTTATAAATGGGCTTTTGGTTTAGCTTTAGGCTTTTATCAAATAAATAAGTAAATCATTTCGACACGAAGACATAAGGAAATAAGAATATTTAAAGAAACACAAAAAGCTCAGTTTTCTAAAGCTACTTTTTCAAATGTAATTAAAACCTATAGAACAGGGACTAGATCATATATTCATTTATTTTATTCTATGAGCATTGAATCGTCTCCTCCTAATATTGAAAATGATAACATAATTTTTATTTAATCTTATTCAAGCCCACTTGAAAGCATTGATGGAAACTGGGGTGCAGTGGATGACAATGGAAGCTGGAATGGAATCATTGGCATGGCTCAGAGGAGAGTAAGTTACCTCAGCTATTTCAGCAAATAAAATATTACATGGATTATTGAAGTAATTTTTGTTTCCCCACATAAATAAATAGAAAAGTTGTCAGTAACCAATATTCGATGCATGAAATGATCTAATATTTTTTTCTAATCAGGGTAAATATACAATATGGTGTTTATCGATTCAATTCACCTCTTGTTTTTTGGGGGTGCCCCAAAAACCATGTAAAATGGTTTAAGATCCCAAATGGATGAAGAGGGCGATAATATTATCCATTACTTACCTCAATATTTTCCAATGACTTAAGATTTGGCAGCTGTAAACGGTTCAAATCCTTGAATTTTCATTTAAATTGCTATATATTTGATGAAATCAATTCATATCTATTATTTCTCCTCGTTATGTTTATTTTATTCATTATGATATGTTAGTTAATTAATTATGAACTGTGAAATAAATTATATGCTTGAAAAAATTATAATAGATTTATAAATTGATATAATTACTTTTTATTTTTCATAAACAGTCATTTATTTTGTTTTTTTCTATTGTTTACAAACCTTCCATTATAGGAGGCCGAAATTGCCATAGGTGCCCTTACGCGAAACTTTGAGCGTGAGATGGCAATCGACTACACAACGGGCTACTCGGAGCAATTCTTAACTTTTGTGACCCATATCCCTCTAGAACTTCCAAAGTGGAGCTCTCTCCTTTGGCCATTTGAGGTAAAACTTTAAAGGTTAAGGATATATGAAAAGATTAGCTCTTTTATGATAGATCTTAGATTTTTTAACATAAATGTAATCAACTTATACTATAAATAATGCAAATTCGGTTTATTATGATATATATATATAAGGAAACGACCGGGAATAAAAAATTTCCAAGCCGGGCCGGGACATAATATATATTTCGTTCCTTCGACATTCTGAAATGACGACGTTTTTTTTTAGAAAGCATTTCCAAAAAAAATACTCACGACGTTTTTTAGAAAAGAATCTCCACAACAAAGTGACTATTTTTTAGAAAAGAATCTCCAAAATACCAAAAAAAGTGATAACGTTGTTTTTAAGAAAATAATATTTCGAAAATTCCTTTTTAAAACAAAACGTCCTCACTTTTTTGGGGGAAATTCTTTTCTAAAAAATATGAATTACCAACGAAAGAAAATATTGAAGTCCCGGCCCGGTGTCTAAAGAAAACCGGGCACTCGGGTCGGGACGCTCAAAAAAACAGCCGGGTACCCGGTCGTTTCCTGATATATATATATATGTATACATACATATATTTCAATTAATACAATTATCTTTTATATAGATTTATGTCTGGATCTTGATCATCACAACAATGTTCCTCTATACAACAATATACATTATCATTCTAAAAATTGTCCATTGTGAAAGGAATATTAACCTATCCTTGGAAACTACGAACATTTGGGGATCCTTTTTTAATCAAGGTATTATATCCCTTCCATCACCATTTAAATAATTTGTCATCTAATTAAAGGTTATGATATTGGTTTATTTTTATTTATTTTTTTAATAATGGGTCATTTATTTAACAGTCATACAAAAATAATATATACAATATAAATAAAAAAGCAAGAGGGGTTGTGATAAAAAAAATCATAAATAAACATTGTAGTAACATTGTTACTTTGGTATATTCTAGGCCTTCTGCATACAGCATTTTAAAGCCTTGGTTTCTCAAGAGGGAAGATTGTGAGAGGAGTAGCAAATAAGGGATTGGTCAGAGTTGTCATTACACATCATTTGTCTTTTTTTTCAAAGTTATCCTTGAATTGTAAGCATAAAAGATAGACATGGGATATCATTATCGCAAACTAAACATTCAAAATGATTGGTTCAGTTGGTAACTTCATTTTTTACAAATGAGCCATTTATCGTCACATATGATGAAAATGAGAATGAACAGTTGCTTTGTTTCATAATTATTAATAGGTTATATACATACCTCTGAAAAGTCCATTGAAGTATGGATCCATGAGAAGAGACATTTTCTGTTTTAATTATGATTGTATTTCAATCTCTGAATTGATGTTACAATCTCCTCAACATCCGGTAGTGAAGTGGTGCTTCAAAGTAAGATGTGAGTTGCTTTTTTATTCACCCTTCTTTTTTTATTCAGCAAATCACGTTTGTTATTCATACTCATAAAATCCTTTTCCGCTCCTTCTGTCATCATCTCTTCTCTAGAAGCTGAGGGGATAATTTGGTTTTGAATTTTCCTGCGAGAGCTGACGGTCTTTCAAAAAAATTGTTTTTAATCCTTTAAAACACTAAAAATTATTAATCACGACTAAAAGTTTAAAGCATTGACAATCCGTAACATTTGTTAAAAATTATATTTCCAGGCATCAAGCATCCAAAGCGAGCATCTTTAAAAATAATTCTGGGCACTTGGTTCCTTTGTTCCTTCTGCATCGTGGCTTGTGAGTTAATTCCTTATAAAATAAGCTTATGTAAGTGTAATCATGGCCTGTTATTGTCACAAACTTAATTTTTTACAGTCCTATACTGTGTTAGATGATCTTCATTAGCGCTTCATTTGTATGGAGTTTGTGTAATCCTTTATTGTCACAAACTTAACTTTTTACAGTCCTATACTATGTTAGATGATCTTCTTTAGCGCTTCAGTTGTAAGGATCCTTTGTTTCATTGTTCTGGCGAAATTATTGATGTGAGTATTAGGTTGTTCCATAAATAATGAGGTCGACCAATTAAAACTCAAAATTTTCATCAGATCAACAAAAAAACTTCTCTATCAGTACACATAATCCCCTCCGACTGCAATGACGTCGTGGCAGTGTCCCCGGAGCTTCCTGAGTTGGTCGTAGAGCTCGTCTTCACTGACCCTCCTCATCGCCCGCTGAACGGCGAGTGTAGCCTCCTCGTGGCCCCCAAACTCATCCTCCTAGAGCAGGTGCTTCAACTTCTGGAACAGGAACCTGTCACACAGGTTCAGGTCGGCTGAGTAGGGTGACTGTTTCACCGGTTCCACGTCCCTCCGGGTCAGGACTCCCTGGTAACTCGCTGCGTCTTGTTAGCTTCAGAGAGCTGGTGAGGGACGAGCATGCTGAGGAGCCCTAGATCCTCCGTCAGAAGCCTGAAAACAGTTGTAGATGGTAGGACACCTCTGCAGCAACTTGTCGAGTGGTCATCCGGGGTTTATCCTCGACCAAGCGCTTCACACGGGCCACATTCTCTTCTTTCCTCGTCTCCCGGGGACGTCTAGGACGGGTATTCTTCTCCAGGGCAAAAACACCCTTATCGAACTCAGTATGCCATCTCTGGAGGGTGGAGAGGCCAGGGCAGGAGACAGGAAAGGTAGAGAGCAGGTCCCCGTGGATCTCGTTGACTGTCCTGGCGAGCTTGATCCGGATCAAGAAGTAGGAGCGAAAGTCGGGTATCTCCATTTTCAGCGGCGAGTAGAATGAATGATAGAAACCTGGTGGTAAATTAGATTTCCTTTGAATTACAATTATTATTGAAGTCTGTAACGCCCACCATTTTCAAGAAATTTGCGGAAAACTATGTTTTACTAATTTTAAAACTTTGACCTCGTTGCGCAACCCCGTAATGTTGACCGATTTTGTTCAAACTTTGTATGTCGTCTTCTTTTATCACCAAGAAACAGAAAATCCACAATATTGCTAACATTTCAATCATTTGAAAAATAATAACAGCCCTAATGTACTATATCATGCAGCATGCATCCTCAGCTTTCGACTTCAGGTTAATCCACTCACATCCCAAAGGAGTGTGTGTCCAGGTGATCCACCACCACATTATAATAAAAGCACTGATAAGCGTTTGGACTCATTTATTTTCTTTTGCAAAGGAGTCTCATGCACACAGAATCTGTATTCTTGTTTCTAGCATATGGAGGAAGCCTCATATCATTCTTAACGCTTTCTAATAAGGAAAAACCAATAGACTCCCTGGAAGATCTTTCCAAGAGTGATAGAAAAGTCATTATCGTGGGTGGAACGTTCTACGATTCAATTTTTGAGGTATGTAATCATGGAATCTAGGTTTTGTGAGTTGACCTTGGAAAAATGTTGCGTGAATTTATTTAAGTAAGTTTATGGAAGGAAGTTTATATCACTCAAAAATTAACGAAGGGACTATAGTTGGAAATATAATCTAAGTCCTATAATGTGTGGGTCTCTGTGAAGGAAATGAATGGATTTTTTTTACGACTGTTGATTTGGTGACTTTTAGTATAAAAAATGCCAGTAGATCATATACTGACATATTTAGATCCATATTGATATAATACAAATTTCCATATCTTTTGGCAAATTCATTGAGGCTTATTTTAACCATTTGAGGAAACATCATATTTTCAGTTTTCTGAGGACGCCATCTACCGGACACTTTGGAAGAATATAGAGACTACCTCAGAGCAAGGGATTTCCTGTACCTCAAATTTCAATTGTATTCAGCAAGTGAATGACAACAAAGAGTAACTATAAATAAACTTTCAAAAAAAGGCTGGCGTTTTATGTCACTTTAATATTTCTGCACAGATACGCATACATAACAGACGGTGATGTTTTCATGAGGTTTTATCTCAAGAAAAACAACCTCAAAAGTGTGTATACCTCGAAGGCAAAGTTCTTTTCATCGGAGTACGCCATTGCTCTGCGGAAAAACTCACCAATACTTCAGCAGTTCAATCGAAAGTAAGTAAAGAACATATATGGAGAATCATTTATATATTATGTAAGTTAATCGTGAAGTCAAAATGGTGAACGAAGCAAATATTGAAGCAAGACTAAATGCTCAAATCAAGGAAAATAATCAAGGCCTTGGGATTTAAGAATTAGAAATCAAAGATTAAGGTAATCAAACAGGGGCAAGGTTCTACTTTCGTACCCCTCGTCCATATTTTAGGGACTTATGGTATATTTTTGTTATTTTTGGATCGAATGGGAGGGGGAAAGAAAGAGGGAGAGTGATTTTAAGAAATAGAAACCAAGTATTCTGGTAATGAAACATGTATTAACCTAGACCAGGGGTAAAAGTGGTTAAGAGCTCTTGCCGGATCTCTGTATTTTGAATCGTTTTAAATTTTGTTTATCCAGGCCATATTGGCCTTGAATCTTTATGCGCGTTCTTACAAACTCACTCATAAACATCATTTTATCTCTCAGCAACTGCAATTCCATCTTTATTTGCATCTTATCGTTAAAGTAATAGCCTATTTATCGTCAGATGTGAATAAAAAAAATTAACTTTCATTATTTACCTCAGTATACTCAGTAAAAATAAATTAATAACGATATATATTGCTATATTAAATTCCAAGGATACATAAAGCGCATTGATTCATGGATCCTTTGAGAAGAAGATTCGTTTTTGGAAGGAGGATATTCTTTTCTCTGAGTTGATATTCACATCTCAACAGCCATGGGTAAAATGTAAAATTAGTGAGGTTGGTGAGCTAAGTAAATATAATAATAATAGATCTTTTAAGTTGGTATTTGTAGACATGTTTTTAAAGTATTAGTAAAAGTCAACCCTGCTAATTGACTTCCAAAAGGCTTTTGACTCCATAGACCATTCCTTTATTATAAAGCAACTTTTGAGGACAGGGTTTCCTAACCACTTCGTGCACCTAATTACATGCATTCTAAAGCGCTCCTTTGCTTCGATAAACTTAAACGGGTCCGACCAAAATTCCCTATAGAGAGGGGATGCAAGCAGGGTGATCCCTTAGCCCCCTCCCTCTTTCTAATTGCCATAAATTATCTCTACAATGATATAAACTCAAGTACTGAGGTAAAGGGCCTGAAACTGCACGACAAGTCCCTAAAGATTTTACTATATGCGGACGACGTTTCAGTCTTTATGACAGGCTCTGCGGAAGAGATCGTACAAAGTATTAAAAGTATCCAGCGGATACTCTGCAAGTTTAAAGCGAAATCTGGCCTCACAATCAACGTCGAGAAATCTGAAATACTAAGCTCTGTGAATCAAGATCTGGAAAAAGCTTTTCCTTGCTACAAATATGTCGACTCTACTGTCCTTCTAGGAGTAGCAATTTCAACATCAGGGCAGGCTAGTGCTATGCATCTAAACTATAAGCGTATAGAGGATGTCTTTGAAAAAGGGAGCAAAATGTTTGTGGAATGGAAGCTATGTCGCCTAGAAAAACTCCGCTTATGGGACAAATTAATATTACCTAAAGTAATACATCTTCTGAGGTATACACCTTTTAACAGAGACATTTGCTCAAGAGCTGATAGCTCAAAGAGCAGCTTTGTGTGGGGAAAGAAAAGGAGATACGTGTCACACCAAAGAATCATAGAACCTTCCAAAACATGGGGTCTGGGCTCGGTAGACCTAGAAGCAATGTGGAAATCATTGAATCTATCCTGGCTAAAGAAATTACCTTTTAGCTGTGATCTTTGGGCTCACCGTTTGAAAGAGAGGTTTTTCAAAAAAATTGGCGTGGAACTCTGCGAAAAACTTCACTCTGGACCGGACGAATTGATTGGAGTCGTTAAAAAAACTGACACATACTGGGGGAAAATGTCGGAGTCGTGGATGTCAATCTTAGCCTCTGTACTGCCTCTCCTGGGTCCTAACGAACCTCTGAACTACAACCCACGGTTTGGTTCTGGTCAGGCTTCTAGTGCATCAAAACTGATAACTTCAGTAGCAGAATTCTGGCAACACAGCGAAGAAGTATACGAAATGAATTTTCTCACCCATCACCGAATCAGAATACTGACGGATACATCTACAAGGAAAGCGATAGGCCCCCCTTCACCTTTCTATCATGCTATCGGAGGCACTTCCTCGAGAGGAGTACGGGAGGGAATAATTTCTCAGAAGAGAACCAGTTCGGCTGGAACACTTGTATCAAGACGATGTGAGAGGCTCGGTGTTGAAAATAGAGATTTGGATCCGAGGGTCATTATGGCCAATCCCCTAACAACACAGGTTGAAAAATGGCTTAGATACAGAGTCGCCACATCCTCCATATTCACAAACAAGTCCTCGGACTCGACTAAGTGCTCCTTTTGCCAACTTGAAGTAGAAACGTCAGAACATTTGTTCTATAACTGCTCCTTCGTCCACCCTTTAGTGAGCCAAGTTAACGAAGAGCTTTTGTCAGAACTGGGGGTTTATCCGTCCAAAAAGGATTGGCTCATCGCAACGTCTTCAAAATATCAGTCAAAATTCAAAGTAGAGGCCTGCATTGCAAAAGTGCAGAGAGTGATCTACGCTTGCAGATCGCAAGGTAGCCACATCCCTCCAGGCATCGTTACCCGCGTTAGGAGAGTTTTAAATGTCTGGAATAACATTTTATGATTAATGCTATCGTTTCTGTTCTTTATCTGATTTTAAATTTTCCGCATTTGAAATTTAGATAAAAGTGTTTTAATATTTTATTTTATGACATACAAAAGGAGCTTGTGATTCCAAATTACAATTTTAATGTTCACTATGTGATGTTTGAAGTTTTATATCACCCTCCCTTACTAACATTTTTTATACCAATGTACATATAAGCCCCCGTGTAAAAAAAAAATGTAATATCTATATATCTGTTTGAAAAGAATAAGTCAAATCAAGAAATTTATGTTTTGTTTTAAACACAATGTTCCCATTTTATGTTTGGTAAATATGTTTATACTGTAATCTTTATTTTTATATGTTCAAGCTCAATAAAGACCTAACCGAAAAAAAAAAAAAAAAAATTAGTAATGTGGCTTGTAGCTGTAAAACTAGAGCTCCGTTGACGAATGTTTTCATATATTGAGAGGGGGGGGGGGGGGGTATTGGAATAAATGTTAACAATATTAATAAAAGTGGATACTCAACGAGGCCTACATATTCTTGTGTTAATTTATTGGCATATAGGAATACATGACTTTGGAGTACCTGGTGTTTGAACGATGAAAACATATACTTATTGCACCTAATGTCCATCACCTAAATATCATTATGTTCATTGAACGCTCATTTTATGGAACCCTTTTTTAATTGTGTGTTGCATTTAAAAGTCCGTATATTTATCTTAGTATTTAGATCAAAACCATTACAACACACCAACTTTCAATTGGTGTTGACAAGCTTATTTTAATGCAAAGTAAGATCTTTAGTTTAAGTATTTCAGTATGACGAGTTGATTAATCAAATAAGTTTTAGCGATGATTTTTTTTGATCAAATAGTACGCTTTTGTAATAGTTCAGATTACTAGTATATCTCTTCTTTTGAACCACATTGATTAAACTAAATAATAATATTCAATCCATTATACTTTCAGTAATTGGTACCAACTGGATAAACTTTATTGAAGGACCATTGTCAATTTTTGATAAGTTTAACTAAAATTGTGTTTTACGATGATCCATTGAGACCCAACTCTAATATATATCTTTTATTTTTGAAACTATAAATGGGCTACCTTCCAAATAAAATTTTCAAATCTGCAGAGTCGTGATTTGTGCTTGTTTTTGATGCATGGCTGCGCAGAAAATGTCTTCCAGAATAGTAGATAGATAGATAGCATAGATAGATAGATAGATAGATAGATAGATAGATAGATAGAAGATAGATAGATAGATAATAGTAGATAGATAGATAGATAGATATATGATAGATGATAATAGATAGTAGATAGATAGATAGATAGATAGATAGATAGATAGATAGATAGATCGATAATAGATCAGATAGATAGATAGATATAGATAGATAGATAGATAGATAGATAGATAGATAGATAGATAGATGATACAAATACAAGAGCAACTTAGCAGCGTGTAAGAAGTTATGCTATTCATTGCAACTAGAAGCTAGACCACTCCAAGAGTTAGCTAAAGTACATTTATGGATGTCAATACCCGTTGAGAGACTCAAAGATAGCGCTATCATATTCTAATATGTCAACTTTATTTTATTTTGTTTCACAGAATTCAGACATTCCTAGAAATGGGCCTCATACAAAAATGGAAAACCGAGTTTTCCCCACATTTATCTAGTCTTAGACAACAACGATCAAACAGCCTCCTCCACTTCATCCTCCCCACCAGAAGACTCAAAAGAGGATACAGCGAGTGAGAATCCTCGCTCTGCAATTTCCCTAAACCATTTACAAGGGCTTTTCTTCGTTGGTGGAATCGGTCTTATCTCAGCGGCCTCACCTTCCTATGGGAAATGATGATGTTCTCCAACTCAAGCAAACGCTAAAGGAAAAAAATATCGGAAAAAGCATAAATCAATTTCTGTAATATTTAATTATTATTATAGACAATAGTCACTACTACTTCCATGATTTGTGTTTTGCATGTTTCATTCCATGGGTCAAAACAATAGTAATAATAATAAATCACGCAAATTTTTGTTGTGAAATGTAAAAATACGTATAATTCAACACCTAACAATTTGGCGTTTGTGCTCAAATGTATATGACTGCTTGCCAAATATTGAGAGCAATTACTTTTTCCTGTTGCAAATAGGAATTATTTATATGAACACACACACATATATACAGGGCTTTGCCGGTAAATTGGGACTGTTTTCAGGGTTAAATTTAAGTAACATTTGGTTTGAATTTGGCGCCGAATTCTACACCATTGGAATCAGCTGAAAATTTTCTTTCGTTTGACACTACTTGAGTCACTGTGGTGTGAGTGTGAGCCATGGAGCAAGAGAAAAGGTCCGCCATCATCGTTCTCGCCCGTGCCGGACGCACAGCTTCAGAGATCATCAAGGCCACCAAGCTCCCACAGTCGACAGTCTTCGAGGGTTTAAAGGCCTTCAAGGAGGAGAGCAAGACGCAGAGGAAAGACCACAAGCAGAGAAGTGATGCTAAGAGATCTCCCAGGTTCTTGGCTGGCTTGAAGAGGTCAATTACGGCAAATCCGACAATTCCAATGACCACCCTTGCTAAGAACCGTGGTGTGCATGTCTCCACCATCTCCAAGGCCATTAACAACAACCTGGGGATGAAGTCGTATGTCCGGAGGACCAGAAATCTCCTCACAGATAAGGCCAAGGCCATCAGGGCTGAGAGGTGCCCCAAGTTGTTGAACCACCTCAAACACCAAGGTGCTTCTAAAGTGGTTGTTTTTGTGGACGAGAAGAAGTTCGTTGTTGACGCCGAGATCAACAGGCAGAATTCCAGAGTGATTGCCTTTGAGCCCTCTGCTGTCCCTCCTGTTCTCAAGACGAAAAATCCGGCCGGTGTGATGGTCTTTGGTGCCGTGGCCAGCGACGGCAGCATCCCCCCCCCCCCCATTTCGTTGGAGCCGACCTCAAGATAAACACAATGGAGTACGTGCACATCTTGGAGGAGGTTCTTTTCCCTTGGATGGATGAGAAGTTTGGTCTGGACAATGTGGTACTCATCCAGGACTCTGCACCATGCCATGGGTCCAAGACCACACAGACCTTGTTGGCCAGGAAAGTTCCTAATTTCGTGAAGGCTCAAAACTGGCCTAGTAATAACCCAGATTTGAACCTTCTTGATTATTTTCTCTGGGCGTCCTTCAAAATAGGGTCAACGAACACTCTCATGGCAGCGTTGACCAGCTGAAGGCCTCCATCATCAAAAACAGCAAGAAGATCCCCGCCAGTGATGTGGTGGCTGCTGCTCGGAGGTTCAGGGCCAGAATTGAGGCTGTTATTGAGGCCAAAGGGGGCATAGAATAATATCAATATATGTTACCTTATTAAACTTCTGTCAAATTTCATCCAAATACATTAATTAATAACCTAAATACAGTCATTTTCGTTTTTCATTAAACAGTCCCAATTTACCGGCAAAGCCCTGTATATATAAATATATATATATATATATATATATATAGATATATTATATATATATATATATATATATATATATATATATATATATATATTATATATATATATATATATATATATATATATATATATAATATATATGATAGAGTGTACCAGCAAAATTTAGAAAATCTTAAATCAATTTTTGCTCGACTTCTAGAAACTTGATTTGACCTTTTATCAATAAGTATCTGAAACAAATGTTGGAAAGAAAGATCTTGGCAATCTTTCTTATTTAACGTAACCTCCTTTAGCTTAAATGACTGCATCAACACGGTGGCGGAAAGCAGCACAGCCCTTCTTGATGAAGTCATTAGACATGTTGGCCAGGCAGCAGTGATGGAGGCCTTGAGAGAGTTCACATTGGGATGAGGAGTTCTGTTGGTCTCCCTCTCCAAAAGCCCCACACAGCAAAGTCAAGGGGATTGACATCTGAGCTTGAGGGTGGCCAGTAGTTTGCTGGCCAGAAATCGGCAAAATTCCTTGGGCAGAAGTCCTGAACCAACTTTGATGTGTGGGAGGTAGCTCCATCCTGAGTCCACACATAGTTGCCACTTGGGTAATTTGCCTTCAATCAGGGCAAAATATGGTATCTCAGGACTTTTACTTAGACATGGCGGTCAATTTTCTCTCCGGCCTGAAAAAAGTACATAGTCATGGTCTTCCCGTCAGATGCAACGACTCCTAGAACCATCACTTGGGCTGGGTGTTGGTTCTGTGGACTCCCTTGACCTCATCTACCGACTCAACAAGGTACCGATCGTTTCTTCGATTGTAGACATGATCCACTGTAAAAATCTTCTTATCTGAGAAAATTGTCACAATGGACTTCTTCTTGTGAAAAGTTGAGCGAATTTTGGTGAACTTTCGAGCCTCTTGGCCTTCATTGCCTCTGTCAAAAGATGCCTGGGTCTCCTGACATAGATTTTTGGCTCAGGCCATATTTCAAAGCCATTATCATGGTAGAAGTACCCAAATCCATGGTCCGAGCCAGTCTCCGAATGGACTTTGTGGGATCCTCCTTCACCGCCTCCTTGACTTTCCCAGAAAAACCTAAGTCCTCTTCTTATTTGCTCCTCCACTGCTTGGAGTCCTGCTAGTACCTTTGCCATCCTTAGAGCCTTTGAAATATTGTAAACTGTAGCGACAGAGCAGTCAACAATCTCCACGATCTCTTTTTGTCCACTTTGGCCTAAGGAGGTCAGCGATCTTCTCACGATTCTTCTCCTCATGACTCATGGTGAAGAGTGAGTGAAATAATGTTTTGTAAAAAGCGCTCTAAATGGCTGGTACAACAGGAAGTTTTAATGTAAAAAATCACTAAAGTTCGCCCCAGGATGGCTAGAGACAATTAAACTAAATTCTAAATTTTGCTGGTACACTCTGTATATATATATATATATATGTTTCTTGTTGTTCGTTTTGGCGCCAAAAAAAGAACAAGATTTTTCATTTTCATGGTAAAAATATCCTTTCTTCAAAAAACATTATCACTTTTTTCAGAATGGCGAATGACAAAAGAACGATGAACGACGAACGATTTAATTTAAAATTAACGATGGACGACGAACGTAACTTTTGGCGAACGACAAACAAACGACATTTTTCGCGAACGTCAACAAGTCTGATGATATATATATATATATAGATATATATATAGGGTTGTTCTATTTTTCAATGTTTGAATGTTAGCAACATTGTGATTTTCTGTTTCATGGTGATAAAAGAAGACGACATAAAAAGTTTTAACAAAATCGGTCAACATTACGAGGTTGCGCAACGAGGTCAAAGTTTTAAAATTTAGTAAAAATATAGTTTTTTCGCAAATTCCTTCAAAATGGTGGGCGTTACAGACTTCAATAATAATAATTAATTTCAAGGAAATCTAATTTACTACCAGACGTATGTTTGATGTTATTAATAAAACAAAGTTTTCAGAAAAAACAAAGAAAAAATGGAGTGTGTATTGTTAGCTTATTTCATAGCTTTTTGTATCAATTAACTTCACTCGCCTGTAGAAGATGACTTGTTCGCTTCTGAGTAAAATAGTATTTTTAAGTTTAGTACACCTTTAATGATAAATCCAAAAATGGCCTTGCTTGCATTCTATCAATTTAGAATTCAGTACAATATGAGTATACATCATATGATTCAGAGCCTGTATTGACCTATAAGAATCGATTATAAAAAATAAAAAAAATAATGTGTTTCTTAGATATGCGTCAAGGTATCCTCTCGAAATTTTACTTTGTCTCTGACGCATACATAATCCATTATATGCGTCATTTTGTACGCGAGATAGGCTTTTTTTAATGTACATATACTCTCTACTTATTAAATTGACCTGATTCAGTATACCAAAATATTAAAGCTGGTTAACCAAGCTTTCATTTGATATGTTTGGTGTTCTAAAAATCGTATACTTTAAGAGATATAAGCAAATACGTGCCCTCCCCCAAAAATTGATCTTTAGATATGAGAATATACGATTACCATTTGGTAATGCTGTTAGTGTTACCTGATTAAAGAGGAGAAAGAGAAGGGAGAGAGTATTTTGTTTTTACTGAAAACTTTTTTTTATTAAAAAAACATCAACATACGTTGGTGTAATTAGATTTCCTTTAATTAATAATTATTACTGAAGTCTGTAATGTCCACCATTTTGAGGAAATTGTGGAAAACTATATTTTTACTAAATTTTAACTTTGACCTCGTGCGCGACCTCGTAATGTTGACCGATTTGTTGAAACTTTGTATGTCGTCTTCTTTTATCACCAAGAAACAGAAAATCCACAATTTGCTATCATTTCAAACATTTGAAAAACTAAG
>CP045901.1:11943373-11967813 GCA_013387185.1 Caligus rogercresseyi | reverse complement strand
TCTCTCAGCAGGGCTCAGCCTTCACTCCGAGGTGTGGTTGCGGTAGGTGAGGAGGGCTTTGAAAAAACTGGAAGACCGTACATCAGGACTAACCTTCTTGACCAGGCTCTTCATCGACTTGACCGCTGCCTCAGCATAACCATTGGCGATGTGATGATAGGGCGATGAAGGATCATGCAGGATGCCCCCCGGCGGCAGAACTCCTTGAACGCTTCACCCTTGAACTGTGGACCTCCATCAGTGGTGAGGCGAACGGGCACACCCAAGGCAGCCATCCAACGGGCTATGGCTTTCTCCACGTCCTTGGTGTTGACGCCGCTCTTTCCACAATCGTAGACTTCTGGCCAGCCACTGTACTTGTCCGTGATGACGAGGTACTCACGCCCTTCATACAAAAACAGGTCAGCTGCCACAGCTTCTCCAGGCCGGCTTGGCTGCTCATCTTGTACCAGCGGCTCCTTGGCTTGACTCGCTTTGTGGGTCGCACAATCGTCACAGCCCTTACTGAGGTTGGAGAGATCCTCGTGGATTCTTGGCCAATGCACGCTCTGTCTTGCCAGCTGCAGCATACGCTCCCTTCCCTGGTGTGCGGCATGCAGCTCATCTAGGACTTGTCTTCGCAGCGATGTCGGGATGACAATCCTGTTGGAGCCGTACATGATGAGGCCGTCAACGATGGAAAGCTTGTCACGGATCCCCCAGTAGTCCCGGAGCTCGGTGTCCAGGTTTGCCTTGTGCTCTGGGAACCCGTCGACGATCACTTCCTTCAGCTTCAGCAGCACCGGGTCCGTCTCGGTCTTCAGCCTGACTTCTTCCAGCTTGGGATCCTGGAGAGAAACCGCGTTGAGGGTGAGCTTCACGGACTTCTCCATCTCCTCATCCCCCTCCAGATCATCCTCCGTGGGTTCGGAAACAGGATACCGAGAGAACGCGTCGGCGACGGTGTGCTTGACTCCAGGTCTCCAGACGGCGGTGGCGAGATACATGTTCATCTTCTCTTTCATCCGCTGGATCCTGGGTGTCTCGATCTCATCGAGAGCTTTGTGGTTGACTATGGAGACAAGGTTTATGGTCAACAATAACCTCGAATGCCTTACCACGCAAGTAGAACTTCAGCTTCTTGGTGGCCCAGACGACTCCTTGCAACTCGATCTCGGTGACGGAGTACCTTGTCTCGGCGGGGGCGAGTGTCCTTGATCCGACTCGCAGGATCTTCCAGACTTTGCTTCTTCTTGGTAGAGCGCAAATCCTAGGCCAAACCTCTGGGATGCATCGGTTTCCAGCCGTAGGTTGGCTCCTGGTCGGAACTGAGTGAGGACTCTTGGACTGGTGAGCTCGGCGATCGTCTTCTCGAAGGCTTGCTGCTGCAGACCCTCCCACACAAACGCTGACCTTGCCGGGAGCAAGGCCCTGATGGGTTCAAGTAGGCCGGTGAGATCCGCAGAGAGTGCTTCGAACTGTTGTACTAGTCCGCAGAAGCTCCTGACATCAGTCCTGTTCTTGGGTACAGGGAACTTGGTGAGGGCGTCGACCAGCCCGGGGTTCGCCGTGTAGCCATCTTTGGAGATTCGGTAGCCGCACCAGGTAACGCTCGGTTCTGCAATGGTGGACTTTCTCCTCCCAAGGGTAATACCATGCTCGTCGCAGCGCTGGATGACCTCCTTGACACGCTGGAGATGAGTATCCTCGTCCTTGTCGTAGATGATAATGTCCTCGACGATCTTCTTCACGTTGGGGATTCCGGCGATAGCGTCATCGCCGCGTCTGTTGAACTCGTCCCCGGCGGAGATGAGTCCCATGGCATTCCTCAGGTAACGGAACATTCCCCATGGGGTGTGAACGTCATAATCTTGCTGCTGGGCTTGTCAAGCAAGACTTGCCAGTATCCGTGCCTGCCATCCAGAACCGTGAAGTGAGTCATTCCTGGCGGGATCTGGGCAACCTCCTCAGCGGGAACTCTGCACGGGTACATTGGGCGTTTCACAAACGGGTTGAGCGGTGAGAAATCGACTGTCACCCTTGGCTCATCCGTTCCAGCTTTTGGCACCACCACCATGGAGAACAACCATTCCGGCGCTTCACCTTGCGGGACCCGCTCGATGATCTGCTTCTGCACCATGGTCTCCAGGTGGGCTTTGACCTTGTCCTGCCAATGTAAAGGAATCGTGTTGCATCTGTACCTTCTTATCGGGCTTGTACCTGGGAGTAACTCGATCTTCATGGGCGGACCCTTCATTGGTTTCAGAGGTAGGACTTCATCATCTGGTGGAAAGACCTCTGGAAACTCTTGGAACAGTTGCTCACGGATCGATGCGGCTGACTGGCTCTTGAGCAGCATGTCCACGCCATTACCTTCATCAGGGCTGCTCAGTGAAAGCTTGTTCACCACGTGAGGCCAACCCGTCGGGATGAGTCCTAGCGCTGTACATCCGACCTTGCTCAGTATCGGTCCAGTGCCCTTCTCCAGCACGTGAAGCTCCGTCTTGTACTTCATTCCTTCTCTCTCCAGAGTCGCTGTCACCTTGCCCAAGGACTTCAGTCTGCCTTGGTCCGGTCCGCACAGCTCCGCCTTGTCCTTCCTGAGGTCCTTAACCTTGGTCCCAACCTTCTTCAGGCAATCCGCGGTGATCACGTCGCACTCAGCACCGGTGTCCGGCAGCCACTCGACTTCTTGGTGGTCCGCGTTGCCGATCTTGGCGGTGATCTTGACGAGGTCATCTGACGTCTTGACTTGTCCGATCGTCATCCGGTTGACCTCCTTCTTGGGCTCAGACCTGCACATATGCTTAAGATGTCCTGTCTTACCACAGTTGTTGCAGTCCTTGTCTCTCGCCCAGCATTGGTCAGGCTTCTGATGCTTCTTCCGACCGCAGTTGGAACACCTCTCATCCGCCTTCTGAGCTGACTTGCTCAGGGGGTTGTTGTCGATCTTGCCCTTCTTGTAGGAAGACCTCTCTTTGAGACGATTGACTTGCCTCTCGGACTTGTTCAGGGACGCTTGGGTCTCCTTCGATGCTGCCTCCACCCTGCACACTTCCAGTGCCTTCTTCAGTGTGAGGTCCTTAAAAGGGATGGCGAGCACCTTCTGCTGGATGGCCTGGTCCTTCAAACCACAGATGAGGCGATCCCGAAGGCGTTCCTGCTGTAGTTCATCTCCGTGTCCGCAAGCATCGTCACAAACCTTGCACGTGGGATTGACGTCATACCCGCAGCTTTCATCAATGGACTTCAGGGCGGAGTAGTACACGTCGATGCTCTCACCAGCGTGCTGATTCCTCTCCAGGAATTCCTTCCTGTCTAAAAGAGGGTTGCGATGTTCTCGGATGTAGTGGAGGATCTTCTTGATGATGTCGTTGATGTCATCCTTTCTGTCGTCGATCTCCAGGATGCCCGTTGACCAGAGCTTGGTCCAAGCAGGATCCAATCCGGAACGCAGTAGCGACTGACGACCGCTCAGGGTGCATTCTTCCATAATCTTCTGTACTTCCGTGTAGTCGGCGAACCGTTGCTGCCAATCGCGGAAATCGGCTAAGTTGATGTCCTCCGGGCACTTCAGCACCGGCACGTCCATCTTCTTCGACTTTGTGGATCCACCAGCGTTGCCTCTGTTTGTCTGTAGAGCCGCCGCGAAGTCCTGTGCCTGCTCCTGCAGCTGTCGCATCAGCTGATCTTCTCTTTTCTTGGCCTCCTCCTTCATCTCCTTCATCATGGCCATCATGAGCTGAACCGGATCTGTAGGGGTTTGGTCCTCCTCCTTCATGGCACCTTCGCTTCTGGTGTTCGGCATGGTGTCAGTTGAGGTCCTGGGAGACGATCTTGTCACAGAGGTCGGTGTAGAACAGCACGGGGAACTTCTTGTTGGTGGTGCACCTGGGGGCCAGCCTGTAGACGCTGTCGTTGATCGCCAATCTCCGTCCGTCTAGGTGTCAATGGTGTTCGTAGACTGCGCCATGTACGAGTATGTACCGAATGGGGAGCTGAAATAACGTATCCGCGAGACAGCGAGTTATTCAGTAAAAGAGATTCATTTATTCACCAAATGACGACCATATAGTTTGACAGTAGATTGGGATGTTCTTCTTGTGACTGACATACAGAATGGAGGGAGCAAGGGCTTAAATACTCAAACAGAGATGTACACAAAAGAGTCTTGCTTGAGCAAGAGTAAAGAGATGTACATAAGGAAGAAGAGGATTAGAGTTTGAGGAGCAGGGGAGGAAACACAGATAATCTAATTGGGAGTTTGGGTTGAGAGCAGGAGCAAAGAGCTACTACTACACACACATTATACATAAAATATTCACTGAGCTAACAACCAAAATGATTAAAGTGCAGGATGCCAACTGCCCACCTTGACGTGAAGTACAGTTGTTCTTGAAATTTTCCGAACAAGGTAACTAAAATATCAATTCTCCATTTTAGTTGTTCAGCTAAATTCTCTAGCACCATTAAGATTACATCGTCTGCGTAGTGGTCAGTTATGTTCTTTTAATTTTTTATTTGACCTCCAAACCCCTGTATTTACGATCAATCAATGTACATATTTGATTGTTCCATCAAAGCACAAAAAAAGAGGTGGCAAAAAATCTTAGCGTAACTTGAGCCATTTAAAGCAACTGTAGAGCTATCGTTAAAAAGAATGGAGCGTTTGTGATATAAATACTTTTGGGGAAGATATTTTTTACTAGGTTATAAAAAAAATGTACCTAACTGTTTCGAAGGCATTGTTAAAAAAAGTTTCCTACTCTAATGAAATTTTCTGTCCATTTCTTCCTCCACTACCTCCGGCAATCCATCATATTGAGGGTATCGGAGGTTAACACCTCTTGTATATATATATATATAGATATATATATATATATATCTATATATATATATATATATATATATTATATATATATATATATATATATATAGTATATATATATAATATATATATATATTTCCCAATGTTTTATTTTATGTAAATTCAAATTTAACGCGAAATTTAAGTTTTGAAATTGTCATTTTTATAGACAATACCCCAAAATGAACATTTTGAAACTTTATTATCTCGTTTGATTATGAATGCACATAAAAATAAAAACTGATTTGGAATTCTTGCAAGCATACTTACATTTTGCGGCAAATTGTTTGAAAATAGCATTGAAATAAGGACATTAGAGACGATCGGATGGCGAAAAAAAAATTACTAAATACTAAGTTTACTAAATACTTTTGGGCCCGTTGAGCGGGTACTTCCCATAATTCGATTTTATTCAAACTTTCACAAGATGATCTCTATGCACTAAAGTAAAATCCTAGGGGGAGCCCGACTCTCAAATCTGAAAACAGGATATAGAATCACCCTAATATATATATATTATATGTATTTGTTCAGTATTTATCTAATCTTTTTCGATATAAAAATATTGTGTCAAATTCTTCCTGGAGATTACTATGTAGTTACAATTACTATTTTTCGATACGGAATAGGCAATCTGAAAAGGCTACATATATTTGAACTCAATCTTCAATAGTTTGTGCATTGAGGAGGGTTCATATCTATTATTTTTTTAGTAATTGACGACACATTAGACTTGATTGAGAGCAAATTGTTGTTTAATTTCATTTCATCTTGTTCATTTAAATTTTGTGGGTATAAATATTTTAGACAAGTGAAAATTATGCAATCAGAAGCACTTTTGAAAAAAAGCTGTAGGTCAGAATTATTCAATCAAGCAAAATATCTTTTGATTAGTTATTTTTTATGCATTGGAAATTACATATTTTGATTGTTATTATATATGTTCTTTGGGATCAAAGTTTAATTGGAAGGTCACATTCGAATATTTGAATTTACATTGCCAACAAAAATTGGCCGTTTATGTTTTCCTTATAATAAATATATTTAAACTTAATATTGTATTGTAAAATTTTTTTTCTCGAACAATATTTCTTTACTCACATATTTAAAAAAATATATATATATATTAGCGGGAAAGGATTGTCCAGGATTGTCCAGGATTTTATAGGAATGTTCATTTTGACCCAATATATCCTTTGCACCTCAAATTTATGCAAAGAAAAGTTGATCAATATTTAAATAAGTTACAGATGACTGAACAAACAATTAAGCGGTTTGATTTATATAAGAAATACATTCACGACCAAAAAACCTCTTCATACAGTTTTGCCGAAATATAAAGCGCCATTATAAAGAAATTGTGTGATCGTACATTTTTCTGCATAAATAAAAAATAGGAAAACGATTTTTTTGGGAATAACCAAATATTTCAAACACACTTTAACACCTGAAAGCCATACACAGAAATTTCTGTTAAATGTAATTTGGCAATTTTAAGAAATCGCAATAAACCAGTTTGGCGGAATGAAATAAGCATGGCGATAATGAATTTTCCAGGATGTCCGCCGCCACCACTAAATCACTCCCTGAACCTACATAATTATTGCAAATTTAGTCCAAAACTTAATTAATCGTTTGGGGACGCAGTGAGCGAATAGATAAACGTTATCCTTATTTTATTATTTATAAAAAAATTAAGGAGTACATAATATATCTCATTGTATGTGAATGGATTCTGTGGCTTTCATAATTCTCCCTCGTAATATATATATATATATATATATAGCCCCAAGGCCTTGGGAACCTTTTACTCCCTTACTTGACCTTCGTGTTAATTATATTGAATGAAGGAGACCACCAAAAAAAGCCCTTGGTTGGTTTCGTGTGTGTCACAAAGAGCATTAATATTTAGTCTTCAATGGGTTAGAGATTCATGCAATAACTCTAGATTTCAGCTTGCTGTCGAGCAAACATTAAGGTCGGCGTCTCCAAGGAGACAGCGACATTCTTTATCAACTGAAGAAAAAAAAAGAAATAAAGAATGGTACTAAGATATTTATGTTTCTTTTACTATGGAATAGACAATAAGTCACATATTTTTCTATTATGCTTAAAAAGTATAACTATTAAAATAATTAATAAGGAGAGTTCTTCAAAACTTAGCTAATATTATTTAGACTCAAAGGATGTTCAAAAGTTGATATTTAAATTTAAAAAATTGAAATAATATATTTCGGAGTCATAATTTGTTTATTTTAATATGAGATAGAAGTCCCTTTTAAGTAAAAGTCTCTAGTCTTTCTAAGGAGAGCAATTACAAATAGTAAAAAACTTGTCAAAAATACTCATTTGCTTCACTTTTTGTCAGTGCTTTTTATATCTTTAATATATAAGGCCATTTTTTAGACTTCTTTACAAGCTAAAATGCTCATCTAACTAATATGATTTTGATTATTTACTAATTTTATTTGTTACGCCAGAACTTTTTTTGGCATTTTTTTCATAATTTATATTTCTTATTATTTTCTAAATATGTTCTCTAATAACCAATAAAACCAATAAACCGGAAACAAAAATCATAAGACATCAATTTAAGACTGAATGGCCTTTGGACTGATATATATTCACCGTCCATATTTAATTCAAACCTGAACCCTGCAATGATTCAACACAGGTCTTCACAAGTTAAAAGCCTGTATTCAAACGCCCTGTTACCGCCATACGGGGAGCTGCAGCTGGCTCTGACGTCACCATTATGGATGGTAGAGTCATGGAGATATAAAGACATAGAGAGCTTATTGGATTCTCAGAGAATACGTTTGTGTGCCCAATCTAAACAAATCTTTTTTTCTCTCTATGATCAACTACCGATGACGCTGTACGAAACACTTTGCTTTATTGGGCACTGTCGACAGCTGATATATTTTTCTCTGTTATTGAAGGGAATAGCTCTCCATATATTTATATTTATATGAGTAGAGTCCCTTCCTTGTCCAGACCCCATGCCAAAAGATTGGAACTTTATCACACTAACCAATCGGCTATGACAAGCGATACTTATTTGAACCGATATATTGTCAAATTTACATAATGTAAATTTCATAAGTGAAAAACGAATATAATTGCGCTTTTATTACCAGTACTCTCAGTATAGCATCTTGTAATACGGATAAATTACTTGAACGAATAAAGGGCAACGTTTTTATGCTAGTATTCGGTTGCACAGGTTTGAATAGTATATTCCCCTTTAATCCTATTTCAGTTTTTAAAATCTAAAATTTGACGCTTAACAAATTGACTTTTCAATTTGGTGTTCTGAGTGCTATTACTTGCATGCAAAAGTAAGGACAAGACAAAAATATACCTAACTAGAGCATATATACACTCAGAGAGTGCATCCGCCGTCATGACCTTCGAGGCGGATTTTACGATGGGTAGGCGAGAGATACGGTGGAGGGTTCCCCTAGACGGAACACGCTCCCGGCACCCAATTTCACAGCACAGCGACATCTATTGGCAGATAGGCTAACTTGGAAAATTTAAGTATTAGCTCATTTGGCGCTTAATTCTGCCCTCAGAGATGCCAAAATTTAATCACTTCTTTTTGCACTCCAACAACTCCACAAAATTATCCAATCCGTTCAGTACTTTTTGAGTTATCCTGCTGCAAAAAAAACCAACAACTACAGCCAACAACCAACAAACAGTGAAAACATACCTCCTTCGGCGAGGTATAACATAGTATTCTGCACTAATAGGAACACACTGTAGTTTTATAACATAATAATAATAATATAACCTTTTCAGATATAGATTTCAATATCAACACACTCTTTCATCCTTGATTCATCGATTGTTTCAAAAATAAGCAACAAGCCATTTTTAAAGCTATAATGCTTTTTCATAAAGGTAACCATGTAGACAAAAAGGAATACCTTTCAAACTTTGATGATTTTTAAAATATTAATTTTGTTTCCAATTTAGTATCACATTAATAAAACGACAAAAGAACATTTATCACATCAGATAAAACAAAAACAATAATGTTGCAACGGGTTAATAGATTAGGTGTACAAAAACTTAAAATTAACTTTATAATACTGAAACATCACTTTGAATTAAAAGACTAAAACATTAAAACCTAAATAGCCAATAAAGTTTAGGCAACTTTTTAATGATTTTAAAATGGATTGTGAGATTTTGTTGAAAAATACTTGATTTCCTTATAAGCGAGAGTCCACGATTTGTTGGTCTACGAACGGATTTTGAGGGCTCCATATTGTCGGCGGCGGCGGCTGCTTGGTATAAAAATAATGTTTTAAGTGTTTATTTTAATTTTTTTTTAGGTGACAGCAACATTAATGCTTATGAAATATTTATGAATCAATTTTGTTTAAAAATCCTAATTTGTGAACCTTCAAACTATTTTTAAAACTGTTTTGTTCATAAGTATTTTGTCTATTTATGTTTTTTCACAAATATTTTGGACACTCTATAAAAACTTACATATGAGATGAAAATGAACGTTTCAAGGTTATGAAGAACTTTTTTTCTTCTTCAGATATAAAAAACTTCCTTCTTCACACCCTGTAAGCCCCATATGAAACCTTTTCTCCAAGAATATTTAATACTTAAAGAGTAACTCTGAGGATGAAATAAAGTTCCTTCACGGAAGGCTAGAAAAAACCGGGTTTTCTTTTCATATAAAATGTTGTTTTTCCACTTCCATAACTTAACTAAGCAGTTCCTTTTTTACCATTTTCATAATACGCGGCCATTTATATATTTCTTTGTATGGAATATATGGAGGCCTTTTGTTTGTAAATATATATATGAACTTTTTTTTTCTCTCTCTCTCTTTCTTTGTATTTTTATGTTTATTTTCCAAGCATTACAAGGTACCCTTTTTAGGTAGGCTGTACTTAGGTAGAAGTATAAGCCCTAGCCGCTATGATGAGACAGGAGATTGTCGAAGCAACGTGTGACAAGGTAACACAGAATATCAAGGTACCTATAAGCTCTCCAATAAGTTGGAGAAAGAACGCAACAAAAAGAGGGAAAGAGAGAGAGCGACTTCAATTATCTAAAATGGAGTGACATGACGTCACATGACTCTCCATATTTCAGGATTAAAAACATCTTCCTTTTTCATTAGCTCTTTCTGTCGCTGTCTTTTCTCAACAATGGAGATTTAAGATATACCCCACTATTCAGCGAATCCATACGTTGCTTCTATACTCTCTATGAATAGCCCTCAGGCCCATTTTTCTTTAATAGATGGTTAAATAAAAGTACATCAAAAATATAAGGAAAGTTGTATAATGAAGTGAAATATCACTTCACTATCAGTATTGCCCTTAGAAGACTAAATGTCATGGCCTTCATCAATGGCTTTGGCAAATTTCCCTCTTATTACAATCAAACCAAAAAGCTTCCAACGCAAGAAGAAAGAATGGATGTTTATTTTTTGCTTCATTTTATGGGGCGGTATTTGAACCATCAAGTCGTGTAAAAGACTTAAGAAGAAAAACAAAATTGAGTTTCAACTAAAACAATAAAGTATATTGGTAACATTGCGAGAACCTTCATCATAACGACAAACTTATACTTTTAACAAATATATTTTAAATAAATAACAGTTATTATATTACTTTTTATAATAACAAAACAAACTTTTTAATAGACACTCTTCATCTGTTTATTCAATTAATAATGTATATATATGGAGAAATCTATTCAAAGGATTTGCAAATTATATGGACCGAGATGATATGGATGAAGTGAAAAACCCTTCTTGAGAATGTTATTCATTTCTCTAAAAATTATGTTCACGCCTCAACAGCTGTGATAAAAGTAATACTTTGTAATGCTAACTATTTTTGGCATAAATAGCCTTTCATTTCTTTCAATCAATCACGCTCAAGAAAAAGAGTCCCGTGTCTTATCCTTGTCCATATTACAATAAACACAGCATTACAAATGACGTCACTGGATAATTGGTTTACATTTTACTCCTTTATGAGAATTAAAAATGGCAGCCTCTATGTAAATATATATTTAAAAAGTTTTTTGTGTACATGTAAAAGTTGGATGCAGTCTTTATTTTAATGAGTATATAATTGTAAAAATAAAACCTAATGCAGTCTTTTTGATTGTTTACTAGATGATTTAAATGCAAAGAAATTTGTGCATTTCTTTTTTCCTGTTTTTAAGATATGATAAGATAAATAAATATGTTTTAGAAGCAAAAGAAGTGTGGGTAAAAAAAGGAGTATAATTTAAGGGACTATTTTTCTTATCTGCACAAAATATAATAGAGATATATACATTTCATTCCCGCCAAAAATGAAGCAGAAAAGGATATGATATCCTACAAACATACACAAAGAAAAATACATTATCTAATAATTTATCAAGTCCAAAATAAAATATTAAAACATTAGAAAGCAAAAAAATTGGGAATTTAGAATATACACTATAGTTTTCTCTTTTTAACTAAAACATAAATGTTAGAGAACTTACTCATTGAAATATCTGATAGTAATAAACAGTTAAAAAAATTGCTTACCAAAAACAACTATGAAAGTCTCGATATCTTAAAGCAAAGTTAATTAATATAATATATTGTCTGTGGCTTAGTGAGAGCTATGGGTGGCATTTAACGTCCTCAGACGCCATTGTCTATAGACAATTTTTTTCTAGGACATTTGTTCCTAAACTGTTTAATATCCTAATATCGTTAATTCGATACTTTCAGGTCCATCACACCATCAACTTCCCAGAGTTCCATGTGGACTGGCTCTCTCCGGAGGAGGTCTACCTTCACCGCGAGAACGCCAGTTCCCAGATCTACCGTGGCATTTCCGCCTCCCTGGGCTTCAAGAAGCCCACGGGGACCCGTCTATTCCGGGGCTACCGGGAGCTCAGCTCACATGCCGACAAGCTACCTGATATTTCCCACATCGTTTTCGTCATCCACGGCGTGGGACAAGTCGTGGACGACACGACCATCCTCCGGAACACCAACATCCTCCGGGAGAACGTTCATGCCATGATCGACAAGCACTTCAAGTCTTATCAAGAGGAAACAGGGCAGAGAATCGAGTTTTTCCCCGTTGAGTGGAGGAGCTCCCTCACTCTGGACGAGGGGATCGTGAACATCATTACTCCTCAGAGGATCATGGGACTTCGAAATCTGTTAAACTCTTCAGCCATGGACATCATGTACTACACGAGTCCCCTTTATAGGTAATCAGGATCCAAAACATAACATTTAAAATTGAAAAAAATCTTTTAAAATTATTTATTGAGTATTCCTGAATATGTAAAATAAATGACAAGTAATGCAACATTTGGATGGCATGTTTGATCATGTCAAAACAATAAACAACCGCCTGAGGCTACAATATCTGCGTGATTACTACATTCATAGTCTCTTATCCGTTAATCTTTTGTTATATCTCATTCACAGCGTTCTCCTATACCAGGAGTCGGCAACCCGCAGCTCTAGAGCCTATGCGGCTCTTTAGAGTTGCCTTTGTGGCTCCGTGGGCTTTTCCAAAAACGTTAGAAAGTGAAAAAAGATAGGATAGGAAAATATATAAGACCAAAATGTGCACTGTATGAAGATTACATTAGGAATTAAAAAAATTGCAGCTCCAGACACATTTTTTTAATTTTTTGGATCCGTTATGGCTTTTTAACATTTGGGTTGCCGACCCCTGTCCTATACTATCAGAACTGCTTATAAGTTTATTAAATATATTTTCTATTGGAGGCCCGTTAGTTGTCAAATTTCTGATGCATTTTTTAGACATTATAACAAGAAACTCATAGAACTTCTTTGGTCTTTTCAGAATGGAAATTTGGGGTGCTCTTCAAGAGGAACTCAATCGTCTCTACGAGATGTTTATTCAGCGCAACCCTTACTTTGAGGCCAACGGGGGCACCGTCTCAATCACAGCTCACTCCCTGGGCTGTGTCGTGACCTACGACATCCTCACCGGCTGGACCCAAGACGTGGAGCACTCCTGGTACTCCATGCAGGCCCCTCCTCCACCCACACATCATCGCCGAGCCCGACACCCTCAGCCCCCATCCGAACCCCACCGGCCACAACAAACACAAGCTACTGCAGCGCAATCAGGACTACTCTTCCGAATCGAAAACTTCTTTTGTCTCGGATCACCCCTCTCCGTCTTTCTCACACTACGGTGGCGAGAGCCCCAAAACACAGAGTACCATGATTACATCCTACCAAGGTCACTTTGCAAGTATCTCTACAACATCTACCACCCCTGCATCCCGTCGCATACAGAGTAGAACCCATTTTTATGAAGTTCTATTCACAAATCGAGCCCGTACATCTCTACGCAGAAAACGACCCGCTCAAAATACCTTACGACAAAATTCCCCTACAACCTCTACAGGGTGCACGAAAGGATAGCGACGAAGGGGCCTATGGGGAATTGGAGAACACTCCGTCGCTGCCTCAATGCTTCCTGTCAACATAGCGAACGGAAGCATCAATATATCAATGGGGAAAATGGCGGCAGGCCTTGGTAACCCTGCAAAGGACCTATCCAATAAAATCCCCTCCATGACGCCTTCCATCTCCCTCCCAAAGATCCCCACGTCGGTTCAGAACATCCCTGGGCTTCAGGCAGCGAGTAGTGGGGTCACAGGGGCTCTGAACGGGTCATCCATGGGTCAGGCTGCTGGAGGGGTCATGGGCGGGCTTTTTGGCTTTGTCAAGGACGCTGTTACACCGGATAGCGCGGCAAACTCTACAACGACGACCACGACATCTTCTTCCTCGAAACTCAGCGCGTCCATCAATCATCCCCATCGGCCCGGCATGCCCCCAGTCCTTCCCTCAACTCATCCTTCTTACCCACAAGCGACACCGCCACCGAGTGTACATCAAGGGGGGAAGGCGAGCCAGGAAGTGAAGCTGCCGGACGGCCAGCGACTTGCCTACAGAATGGACTATGTCCTTCGAGAAACGGGAATACCTATATTGCCGCCGTAACGTCACATACCGCATACTGGTCCAATGCGGACGTGGCCTACTTCATGGTCAAGAAGCTATACCCTGAGCTGGAGAATTATCAGCCGGGCGGGAACAACACTAGTGGCAATAATGGTGGCATGAATCCTGCCGCCCTTGTCCCATCCCATCCCCCTAATAATAATAACAATCCTAATAACGTTAATTACCAACCTAATATTCACAGCACACAACAGCAACATCAATCTGAGTCCCATGCACAATGACAGAGATTCTAAATTGAAGACGCTGCGTCCCCTAGGAAAACTGATCTATGACACGTAGAAAAATGGAAAATAATACCTTGAGATGATCTAACTACTAAAAAATGATTGTATCCTTTACAAATAGCATAGCTACACATTTATTGAGGAATAAACTATATAATCAACGAAAATGATATAGTCAAATTCAGGAAATTTTTAGGAAAATGTTTTAGTTATGAACATTGTGATTGTTGGCATTTAAAAAGCTATAATAACCAAAGCTGCAATTCGTTGAAAAAATATACCGCTGATATCGATAGTTTTTAACTTACTTTGTCCGATCAGAATAAGTAAATAAGTAGATTGTTCAAAAATCTAGTAATGGAAGACAGTATCAGTAGACATTCAAAATCCAACTACGATGCAACTACATTAGCACTCACTTTTCAATCCACCACTACCGACCGATACAAAGAATGCAATCTATAGAGGTACTCGTTAGTTATATCCTCCAAAAATATAGGTATGGGTAGCAGGATTTCGATATATCAAATATCTCGGTAGTCTAAGCTCTGGAAATAGCAATTTCCTTACAACTTTCCCTTTGCATTAATATCATGGGGGGATCAATATAATCTATATACATATGGAATGTATATAATTATGATGACCTTTCAACATGAAGATCAATGTTAGCTGTCCTTTTGGACAGGTAATTCATCCTTTCCTATTGCTATAGAATGCAAATCTAAATCGGTCGGTGATCAATTATGTTTTTCGAAAATTTAAAAATGAGATTACGAGTCCAATCTCAACGATCAGTTTCCTAGTCAAGTCACGGCTTCATCTATCTCTCACAAAACTTTTCTGATAGATTTTTAATTGAAATGGTGATATTAAAGCAATCGATTGCAATGGAGAACGACAGATATTGTTATATTTTACATATATCAAATTGCCTTGTTAATGTTTAACCCTTTACCATTTATGATTATAAATAAGATTATTATTATTAAACATATATTCTACAGCAAGCAATAGCTTTTCATGGAAATATTTCCTCGTTTTTTCATACAGCTTCCTTAATAAATAAATTGTCCAAATGAGATTGTTGTAAACTTTAAAGTCCTTGTCAATGTTTGTTTGTTTTTTGTCCGTTCGTTAACCCATTCACTCTATAAGGGAAAAATGTCAATCAATTCATAAATCAGCTATGATTAATCTACTCTAATTTATTCGCTTTTATTTATATATATGCATATATATTATTATATATTTAAACTATGAATATTCTAATGATTCAAATAAACGTACTGTTTATCATGAAGAAAGGGCTGTTTTTTTTGTTACATGACAATGCAAAAAAAGATGGCTAATGACGTTCATATTTAAATGTTTGTTTGGATTAGTGTTGCAAATGGTCCCGAGGATAACTCTGGAAAGATTCAAAATGGCGACTGTGAACGTTTGTGAGCTTACATTGGTAAAGTTTCAAAAACTTGCGGTTAGCTGCATGCAACATCTAACATTTTTAATGAGATTTTGATTAGTAAGTTATCTCATTATGGAACAAGTCCGGTGAGAGATAATTTAAACCTACCGTGCGGGCCAAGCGGCTCTAGAGATTATTGAGTTCTCAAAATATACCGTTTATGACGTTTTCAAGACCCTTGACAATGAGAGGATGGACAGAACCACCAACGGCACTAGATCAGACACAATTCGGAATCCAAGGCTCTTGGTATAGGTCAATAGGTCTATTGATCCCCCTTATTTCCAAGCTCGTCAAGGACAGGAGTACAATTAAAAATGTTATCATGATCGACCTTAGGTACAGAAACAAGTTTACAAATATCTGCTCGTGAAGCATAACATGTCTGATAGTGTATCTAATGGCAAGATCCTGATCAACCGGATGAAGAGCAAAGATGGATTGATTCGATGTTTTCTGATGAAAATATATTCACCAACCATAATTGCAGAAACGAAATATGAGACCTGGACGCTAATGAGATCAAATCCTTCATAAAGACCAATAATCCAGTATCTAACATGATTGGCTGTCATTAGTACGGAGAGGGACGCCATGCCCTTCTACTTCTTCCAGTCAACAAAGATGTAAACAAGCGAATCCTGGAGGAGATAGTTGTCCCCTGGATAGATGAAGTGGCTAATAGAATGCCTTACACATGCCAGCAGGTTTCAGGCTAAAATTGTCTAATTTGTCGATAAATTTTGTATTTATTTTTGTCCAATTAGGTTTTGGGTTTCCGTTCTTCATCCACTCAATGCCAAGAGCATTGGCAGAGACAACAACCCTACGGCTCTGAAATAAAAATAAATTGCATAGATTCCAAGATCCCGATGGAGGTTGAAGGAAACACCAAGCCTTATGTATTCCATTGACAATGTCTTCGTAAACTCATCTAACACAGACACAAAGAGAAGAGGAGCAACTGGGCAACCCTGCCTACAGCTCTGTTTAAGAAGAATGGGAGCACTATTGATACCATTTAAAGAAACGATAAAGACGATGTAGTTTGTGGTTGAAACTGAGGATTAATTATTGTGTGAAATATGTTTATATCTACGATATGGATATCTTTATATCTTCCTTTTCCTACCCATTTCAGCTTCAGCAATGTCCATAATTCTGTACGTAATCATTTACCAAATCTGCAATACTTTTTGTACAAAGAGGTGATTTAGTAAGGGCACCCTCAATTTCGTCTTAGATTTTGACATTTTTGCTTTTTTTCCACAAAACTCTTCACAGTATAGTAGAAAGATGTGGTCGATAACACGCATTTAATGTGGTGCAGAAGTTGTGGAGATACGAGAGTTAAATCGATTCTGAAAGATTTGCTTCCGCAGCTCCAAGACTTCAGAACAAAACATTTTTCGTAGGTGTCAATCAAATTGAGTATAGAAAATAGATTACTGAGGACAACATAATTCGAATACTTATTGAGCGGTTTATCGATATCGACATTTAAATCACCAACTATGAAAATCATAGATAAGTATTGATATTTCTGACTATAGATGATGGTTTCAAAAAAAACCACAGGCTTTAAATTATGGCCATATGCGTTAATAATCAAAAAAGCAAATCCTGAAGTATTTGAAAATAACTTTTGGTATATTCGCTTATGAATAGTGACTCATCAATTCCCCTTGTAGTAAAAGTCGTAGCACCTCTCCTACCAGAGACAGAAAAAAGGAATAAAAGAAGGGAGGCTGACAAATTTCGAAATTTTCTAAACATGTTGAGGAAACCTCCGTTTTAATATCCTGTAAGTACATAACATCGGGACTAAAAGATAGGTGGTGTTCCTGGTTCTTCCTTCTGTGTATCTCTTCGTTTAAGGACAGAACCTTGGATAACATATTCTATCAAAATCCATATGTAATGTACGATCCAGTATGACTGAGGATGAAAAATACATTGTTCAAATAGTTTATAAATACATTGTGAGGATGGTTGGACTCGGTTGTTCTAGTAAAATAATTTATCTTTTAGTTATAAAAAATACACCACGTTTAAAGAGTTAGGTAGTAGTAGTAAGAATATGGTCTAGGGCCGTAATTCTCAACCTGTGAATCACGAGATAGTCTCAGAGGATCCCCAAAAGCAATCAGAAAAGTAAAAGTGCTCAAATGGATATTGTGTCCGACGTGACGTCATAGGACAAAAAAAGTTAATCATCACAGAGAGGTATTTCATGTGGCAACTCATCACCAAATACAAGGTAGGAAGGAGGTGTCATAAGGGAATCGCAGCTTTAAAAGGTTGAGAATCACTGGTTTAGGGAATAGAAAAAAGAAAAATATAACCAAAAAATCCAGTAATGTCATCGTATTATAAGCTCAATTATAAAAGTTATCCTAAATACGACGTTTTTGGTCTTTATTGTCATTTCTCCACTTCTCTATTCCTCAAGGCTTGGTATTTAGGCATCATAGCTCTATCTGATGGACAAAAAGAAGTTATCTTGGGCCACTCCTTTATCAGACAAATACAGAAGAAACTTATGCTCTCGATGCTCCATTTTCCTTTGATATATATATATATATATATATATATATATATATATATATATATATCTATATATATATATATATATATATATATATATATATATCCTCACTTTATTCTTAATAAAATAAATCCTTTTTATGAAAATTTAAAACCTTTATTTGTGAATATATATCTATTTATTGTTGTCGTGTCCCTTTATCCATCAGACCGTGATTTTGCATGTAGATCAGCTTAGAGCGTTTTTGCAAGCGATAATTTCAGCTGATGCGAGTTCACCTGGCCTCATGTCCAGACTATTGATGGCGGATAGGCTGTCTGATAAGATTAATAATCTTTTCCCCTCGACTTTTACACCTCAGAGATTACTGGCGAGATTTCTTATAGCCTCCACCTCGGCTTGGTAGACTGTGTTTATTGCTTTGAGCCTCAAGGTCCTCTGGTCAAGAACAGTATCGCCTCTCGTCAGAGCCCATCCAGCACCAGTCTGACCATCGATTTTAGACCCGTCGGTGTAACCTACGAGATCAAAGCTATGGATGCACCATACGTGTTTGACTTCGTAGCCCAGAGTTTCAGACCAGAAAGGTCCAGAAGGAGGAGGAGTTGGGATATCATTGACTTTTATATATTTGTCAAGATATTGTTGGTGTCCTCTACTCAAATGGTCGAACCATTTCAATGGGTGTTCAATTTTAGTCTGAACTCTGACCAGGCATGCACACTCCATTATATAAAGATGTAGAGGGATTAACCCACAGAGTACCTCCATTGTGGCCGTTGTTGTGGACCTCATTGACCCAGTAATACTCATGAGACCAAGCCGTTGTAGTTTGTTGAGCTCTCTTTTTAGATATACACTCATCATAAGTTTTGGTGCAAAAACAATAGCGCCGTAACTCACAATAGACCTTACGTACGCTACGTAGATCCATCTAGACTTGAGTGGGCTAAGTCCCCAATCTGATCCAACAAAGCTTTTAGGGCAAAAAGGTTCCTTTTGGCCTTGGAAATGGCATATTCTAAGTGCTTTTTCCACTTCAAATTATCACTTAAACGTTCGCACTCTTTCGATTTATGTTCCAGACAGGTGTAGGGAAATATGCATACCTTTTCTTCGTTTAGAAAAAAACATATATTTAGTTTTACTAATGCTAAAGATTGTATCTCTTTTTTTGGCCCAATCTGTTAGTTTATTTAGGGCATCTTGCATTAAACTGGTGAGGGTCTGCCGATCTGTACCTCTTACACATAGAGCCAGGTCATCTGCATAAGCAACCATATTAATTGGGCTTTTGAGTTGGTCCATACACTCTTGGAAGGCTAAGTTCCATGCCAGAGTCGATAGAATCCCCCCTTGAGGACATCTTCTTGTCGGAGTTACAGATACACTCTCCCCTCCTAGCTCAGCAACAACAATTCTACCCTCAAGTAGATTTTTGTACCAAAGAATTGTCTTCTCATGTATTTGGTATTTTCTCATGGCGTCAAGGATATGGTTAAAACCAATTCTATCAAAAGCGCCCTCAATATCCAAGAATACAATGAGGGCTTCATCGTGTCTATGGTAGCTACTCTCACAAGAATCAACCAGTTTACTTATGGCTGTATCAGTGGATCTGCCTTTCGTAAAAGCAAACTGATTTGTTAAAACCAATTTACATTCACTATAGACCTTCCACTGTATCATTCGTTCCAGTATTTTCAGAGCTACATTGGTTAGTGTGATTGGCCGGAAGGATCGTGGTTTCAAATAATCATTTTCCCTTGGCTTTGGTATAAATACCACCTTTGATGTTCTCCAATACTTAGGAGTATAACTTGATAGGAAAACTTGATTGTAGAGATTCGTTAGGCGAACAATAAAAGAGTTAGGCAGGTTCTTATAAGCTTGAGAAGGAATTTGGTCAGGACCAGGTTTTGTTAGACTTTAAGCTAGAAATGGCACACCTAACAAGTTCCTCACTGAAGTATTTAGTGTGAGACTCCAGTTTTTTTAGAAATCCTTTTTGAGTCGTACTGGTAGTATTGACTTCTTTTGAATTGGGAAAATGTTCTCGTAAAAGTAATTCCAGGCTATCTTTTTCTCCAAAGGCTTCGCCCAGAATACCCACACGGGCATTGGTATGGTTTGATCTCGCCTTCATCAACCTGGAGATGTCCTTTGGACCTTCAAGGGTGTTAACCCACGCTTTAAAGGTCTTTAAAACGACAACAGTACTGGAAACGAGTATGCCGACGCTTTGGCTAAAGACGGTGCTAGGAGGGGCACGCCTGTTTCTGTGCCAATATCCATGCGACAAACAAAAAATGCCCTCAGATAAGCAACCTTGAAGGAATGGAGGACTGCATGGCGTGCGATGACCACTTGCCGCCAGTCGGAAGTAAGATTTTTAAATACAAACGAGCTCAAATCTGCGTCATCGTTGGAATGATCAGTGGACATATTGGCCTCAACAGACATCTTTACAGGATGGGAAAGGTCATAAGCCCAATTTGCCGACTCTGCGAGGAAGAAGAAGAAACCCCGTACCATCTTATCTTGGTCTTATTGTCCGTCGGCAAGGCAAAAATTATATCCCTTGAGGGAGAGATCGGGGAGCGACGTTTAGCCTTCGAAGATTTTATTGTTAAAGCATTTAAATGTTTGAATATTGATAAACTAATTTGTAATAATAAAGAAAGCTCCTAGTAAGGTTCACTACCGGCTGATACCGGATTAAGTTCCGGTGAGGTGGGTCCAATCTAGGAGCTAAACAAACAAACAATATTTATTTATATATAATGCTTCTTTAGCCCACCTGAATTTTTATATGTACAACACTTATCAAGAATACGACTGCATTTCTGCCTTGATATTTCATGACATAAAATAATGTATAGCATTCAACATGATTTGATTTAATAGGTGGAATAGGCTTAGACTAAGAACTATTTAAAATATTTTAAAGTTATGTCATGGTACATGTTTTTGAATAGAATTTTCAATATTTACAAAGAGATTCACAAATGAATCACAATGAGAATTCCTTCTTATTAAATGCATCAGAAAAAATATAAATATATGAGTATAATTTGAGTCCAAAAATAATAGAAGTCGTGCTTGATGCATATAAGTCAAGGTTGATATATAAATATATATAAGGTTTTTTTATTGAGCTTAAAATATTTTAAGATATAAGATACAACTAAATATAATAAAATATTTAGAGGAAGGAATTATGTGTATAACATAAATAAACATTCTAGTTTAAAATTATTCCTCGCCTGAGTAGCCTATCAAAATATAAAATATAACAACAAAATATCAACAAACAATGCAAAACATCAAAACAATAAAATTTAAAACTTAAACACAAACAAACTTTAAAAACATAATAAATTTAATTATTTTAAAAGTTTCATAACATTTAATTATATTTTTTTAATATTAAAAATACTTTGCCGAAACTTTGGGATAAAACTTAAATAAATCCGCCGCATATTGCCATCCAGCACCAGAAGTGTTAGGAATCTTCAAAGAAAAGGAATAATGAGCAGCAGAAGATATTATAACGGCTCTTACTTCTTCCGGGTCCACAGGATCATTTTTGCAGAGTTTGCTCGCAATGAGTGATTTAGCAACAAATAAAGCACACTCCAGTACCTTCAAATTCTCGGACGGGGCTTGGCCTTCCATTACTCCAAACAGTACACATGCTTTTACATTCACCTCAATGCTATTATGTCCGTTAACATTTAGAGCTACCAACTTTTTCAAAATCTGAACATGAAGGCAGTCTACAAAGGCATGTATAGTTGAATTATATATCCTTCCGCAGTTTTTGCACGGAGAACTGAAGAATAGCAGGTTGCCCGAGATCTGAAGTTGCGCAGTGAATTTTTTATCATCGTGGATGCTAAGCAAGGATTGCTGTATTTTTTATGCCATTTATCAGGAAGGTCTAAAAGAGTAGAATAAAACTTGCACAGTTTATTGACTTCGTCGTCATGTTGGCAGTTAAAACACATTTTCAGGTGCCAAGGAGAGGATGGCATATGAGTTCTTGCAGTCTCTCTAGGAAAATAATATTTACCATGTGAAAAGTCAAGGGAGTGTCGTTGACTAATATCATGTATTGTTAATATGCTAGTGAACAAACCTTATATATCATGTTAACAATGGTTTTTTCACTAGCATATATTTTGAAATGACGGCTATTGATGACGACCTTGATATAAGTACAATTAAAGAGCTTAGAAGGAGAGTGGAGACCCTTGAGCAAAAAAGAAAAATATTATTTTCACTTCTCTGCTAAGGATTCAAAATGGTTCCCTTACACAGCCATTCATTTCAAAACTTTATTCATATTCCAAAATAGAATCCTTTTTAGTGTTTAAAAAAGGAATAGATTTGATCCCCCCCCCAAGAGATGTAAAGAATCAGAACATAGCCGTGAAGAGAGAGAATTGGTTTCATTGTGAAAATACAAAAATGGCCTGATAACGTTTCTATGTTTTAAAAATAAAAGTTTTTAATTAATAAATGTCTTTTTAAAAGATTGTCTACAGACAAACCTCTTCCAATATATCAGTCGGTGGGCTCTATAAAATTATGAACTTCATTTGAATATTAGGAAGAAATCTATATACTAAAATGTCTAGAAAGCTTCAAACAGTATAATCGTTTATTACAATATTTATTTATTTATTGTATTAAGTATTTTCCCTGAATAAATAGAGTTATATTTTTTAATATTTATTGTGAAATAGTCTAAACATGTCAATATATAATCTGTTTCAATAATGTGTTATAAGAATTTAATCAAATGTATTTAATTATAACCTCTAAGAATATTCAATATTTTATTCAGACAGCTATCCCTTTTTTTTCTCTTTTAATCAGTATCTTCTATAAGGAAATATATGTCCTGAATAGTTTGAAAAGGGTAGAAGTAGAATAATCTTTATTATAAATGAGTATAAAATTATTGGAAAAAATTAAATATCTAATATTTTTCTGTAAAATATTTTATTAAAATATGTTCTTTTTATTTTTTTAAGTATTTGAATACAAATAACCAACCGTGACATGACAAGTATCCTTTGATTAGTAGACATAATTCGATCAGCAATTAAAAAAAGAGTAAGCACCGGCGGGTGCGTAGATAGAAGCATGAGCCAGATAGGTCAATGCCAATGCAGTCATACTCAGTAATATATGTCTTGACAATGAATACTAAAACAACAAGGAAAAGAAGGCTCACGAGGAAAATACGATGAGGGATCTAAAAAGGAAAAAGGAGAATACGCGTACATTCTCCCCTTCCTTATTTATTCATAACAAATTATGATTTTGAGAACGAAATATATATTTTTTACTATTTACAAATTTATATATTAAATAAACATATACATTTCAGACATTCTGCAAAATTATAAAACATACATATATTTTGTTCATTCTCCTTTAATTTTTCAATCTCTTAGAATTATTTGTCTATTTTGACTACTGTTTTTCTTGTGTTTTTGATCATTGATTTCCGAAACATAATGTTGGACATACAATAAAAATTTCATCATCCACCCCATAAAAATCCCAGCAAATATTCAACTCATTTTGTTTGTCTTTTAACAAATTTTCTGTACTGCCTCATAATCCGTTGCAGAAATTGGAGATGTCCAGCGGAGCAAGACGGGATAATATCTTACCAGATACCCCACATATTTCCACGAATGGTATTGATTGTAGGATCTCACACTAAAGGCCAGGTATCGCGCTGCCGTCGAGATCATGATGGCCCGAATGTCTCCAATCACAATTACTCTGTCAAGAGTTAATTTCTCCGCAAATAGCTGCAAATACTCGATAAAATAGCTCCATAGCTCGTGTTTTCGCAGGAGTCTTTATGGGATTCGAACTTAATCCGAATAGAATTATGGCTGTGACAATTCTTTTTCCACTCTTCTTTAACGTTTGACCCATGACAAATCCCTTATGAAGAGGAGTGCAGACAGTTGGCAAACGCATGGACCACTGAATTAAATAGTTGTCCACAGTCTTTACATGGCTTATTAAAAAATAACATTTAGTAGAAATTTGAAGTTGCGAGGTAAATCTTTTTTCATCTATCGTTTGGAGATAGAACTCATATTCGTTTCTTCCACGACGCTTGGAGGCCTAGCTCTCTTTTATTATATCGCACAATTTCTCGGCTTCCTCTTTTGTGTTTTTGTGAAAGACATCCTTAAGTGCCAGGTATCGGGAAGATATTCCTTGCTGCTCTATTTAATGGAAAGAATTTTCCACACTTAAACGAG
>CP045901.1:11914121-11943273 GCA_013387185.1 Caligus rogercresseyi | reverse complement strand
AGTGATTTTTAGAAACACCAAACATATCCCTTGAAAGCTTGGTCAACCAGCTTTAATATTTGGTATAATAAATCATGTCAATTTAATAAGTAGAGAGTTATCTGTACATTAAAAAAGCTATCTCGCGTACAAATGACGCATATATGGATTATAAATGCGTCAGAGACAAACTAAAATTTTGAGAGGATACCTTGACGCAGTCTAAGAAATACATTATTTTTTTTTCATAATCGATTTCTTATAGGTCAATACAGGCTCTGAATCATATGATATGAACTCAGATTGTACAGAATTCTGAATTGATAGAATGCAACCAAGGTCATTTTTGTATATATCATCCAAAGGTTTACTAAACTTAAAAGTACTATTTTACTCTGAAGCGAACAAGTCATCTTCTACAGGCGAGTGAAGTTAATTGATACAAAAAGCTATGAAATATGCTAACATTACACACTCCATTTTTTCCTTTGTTTTTATTGAAACTTTGTTTATTAAAAAACATCAAACATACGTTCTGGTAGTAAATATAAATTTCCTTTAAATTAATAATTATTATTGAAGTCTGTAACGTCCACCATTTTGAAGAAATTTGCGGAAAACTATATTTTACTAAATTTTTAAAACTTTGACCTCGTTGCGCGACCTCGTAATGTTGACCGATTTTGTTCAAACTTTGTATGTCGTCTTCTTTTATCACCAAGAAACAGAAAATCCACAATGTTACTAACATTTCAAACTTTGAAAAATAGAACACCCTAAATTATATATATTATATATATACTTTTGATTTACTCTCTTCGCAAATTCGTATTTTGACATAAAAAGAGTATTAGCACCTGTCAAGATACCAATGCATTCCTTGAACACACATACAAGTTTGATTTAATTGGTAACAATTATCTCAACTTCTTCAAATAAAGATTAATTTTTCTAAACTAGGAATTATATTGCATTTTGAAACAATCTACATATATTCGACTCTTCAAGAGTTGTTTCTTAGGATGTTCGATTTATAGTCCTACTTTAAATTATTAAAAAAGTTTTTAAACAAGTACGGTGTGAGTGATAGGGTGGTCATAACCAAAAAAGTTCTTCGATGATGATTTCTACCATTAGAGATAAAATTCGTAAATTTGCCTAAGTTGATTAGGATGTTAACTTTTAGCTATTTAATCTAACATCTTTTTATTTAACTGCACATACTAAACGTGAGTATATGTATTTTAGATCATATCTGTGATTAGCCATTGTCTTTGAAAATAAAAAAACTGTTGCATTAATAGATGAAATGCATATTTCAGACGGAGTTGTTATTTGATTTTTAGCGAAAGGGAACGCATGTATGTATCGATCTGATTTGGGGATCGCCCATACATTTTTTACTGTACTCACAGTTACATATAATGGAATTTGAATGTGTTTTATAAATTTCTTTAGCCCAAAATGTTTACAGTTGAAATAGGTATATACCAAAGAGAATATAGAGTTACGAAGTCATGACTGGTAGTGCCGCTGAATATCGGGGGACCTCTCCCTTGTTGGGGGAAGGACAGTGATCAAAAGAACTAAAGAGAGAGTGATACTTCCTATTGTTATCATGAAATAGTGAATTGTCTTCATCTGACTCCCTATTTAATTAAGAAATAAGAAGTCATAGTCGCTCTTTGATTCTTTCTATCACCGTCGTTCACCTAACAAGGACGAGCTAACAAATAACCCCTCATTCAGCGATACCGTACAATACTTATCACTCTATATTTCTCTTCGTATATACTCATAAGTGCAGATGCTATGGCCACAACCGTCTTGTTTTCTATTTATTTATCATATAATCAACGACGATCGTAGAGTTAGCTGCAAAATCACGTTATATATGTTTTGTTGCATATGAATAATGATAAAACAATCAGAACACAGTCCATTATTTAGTGATCTAGCGTATCTTCATCTTTCCCAGCAAATGCATCCATATAAAAAAGATTATCAGTGTAATATTGAAATTATCGACCCCCTCCCACTTCTGTAGTAGTCGAAAAGTCTATAAAAATGATGTGAACTTCATTTTAACATATTATTTTTTATATATTTCACAGTTCATGGAATATATACAATTACCAAAGTATAAGGTATACATATATAAGATGCTAATGCGTAAAAAATAATAACTAATAATAGTTTAATTTTTTGCATCCTAGCTGAACAATCTTAGAAATATATATCAATTAAATGACAAAAGTAAACGAAAAAAACACGGAAAATTATAAAAGTATATTTGTAGTTTCTAAATTTCTTTAAAAGCTTCTTCATGGCGTCATTATAAAACGGGACCGCGAAAGGAAGATTCGGATTTCATCGGTGGCTTGTGTCCACGAATCACCAAAGACGGAAGGAATTTTTAGTTCCAAAGCGGCGTGCCTCGCCGCAGCAGAAAGAATATTGGCCTCAGCTCTGAAGCTTGCAAAGTAACATCTTATTTATTCATAATCTACTAGTAAAGCCAATATGCCTTAGAAAGTTTTGACCGTTTTTTGCCACATTAGTTTTGTTACAAAGTAAAACAGTAATAAATGTCATTGATTTGCGTCAATTTTAAATAGTTTAAATTAATATATGTCCTTAGTATGGACGAGTAGACGCTTTGTTATCGATGTACATTGAGTAATGCGAATTTTAAAAGAATTAACTGTCCAAGTAGATGGTCATGTTTAACAAAAGGTTGATGACTGTTATGGTATTGAATGCCATGTTAGTTTTTTTAATAATTCACTTGATTATCCTTATAGCAACAGTTATATAATATCCATGTACAGATACTAGTGTTGTCCATCGGGCGCGATTTTCAAGCCCGAGCCCGCCCGAAAGACTAATAATTGAGCCCGAGCCCGAGCCCGATTAGTTTGATATGCGCCCGACTTGCGCCCGCCCGACCATTGGGAAAATATATTAATAGAAGAAAGAAATTCAATTCAACAGATCCGAGAAAAAGTGAGGACGTTTTTTTTTTAGAAAGAGCTCCGGGAAAAAAAAAATGATGACGTTTTTTTTTAGAAAGAGGTCCGAGGGAAAAAAAAGTGAAGACTTTTTTGTTTGAAAGACATTTAATTAAATATGTAAAAAATGAAAAAAGCCCGCCCGCCCGCATAGCCCCCCGACTTTTATATTTTTGCGCCCGAGGCCGGCCCGTCGGCGGGCGGGCGGGCGGGCGTACGGGCATGCCCGCCCGATGGACAACACTAACAGATACGAGGCATATAAGTAGATTTGATGTATTTATAATGCTGAACGATTTTTTTTAAACGTGTTTTGAATGAATAAATGTAATGAATAAAAATTACACTTCCTCTAATGTAACAGGTCATAATCAAAATATTATGACGCCCAAGTTGTTATGATTTAAAATATTAGTTATACCACTTTTTAGCCTCTTTGTTGCTTGAAAACATTTCGATTGTTTTATCACCATTTATACTTATCATCTGAAATTGTAAAAGGATTGAAGGATTGTTTCTTTGTCAATATTCAATACAAATATTATGTTAATCAACCATTTGATAGGGCTTTTACTTCTGCAAAAATTCAATGTTAAAAATAAATACATTGTATATCAAAAATGCATTAAACATTTTTGTGTTACATTTCAATATATATATATATTTGCATTCTAATTGCATTGGCGACTGATTTATTATTATTTGATTAATTCAAAATGTTTATAGTCACTAATTAAAAAGATTGAAAGATATCGCACGTTTATTTTTTACAGATAATTCAGTTGATATTATCTGTTCTGTGTGTCGTCATATTCAGTAAAACATATTTGTGGTCTATAGATTAGTTCTTGAAACCCTTTTCGATATCCATCCTAATAATCCTTTCTCATATTTTCTTTTTATTTCATCCCAAGTATTACAAAATATTAAGGTATTTATATTTTTGATAAGTTAAAAAACGCCAGGCATCAAGATGATGATATCCTAAGTGATATTAATTCACTCAAAAATCATTTGTTCAAATCATATATTACGTAATTCAATTGCTCGAACTTTATTTTAAGGTGTTTTCCTATTGGATGTACCATCAATAATCCAAGTTTGTCTTCCGGCTTGTATTTCATGAACTTTTAGATTCTATATTTTTCTTTACATTCAATAACGTCCTAGAAGAAGTACGATATGTGTGTTTCAGGCTTTAAAGAATATTACAGCTTTCAGTTATTATTTGATTGAATGAAGAAATTATATGGCGTAGACGAATTTTTCTAAACAAATAGCAAACAGGTTTAAGAGGGAAGGAGAGAGGCGTAAATCACTCAATAGCGATGTCAATTGCTAAATGCTGATTTTTAATGAAGTGTATATATATATTTTTTCATTGCGTCCTATTAAAATCATTGAAACTTATCGCATATTTAATAGATCAACTTTTTATGAAAAATTAAGACAGATGTATATATACAGGGGTTCATGAAAACAATATGTTTCCATGACGTAGGAAATAAATATGTTAGAATTACGCCATTACAGATAAAAAGTAAGCATTCCCTAAGTTGTTTTTTTTTGCCTAATGGTTCGACAGAATTGCATCCGACTGGATATAAATAAGTATTATAGCATTATAATTAGTCTATCGAACCTAGAATCTTATCAATGAGGTAGACCAAAAATGACCATCCCCTCTCGGGATTCGAGCTTGAGTCCCCATCATTGAGAGTTGAACGGGCCTTAACACGCACGCTATCGGACACTTTTTTATTATAAGTATATTTCTATAAATGAATAATTTATATCTTTACCATGGAAATCCACCGAGGATGCAGTATATTTTATTTAAAAATGTTTTGGATCAAGAGTCTGCCACCTAAATCAATACTTTGTAGATACGGATATACTCATCATGGTAAATTTTGGCACTTTTTAAGAATATCGACCAGAGGCTGAGGTTGCGTGATTTTTTTTAAATTCCAGTTGCAAAAGAATAAGCTGCCGATAAATAGCGCCCTCAAATGAAGACAGCCTCTTTCTTTCCTCTTGTCTGGCCTTTATTTTTTACGGAGGTAGCTTTTGCAATTGGTATTTAAAATTGTCACGCAACCTCAAACCTCTGTGCGATATTCTTGAAAAGGGCCCAAATTATCATATATGATTTGAACAGAATGAGTAATCAATAAATATACAACTTGAGATGTAGTAATGAATATATATATCAATAATTGAATCAGCATTTCAAGTTAATTTCAATTCTATAACTCTATAATTTACATACCATATTTTTCAACAACATAAATTGAAAATTTATATGATATATGTATAAATTTGGGGATGTCCGTTAAAGCTCCCACTTGTATAAGACTTATTCTTGCGATTAATGACGATAAAATGTGAACCACAACTTGGCCTCAACTTATAAAAGATATATAACGCATTCAGGGATTCGCAATTGATTGAGCTATATTTATGCATTTGCCTAAGTAAGAATAACATTTTTGAACTTTGAATTTGCACAGATATTTAACCTCATTATTAATCATATTAAAATACAAAGTGGACTTTACATAGCAAAAATTGTTATGATTTTGTACATTGATAGAGTTAATATTTAAGGAATAATAATAAAATCCTTGATAAGAAAATGATATTTCTCAGCAAAAATACATGAAAACTACATATTAAAATTAAAGAACCCGTTTCATGATAAAGAATGCAATAGATTAAAGGAATGAAATGGAATATTTACATTCCTCATTTTTTTATAACTTTTGTAAACTAATAAGCATAAAATTATATAATGCAAACTATATAAAGGCAGCTAATTTTATTTATCATTATATATTTGTTACTAGCAAGAACATTTATGCGTTCACATGGAACCTTAACAATGTATATTTTACTTCTTCTTAGGTCAACCCTTCTATATTTTAAATTTAACTAGAAATTAACAACATCACATTAAGTCAAATGCACTTTTAATCCCGAAAAGTAAACACTGAAGATATGAAAGATCTTAAGTAAAGTGATTTGATCCATTTATCCCCATCAGATATTATATATATACGAGGTATGATCAAAAAGTATCCGACTTTGGTTTTATTGGTCAAACGAACACAGCTATGGGGCGGGACTTGCTGTGTGGTTGGGAGCATACTGCGCAATGATTTTTTTCTACAGCGCCATACAAGTCAGTCGGCGTCAGGCATTCATGATTGAACAGGTTGCAATTGAGTGTCGTCGATTTTCTTTTCTTTAAATGTCAGAAAAATCTATTGCAAAATTTTCTAATCTGGAAATTAACTAACTTCACTTAAGTCAAATTCACGTTTAATCGACAAGTAACACTCACAGATTACAAGACTTAGCAATTTGTGTTTTTGATGTTTTTTTTTGCCTGATATGTTTCATGAACTGACCATCGGATCTAAAGAAGCATTATTTATCTATCGACCTAGATTTTATCATGCTTGACCAAAAAATGAACCATTGTCTCCACCTTCGAAACTCTTTCCCCCAACATTTAGCTTAAAAACCGCCTTAACACGCACGACTACGAGCTCTCCTTCGTTTGTTCCGTTTCCCAAAAGTCGGATATTTTTTATATACCTCGTATATGTTAGGTTGATTTTTATTTCACGTTTTTCGGATTTGAGAGTCAGGCTCCCTCTAGGATTTTACCTTGGTGTATTGAAATCATCTTGTGAAAGTTGGAACGAAAATCGAATAATGGAATAAATTGAATAAACGGACCCAAAGTTATGTTGTAAACTTATGTAGAACTTTTTTTTTGTCATTCGATCGTCTCTAATGTCATCAATATATATTGTTACTTTCAAACAATTTTGGAGCAAAATGTAAGTATGATTGCAAGTATTTCAAATTAGTTTTTTAGTTTTTATATACATCGAAAATTTAATGAGATATTAAGGTTTTGAAATAGTCATTTTTTTGGAAAATAACCCCCAAAAAAAGACTATTTCAAAACTTAAATATATAAGTCTAATTTTGGATGTATATAATTTTTTGGTGGATTTCTTTTTATCATACCAACATTTTGCATCCAATCGTTTGAAAATAGTATTCTTTTTGAGGATATTAGATACGATCGCATGGAGATATAAATATTACTTAAGTTTACTACATAACTTTTGTGTCTGTTGACACTGTTTTTTTAATGGGAAAAAGGGGAAATAATAAAAGAAAAAACGGTAAAAAGTAGATGATTGACAACTGTTTAAGCGGAATACATCTAAAGATTTTTTTAATTACATTTTATATCAACGTCGGTCATTTAAAAGACAAATTGTTTTTAATTTAGACAATAATTAGGGAAGTATCCAATTCATATACATGCCTATCCATATATTATCGTTTTTTCGCATTTTCTTTTTTTCTTTTCTATGAAAAACATTTTTCGTAGGACATTTTTTCCCTTATCGTTTTTACTAATATCATTTATTTCAATATAGATGATTCTTCAATTAACTTTAGTCATTTTGACAAAAAATAAAATGACAAACAATGTACTTTACAGTGCTTTTTACATTGAAATTTGATCTTGTATTTCAACTCAATACAGATATTCGAGGGGGAAATTTAGGCTTAAAATATGTTCTTATATTGGGGTTCATTTTTTAGTTCCCTAGGATGGAAATTTTGTCTTGTTTAATATGCTTCATAATTTCGTAGTCGTCCTCCTGAAAGCTGCTCAAGAAATTTGCACTCCTTAAATAATTGGGTCAAGTATCAATCGAATAGTTTTTTTAATTGAATGCTTCATTGACACATGGATCAATTAAAATATTCTTCAACCCCCCACAAGATATTCTCCTTTTAAAAAGTTTGTGTCTTACCTATTACAATACATATATGAACGAGTGTTTGAATGCCTTTATATACAAGAATGGATTTGAAACTCACAATTATATAAATTCGATATTTGTGAAATTAAATTTTAAAACTTACAAAGAGTTCAATTACAAACTCAAATTTCTTTAAATGTATAATCATTTAAACGGTAAACAGGAGTAAAAATAAAGGATCTTCAATCATATCGAGTTAAATACTTTAAATACTGATTAAGAAAATATTGATATTGTGTAAAATATTATAAATACTGGGATAATATATTGGAGATAATATCATCCATATTATAAAAATATAATAAATATTGTGTAAAGTGTAAAAATAAGATATTGGAAATGTATAATTTAACAAAACTTTATTTAAAAAATTGGTCGTAATGTTTCGATTAACTTGAAAATGCGTGGATACAAGTGTGCATTTGAAATGAAACGTTTAAATACAAAACACATAGAGTTTTTTTTGTCTATTTTTCTTCGATAAAATTACATTCATATTTTATAAACTCAATATATTTACTACAGTTTTTTTATGTTACCTTGATACTCATCTGTAAAGAAACATGTACAAAAATTTATTTTGATATATATATATATATATGATTAGCTTTTTGTATTTTTGGCTATTTAATATGATATAATTAGATCTGTGTGAATTTAAATGAGCATTCGGCATGAAACTTTAATCAAACTTAGGATACCCTTTATTTAATTCAATCAAAATTGATCCTCTCGGATGGATTCTAACCTTGGCATTTATTATTGAGAAGGTGTTTTTTTGTAATGAGATCAAACACCACTCAATCGGCCGCAGGCTTCCAAGAAATCCCTCCATCGACATAGTTTGTGTCAAAATATCACGTATCACAAAGACTTATAGTTTTTTAGTTCTTCTTTTTTCCCCTTACAACCGATATACATGTCTTGTAAATAACTTTAAGATTCCTAGGGTATAAAGGTAGTTAGCATATAATACAATTTATTAGTCATTGAAGTATATATATGAAATACTCTCTGTTTATGAAGCGGAAATAAAAATGAACGGAATATAACCAAAAGGGTCCTTTAATCTTCTATCTTTTTTACAATGGTTGTAAACTTGTTTTAATTAGTGTTGTATTTTAATAGATAATATTTAGATATATGAGTTGTCAAATAACATACTTTAAACAAGAGAAGGTAATTACTACTCTCAAAGAGAAGGAGTGGAATTATGGTATTTGCTATATATATATTATATATTAAGGATCTCATAATGAACAAAGATATAATATATTAATCATTTGTTATACTAATATATTTTTAAGTAGTCACCCTCTCATAAATGGTATTTGTTACACCAATGACGTCATACATCAAAGTTAATTTAGATTGGATAAGGGATTCATATTTTTTATAAGATATATTTATACGTAAGGGCAACTTTTTCAATTATGTTCTTGGAACTATATATAGATATATATATATATATATATATATATATATATATAGTCTCCATGGGCATAACATATTCGTTAGATCCCGTTATTCGTTAAGCCGGTGGGTGGCATTACTATTGGAAAGTGACGTCAACCAACACTCACCGTGACGTCATGCGTACTTTTGTAAATGACTTCATGATTTCCATTTTAGACGCCAATGGCATTTTTTAAGCCTTTAAAGTCTACTTAGAGCACGGTAACTACCTTTTAAAAGGTGTCCGAAAATAACAATAGAAACAAAGTAGGAAGACAAAATGACAGGAGGTGGTGGGCGGGGCCCATTTTTGAAAGGAATAAAGAATCTCCGGGGTATCAATTAGGGATGACGAACAAAAGGGTGTTCTTGGTGTCATGAGAAGAAGAGAAAAGCAAAATAGTTAGCATGGGAAAAACAGCTTCACGAAGACCAACTGTTTCTTGTTGTTGTTGTCGATGGTGTCATTTGTATGTTCTCAATCTGTTATAAAGGTATATTTGACTTTTTCTTCGTGGAATGCGGAGTAAAAGGAAGCTGCAATTCCATCTAACCATATAGTAAAAAAAATGGGACTCAGTTAAATGAATGTTATACATTGAATATTGGTTTAAAATGTATTTTTTCCTTTAAATGTACTCCTTTTTGAATATTTTATTGTCCAATAAAATGAGACGAACGTATCTATTGAATCCCTAATTTGGCAGTATTCTGATATATGATATCAAATAGACAAATTATGTATAAATAATTAAGTTTAAATACACAGCCTTAGCAACAATATGTTTGTTATGTCTTCCTGGTTGAACAGATATATTTTATCTAGAGTTGTTCTTAAGGCATTGAGGCAATACCTATAGGCCTTCATACCCTGAATGGCCAAAGATCTGTAACCTAAGGATGATGATGGTGTTTGCTATACATCATGCTAGAATGACTTTCATATATAATGCTCATTGTGATTGCAATAGAATAAGAAAGATAGATAAATTAATTAAGACATTTCATATGGTTAATTGTTTTTCAATTGATTGTGATGGGTAGATCACTTAACAAATTTTGCATATTTTGAAGTTATAAGTTTCATATTTTTTGTTCTAGAAATCTCATCATGCCTAACTATTCACAAACGGAAACGGAACCGGAGACATCTTTACGATGCTCAAGGAAGAGACCAATGGAGAAAAGGACTAGTAAGTGTACATCTTAAAATAAATTTCCTGGCTTTGGTTACAAGATTTTCACAACTACATAACTCTCTGTTTTTGTTTACTGCTAACCTTTTGTGATATCTAGTTAAGCCTTTTAAATTAATTTTTACTCTGTCATAATTTTACCAACTGATTGGTATATGTTATATTTTTAAACAAATATACCACTTATATAATTAGTTGGAACCTTTCAGAACTGCTAAAAGGAAAATAATTTAGGTTCTGTCTACCGGAAGTAAATAAAATATGTCAGAAAATTTAAGGTAATTAGAAACCTAAGAAATCGTTATGACTACTAAAAATGTGGAGAAACTTCTTGGAGTATAAGAACATGGGAAAATATATTATTTATGCATCAATAAGCCTTCACATCGCAATCTCAGATAGTTGTGTATAGGAGTTTCAAAAACATCAACTTAGATGGGCGATATGAAGATCAAAGTCGGCCCCCATAAAAATATTTCGTTCTGAGTTCACCTGCATAAAAGTGAACCAAATCAATTAAAAAGTAATTACAAATATATAACATATATTGTACACATTAGAAGTTAATATTATATTTCGCAGATGTAGTACAATTACCTCTTTTGCTCATATAAGTATTCTTTTAATCTTGCTTGTGTATTTTGGTAGTTGGAAATAAAACCTATATAATATGAGATAGTAATTCTGATCTCCCTTTACTTTCAGCTTAACCTACGACAAAATATCCGAGACGGCCCAGTACCTCTCCTCCCGTACATCCTATGAGCCCAAGATCGGTATCATTTGCGGCTCCGGCCTGGGAGAACTTGCAGAGCTCCTGGAGAACCCGGACATTGTGGACTACAAGGACATCCCTAACTTCCCCGTGTCCACCGTGGCGGGTCATCGCTCTCGGCTCCTCTTTGGCCGGCTGGAAGGAGCCATCGTCATGGTCATGCAGGGACGCTTCCACGCTTACGAAGGGCACTCTATGGACAAGTGCACCATGGGTGTACGGGTCATGAAGCTGATGGGGGTCTCAACGCTCATCGTCACGAATGCTGCTGGAGGACTCAATCCTGACTACCGAGTTGGGGACGTTATGCTACTCAAGGATCATGTCAACATCCCCGGAATGGCCGGAAAGAACCCTCTGAGAGGACCCAATGATGAAAAGTGAGTTTATTAAAATCACCGATTAGCTGAAAATAATGTGAATATTTAGTGGAGTACAGACACAACGCCATCTAACGACGAATACATAAGAGCATTCATAATACGCAATCAGAACTTCTTCATAGGATTTCTTGATATAAAGTGATTTATATGACCAGGCTCTCCGTCTCTCTAAATCACTGTCTGGAAGAAATGGTTAAAAATGTTATCAATTTCATATTAATCTACTAGAATTGTAAGAATTTATAAAATTAAAAAAATTAAAGTAATAAAATAGTTTTAATCTTATCAATTAGGAATAATACATCAGACTTTTGCCTGCTTTGAAATTCTAACATATTCTATCGATTTTCAAGGACAAGAGGACCATTTTTTAGGCACTATAAGGTTGGGTTTTATCAAATTAAGAAACATACACGATGTCTGATTTCAAGCTCTATAAAAGGGTTTTCATCAAGATTGCTCGCATTTTTACCTCCGCCGAAGGAGGTATGTTTTCACTGGCGTTTGTTGGTTTGTTGGTTTGTTAGTTTGTTAGTTTGTCACAGGATAACTCAAAAAGTACTGAACAGATTCGAATGAAACTTTGTGGAGTTGTTGGAAATGCAAAAAGGAACAAGTGATTAATTTTGGCATCTCTAAGTGCTTTTTTAATATGCAAAATGAGCAAAATAATAATGAAATGGGGTCTCTATTCAGGGAGTAGGAAAGAACAAACGCTTCATTGACGTATTATTCATATATCAGTCAGGACTATGTTAACCCAGTGCGTAGCTTAACTCTTCCGTCTTCCCATCTCTGAGTGCTTTTTTAATATGCGAGTAACAGAGAGGAAAACAATGATTAGAGATAGAAAATCGGGCGTGTGAAAGGGAGAATGTTGAATAGGAATGTGTGGGATCGGCGGAGGTACACACTCTCTGAGTGTATATATGCCTCTAGTTTCACTGGCGTTGGTTTTTGGTTTGTTTTTTTGGTTTGTTGTTGGTTTGTCAGCAGGATAACTCAAAAAGTACCGAACGGATTCGAATGAAACTTTGTGGAGTTGTTAGAAGTGCCAAAAGGAACAAGTGATTAAATTTTGGCATCTCTGAGTGCAGAATTAAGATGCAAAATGAGCTAAATACTAATATATATTTCAAGTTAGCCTACTCTGCCAATAGATGTCGCTGTGCTGTGAAATCGGGTGCCGGGAGCGTCTTCCTCTCGGAATTTCCGTCGAGGGGAACCCTCCCCCGTCCCTCTACGCCGCCCCAGTTGTGAAAATCCGCCTCGGAAGGCTCATAAGGACCCCGTGACGGCGGAGGTTTGCACTCTCTGAGTGTATATATGCCTCTAGTTTTAAATGAAACGAACAATTTCTGACAATTTCTTTTTTTATTATGGTTAAAATGCATTCAAATTAATTTATTAATGAAATTCAATGTCATTTGAGTGACCACCAGTTGCACATTTTATGAAAGTCCAATCGCTGACCCAATTTTCGACTACTTCTCTTGCATAAATTTGATGCAACATTTGTGTTGAATATATGTTTTGAGCTCTTTAACGTCGGCGGACATTTGGTGAGGACCAGGTTTTTACATGATCTCAAAGAAAATAGTTTATTGGCGTTAAATCATACGAACGACACGGCCAATTTATTGGTCCCTTTCTGAAAATAACACTCATCAAACTCATTCTTCAACTAGAGGCATATATACACTCAGAGAGTGCAAACCTCCGCCGTCACGGGGTCCTTATGAGCCTTCCGAGGCGGATTTTTCACAACTGGGGGCGTAGAGGGACGGGGGAGGGTTCCCCTCGACGGAAATTTCAAGAGGAAGACGCTCCGGCACCCGATTTCACAGTACAGCGACATGGCAGAGTAGGCTAACTTGAAATATTTATTAGTATTTAACTCATTTTGCATCTTAATTCTGCACTCAGAGATGCCAAAATTTAATCACTTGTTCTTTTGGCACTTCTAACAACTCCACAAAGTTTCATCCGAATCCGTTCGGTACTTTTTGAGTTATCCTGCTGACAAACAACAAACAAGCCAGTGAAAACAATACCTCCTTCGGCGGAGGTAATAAATCGATTGTAACATTTGGTGTCTGTGAAATGTCACCGTCTTGTTGAAACCACATATTGTCCATATATTTCAATTCAGGCCAAAAAAATCGGTTATCATGGCGCGGTAACGATTTCCATTCATCGGTACGTCGACAAAAAAGTATTGCCCAATGACACTGCCAAAATGTAATCTACACCAAGCACATATTTTTGGGAATATAATTGAGTTACGTGTGGATTTTTGCCAGTCCAATTGCGTTGCTCGAGTGTTATCTACTCCATGAGGACACTGCAATTATTTTAAAGCACAGTTATTAAAGTATTAATAACAAATAGGGCGTCCCTCACAAAACCTATCAACGTAAAATGTCACTTTTAAAAACCCTTTAGTAGCAATTACTTTAGAAATGGTTTTATAATACTTTAATACCCAAATAATTATTAACAAACTTTACAACTATTTTTGTATTTTATACATTTTCCCTCAATTTCTTAGCTCGATAATGAGCTAAATTACGGTTACATATATCTTCAACTGAGTAATATCCCATTACTACTTCCTCTCCGTGGTAGACTTTGCCTCTTGTCAAAGAAAAACGATTCAAGGAAAACAACTTCATCATGAAGTACTTTTTTGCAAAAAAATAAGCTAGAAAATGAATGGATATATTTATATGGCCACTTAATTAACAAAGAACACATGTTCGAATCTTAGGAGAGGCAAGTTTAACAACATGCTCTAAAATAAGCTCAGGTTTGATAACAATAAAAAAGTAACACAAACAACGAACCGTAAAGTTAAGTAATTGGTCCGTAAAATTATGTTACAATCCATATCAGTCCAGACCAGACATGTGCCATGAGGCTATTGAAGATAAGGCAATGATGTCATCACTCCAATCCCTACAGTAAGTTATCAATTAATCTGACATATGACATCCTTACCTTCAATAGCCTCACCTGGTTAAAACGTATTATTAAATAAATCAGGAATAATGACTAAATCAAACTAAATCAAGGGATGCAATAGCCGTGCGTGTTAAGGCGTGTTCAACTCTCAATGTTGGGGGCGCAGGTTCGAATACTCCCGAGAGGGGATGGTCATTTTTGGTCTACCTCTTTGATAAGATCCTAGGTTGGATAGATTAATTTACACGCTATAATGCTTATTTATATCCAGTCGGATGCAATTCTGTCGAACCATATAGGAAAAAAAACTAAAAAGTATTCCACCTCACTTTTCAATCCAACACTATCCACCGGCAACAAATCCTGCGATGGGTAGTGGTGTTCAGCAGCTGTTCCGAAACACAAAATTATCGAAATCCATTACGGATAGGTTCAATTATTAGAGACACCTAATATACATACATTCATAGTACCAGGTCTATTTGTCATTTGTGGGTTTTGTTTTCATATTTTGCTAAAAGATTTTTGATGTGACGTTAATAAGAAGGAAATAACTATTGTATTTATAACTATTACCATAATACAAATTCTACCATCGGTTGTCTATGTCACTTTTCGAAGATATCCTTCTCCTATAATATTCTTCTTTTTGCCACACATTTTTTTTAAATAGAGGATCTCTTTATGATTATTATATTTCCTCTTTCCAAAAACCAACTATTTATTATTATTACTACTACATTGGTGCACCCATCGACCAATAGGGAGTCTCATTGTTTTCATTAATAAAACTCCCCATTGCAATCACAAAAGGTCTCCTCTTCACGCCCCGCCATTCATAGAATGCGTTGCCGAGACAAAAGGGATTCTTGCCAAATATTGCTTTTATACGATCAAACTTCTTGAAGGTAAAGCCATAAAGACTATTCTACTTAAAACACTAACGTTGATATATATTAAATGGGAATTGTAGAATGTCAAAAAAAAAGTATTAGCATTTCTCACGTTCTCTTACTTCTTGGATTAAAAAAACCGAACACTGCTCAAAATGTAACTTTTTACAGTGGTTAAATGTCATATTAATTTAATTGATATTGATTACATTTATTACTTTTAAGTACTATTACATTGACAAAAATATTGTAACCGACTTACCTTATAATCAAAGAACCTATTCAACCATATACTAGATCACTTAGATGTATGGATCAGAGTTGTTTCTAGTTTAAAAAGCAATATTATATTGCAAAAAAATGATGGTGCTGTTATTGCTACAAAATAACTTTCAAATAGTGACAAAATGTGCTCTTATTTTCATGATTTGATTGGTTTCATCGTAATTAAATGGATCCTACAGAGCTTAGATCGTTGCATCACAATTATTTTAACCTCACAATGTTGGGATCAGATAACAATTCCCCCCACCCCTATTTGTATTGTTTATATGCCTAGAGGAAAGCTATAGGACAAAGTGTCCATGTTTTTAGTAAAAGCTAAATTGCATTTTACCCTACAATTCATTTTTTAATTATATATTTTTGATTACATTTGCCTATAAATTAAAAACAAACCTTGGAGATTGACAGTTATTTCAATCAATAGGCCAAAGGGACAAGTTATATTCTAAAGTATAAATATTGTACTCCCACATGCTCATGGAGAGTAGTCTACTAAAGCTTCAATTCTAAGAAACACACATATAGAATCTTTGTTTTACTCCTGGCTTTTACAACAGCAAAAAAGTAATAAAAAACATTGGTCCATGTAGTTATAGTGTCAACAAATTGTTGAGCTTTTAAATAATTAACCCTCCCGGACATAATGTCTTAAGCTTGAATAAGTTTAAAGGCTCTAAAGGATGATATAATTAGTATTTTGTAGGAGGGTCATAGGGAATTAGACTTCCTTTTTATAATAGGCTTCTCCTAAAGGGATCTTCTTCCGAAAATAAAGTCAAAGACTGAATGAACCGAATGACTTAATGCTTATATTTTTTTAACTTTTAAATTACTACATTTTTAAAGAAATTGCAATATTTTTGTTATGAATATTAGTGGTAAATTATTATAAAAACGGTTGTCAATATTACAAATCCAAATTCTGATCATGCTTTTTTCCCATTACATATTTTAATTATCATAATACTTCTGCTCAAACTCTTTTAATCCACCGGTCTTATTATGAATAATCATTCTCCTAGAAAAGTCTTTCACGGCCGCCCCAAAGGATGATGGTGTACACAAAACAGTTTTGTGAAAGGAATTCCTCCTCATATACAAACGTAGTTGTATGCATTGTATCTTAATCCCTTTAGATTAAGATAAAAAACTCATCTGAAACATCATTGGGACTCTGGCGCAGAATACAACTCAATTCAATTTACTACTTTTCGAATTTTGTTATGTGGAATTTGAAGGCATTTTAATGAACTTTATGTATCTTGAGTAGTTCGATTCGAACCTATATCCGGTGCATCACCAGGTGTACTTTAAGAGAGATGCGAATTATGATTACAAATAAAGGACACTTTTAAAGCATCAATAAATTAAATTTATTAGGATATATACGCTTTTAGATATAGTTACTTTACAGCGTATTTCTAATATTAATTGAATATAAAATAATATGTATAACATGTATACTTGATAATATCATTTTTAATTTTTATCATTTTTTGCCTATTTGTCTTGATAAAAATTGCATGCATGTCGATATAAATATGCATACTAAAGTGTAAATTAATCGTTTGAACTTAGGAAATTATCAATGAGGTTGACTAAAATTGACCTTCCTCTCTCGGGATTCGAACCTCGGCCTTTAACATTGAAAGTTGAACACGCCATATATAATTTTTTGTATTCATTTCAAATGATAAAATGGTTGAGTTTGTATTCGTTTAAGATATTACTAAGTTACAATAAATCGTATTTTGAACATTATCTGAATGCAAAATATTATATTTAAAATGTATAAATGATAACATTGCATTTTTTTTAAATATATATATCAAATAATAAAAGGGCTGATAGTATATATATATATATATTCAATTTAGACAAAGATCCTGAAAGTTTTAATAGGAACATGAATATAATCAAAATGAACCTATTTTTCTATTATGTAATTATTACATTTAATAAATCATTTTATAGCATTGGCCTTGTATGTGTGTTGAATTGTTTCTTTATGTCAGTTCTCAAATAAGGACAAGGTAATTCGTTAAAATACATCAATATACATACATTGTGATCTAAAATGAAAACATTGACAAATGATTCATTACTGAAAAAAATTATGAACAAGCAGTCAAAAGAGTAACTTCAAGTGACACATAATATAAGAATCATTATAGGAACTTAAATATTACGAAATTATTATAAAGCTTATTAGGAGATTTAATCAAATGAAAATGATAATTGTTGATCATTACACTTTTCAATTATAGGCCCCTAATAGACATTCCAATACAGATCCTTCTTTTTCTTCTTCCATCCATAGAGATATAAAGACATAGAGGGCTTATAAGATTCTTCAAAGAAATACGTCATATTGCCCAACTAAACAAATCTTTCTATCTCTATGATCAACTTACGAGGACGAAGTACAAATTACTCTGTTAATATTGGACACAGGCGACAGCTGAACGATGTTTCTATGTCATTGAAGGGAATAAGCTCTCTATATCTTTATATCTCTATGCTTCCATCCAACGAAAAAAACGAGTATGTCTTGCAAGAGATATTCAAAAGAATAACTTAAAATGACGCTTATTGGATCCTTCAGGGAAATACGTCATATTGTCCAATATAAACAGATCTTTCTATCTCTTTAATCAACTTACGATGACGTAGTAAAAATTACTTTGTTTATTTGGGCAATGGCGACAGCTGAACGACGATGTTTCTCTGCTATTGAAGGGAAAGAGCTCTCTTTATATCTCTATGTTCCATCCACGGAAAAATACGAGTATGTCTTCCAAGAGACTCTTTGTTGTCCATAAACAACTGACTAGGGATTGTAAAAAAAGTAATTGATATTCAAAGTTTCTTCCTTCATTTTTACGACTTAATTGATGAGGAAGGGAATTTAAGAGAATTTTGTTTTTTCCAACTTGTTTTGAAAAATGAAGATAATAAACATCTTTTCTCCATCATCAGTCCAAGAGAGAGATATAATTCACAGATCATTAAGCGAATCAATCCTGTTTTCCATTCATATTGACACATATATATTTTGTAGAGGGTCAACGAATTCAATTGAATTGCCTAAAAGATTACTAAACTCAGCAGATATTTAGTTATGTGTCTTTCGACTCTGTAATGTCATAATCTATAAATTATTTTCTATACATATATATTTTATGAATGGCAGAAGAATATATTAATTGATGCTTTAAAAAAGCAAAATATAAATGACCACCATACTCATTAGTTGTTTAATTTTATCAAATATTAAGGCATGGAATACATTTTAATGGAGTTAACGAACTTTTCCATTAATTTATATATTATGCCAGTCTTTTATGATGGGTTAACCTCCTTATATATAGATTATATAACTCCTTAAATTATAATATTGTTGTTGTGAAACAGATTTTTATAACTTGTTTTTTCATCAATATCTTTTTACCTCACAGTTCATTGAATTCAAAAATAATTTCCATCATTATGTTAAATTTAACTCAGCTTGAAAACAGTAGAATTAAACATTCATATTTGAAATATATCTGATTCAATGAAAATAAAGTAAGCTTTTGATATGGGAGTGATTCAAAATAGTCTATCGATTCATTGATATTATTATTTTTGGATAACCTTTTTCAACTGAACTAAAATATTTTATTGAGTTACGGACAACGTTTTGACTGACAATGTTTAATCGCATATTCATGACTAAGTATTATTACAGCTGATAAGAACGATTTCTTGTATTTTATATTTGTGAATTAGCTTTGTGAAAATTTGATCGAAGGATTTGGCGATATTTTGTAAATTTGAAATGTCATGTTGCATCATTTTATTGGTTATATTGTTGATTGAAAAAGTAAGTAGTGACAAAGTACAGAAAAATCAATGAATTTCCTGATAAATAAACAACCTAATTCATCTGGTCCTATTCCTTGATAGATTTGGTGAGCGATTCGTGGCTCTCAACAACTGCTACGACAAAAAGCTCCGAAAGATTGCTCTCAGCATGGCCAAGACCATGAACATCGATAAACAAATGCACGAAGGTGTCTACGCCTATCTAGGTGGACCCAACTATGAAACCGTGGCGGAACTTCGCATGCTTCAACACTCTGGAGTGGATGCCGTAGGTAAAGTCTAAAAAAAAACACTCCGTGTTCTCAATAAATAATGGGAAACTTTTTTTTTTTGTATAAAATCATTTTTTTCTGTTAGCGTAAAATGAAATGTGTACTAAATAATATGAAATCAACTAAAATCAGACTGTTACATAAAAACCATGCAAGAACATAATGTTTAAAATTATATTCCAGATAAATATGGAGTTTCCTCCAGTGCTAAAGCAGATACCAGCAATTCTTTGGAATTGTAACATTGGTTACCTGTTTGGCTTCCCGAGGTAGAATGGGTAAACAACATGGTTAAAGGGGTTGTGTGTTCTAGGGAATGGGCTAAGATCGTAAATTCGATTCCGCCTTGGACTCAAGACTCGACTTCAATTTGTACTCTTGGATCCTACCCTGAAACAAACAAACAAATATGCAGTTACTATAATTATCGGTTGGGCGTTCCTAAGTAAAGTAAATACCAGAAACGACCGGGTATCCGGCCCGGCCCGGGTCCCGGCTGTTTTTTGAGCGTCCCAGCCCGGTGTCCCAGTTTTTAGACACCGGGCCGGAACTTAAATATTTCTTTCGTTTGTCATTATAAAGTTTTTTAGAAAGGAATTTTCGAAAGATTCTTCTCAAAAAAAAGTCATCACTTTTTTTGAGAATTTTTTTTTTTTGAGATTCGTTTCTAAAAAAAAACGTCCTCCCTTTTTTTGAAGATCTTTTCTAAAAAAACGTCCTCCCTTTTTTGGATTTTCTTTTCGTAAAAAAAAACGTCCTCACTTTTTTGGAGATTCTTTTCTAAAAAAAAGTCGTCACTTCAGAAACGAAAATATATATTAAGTCCGGCCCGGGTCCCGGCGAAAAAAGGTGTCCCGGTCGTTTCCTGGTAAATACATAATGGTTAAATACGAATGAGTGGTAATGGGAAAATGCAAAGATCGATATATTACCAGTCCCGCCATGGATCACGGAACATTAGTACTTCCGTGGTCCTATCCTTGACAAAAACCATAAATATATGCCATTACGTAAGCCTCTAATATATTTGCAAATCATCTTCATTTCAAAACAACAAGTTAAAGTTCATGCAAGAGTGTATCTATTCTTATTTTTAGGAATGAGCACTGTGCCAGAGGTTTTGGTGGCACGCCACTGCGGCATTCGAGTCTTTTCTTTCTCACTCATCACCAACGAATGCATTCTTAAAGAAGAATCCGACGACTTTCCCAACCACAAGGAAGTCCTACAAACCGCAAACAAAATGAGGAACGTACTTCGGGACTTTGTCCGTAAGATTGTCCATGAAATCAGTGACTAAATCGTTCATAATATTGTATATATTTATTTTATTCATATTATTATAATTATTATCATTCTGTGGGAACATCTTAACAAATATTTATATATATATTATATATGATCAGGATTTTTTAAACAATAAAACACTTTTCATCAATGAAGGATTCGTCGTTTTCTGAATATGGGTTGACGGATGGGGGCTTGTCGGGTGATTTCTTGTCCTTCCGGAGAGGAAGATGAGTTTCCTAAAGGGTCTTTTTCTTCAGGGATTCCTTTGGCAGAGCCTTCGTCCTTTGAGTCGAAGCCAGAGTCGGGTCGATCACAGCTGCTCCTTAGGGATAGGCTTCTTTCCTTTCCTTTGAGAACAGGAGCAGATTTGATTTTTGGGGGCATGGGGGGTTTGAATAGCTTGTCATCGTCCTCCTTTTGTTTGAGAAGAGCTTCTTTTCGTGCCAGGGCAGCCTCCTCCTCCTCTTCTTTTTCCCGGATGAGGCAGAGAGCAAGGTGATGAAGGAGAGTGGCACCCTTTGCTGCCAGCTCCTGAGGGTCCAGAAAGCTTGCACTTGCGTCGAAGCTCCCAGACAAGTCGGATTTGACCTTTTTTCTATCCTCAGTTGCCTCCACGGGACAGGAAGCCGTGCTTCCGTGGTTCGGGGAAGTAGAAGAGGGTGACTTTTGACACTCGTTGATTTGTCGAATGTCTTGTGGGAAGAATACGGAAGGGGTGTTTGACCAGAAGGGAGGGAGTTTGACAGGAGAAAGGGGACTACGTTGAGGGATGTCCTCTTCCGAAGCATTAAGATGATTCAGACTACGGGTTTGAAGCTTTCGCTTCTTCTGACACTGAAAGAATAGTTCCTCCTCCCTTTTAACGGAATTGGTTTCCTCCAGAGAGGCTGGCTCGCTGTTGGAGTTCTTTTTGAGGGGCGGAGGACGGTTTCCTGATTGTCCTCAAATATTCGACGGCGGGAAGTCTTTTTGGCGGGGCTTGCCTCGGAGAATCCCGAGACGCCCAAATCGTTTGCAAGCTCGAGAAAGGAGTTTAAGTTGGCATCAGGTATGCTTGTGCTGCCACCGTATATAAACTGAATGAGGCACTCCAGCTCAATGTATGACACGTCGCGAAGATATATGATGGGAGATGACTCATTAAGGTCCGATGTAAGGATTTCCTGGAAAAAAGGAAGAATAGGACAATTAAATAATTATATATTTGACATTCAATATTATAATGATTATATTACTTTAAAAAACGTTGATGCTGCAGCAAGTACGACTCTGTGGGCCCTTAGGAACTTCCCCTCAGCCGTAAGTGTCACGTCCGTTAGACATCGTCCACAGAGAAGCTTAGAAATCTCCTCTATAAGCTCAGACGAGTGAGCTGACCATTCAAACTGCATGTTATGTCTGTGTACCCCTCAGGAGATCGTTTCAAACTACCCGCCTTTTTGAGAATTTAAATTCCTTCTGAATGAGTGGAGGGGAGGAAGAAGAAGATTTGTTGCTGCGTCTCCGTTGCAACAAATATGTACCTACACCAAGATTGAGCAAGAGGAGGAGAATAAATAAAAATCACCTGTGGGCTAAAGGAGATCTTTTTTAGATAAGAACCATTCTTATTAAAGCAGGCGCTCAGACCTGTTTCCTCTTAAAGGTATGTGAAGAGAAGAAGAAGAAGAAGCATAAGAATAAGGTCCTCTGGCTTACTTTATATGGCTTTGAGAAAGGTCTTCTACGCGACTCCACACTTCTTATTATTTTTCTCAACGGTTTTTTGAGCTACATTCTTTTTTTAAAGAAATATTGAGGATTTGATTTGAATTCGTTGATGATGATAATAAAAGGAAACCAGGCAGTATATTGGGGGAATGAAAAATACGTCTGGAACTTCACTCTAGCTCAGAAGGAACCTATCATTCTTGAGTTAAAATGGGGGCCTAAAATGAAGAAAAAACGAATGGAATGCGGATTAGATTGGATATATATTTTTTGTCTTCTTTCGTTTTTCATAATCCTTTCATTGGAGGAGAGATAAATAATAATAATAATAACAAATAAGAGACATAATATTCATTTATTTGAAATCATCACAAATAAAAAGAGGATGGAATGTTTGAGTTTGTGGGTAGAGCGATGGTGTTGACAAATATTTCTCCTACTTCTAATCGTTAAATAAGGGATAATATATATATAATGAAGTTGATATTAGGAGGAAATGTCTCAGAAAAATACGTCATTGGAAGAAATGACCCAAGATAGAAAAGGAAACCCAAATAAATAAGCTATAAGAACAACAAATACAAAGAAATCATTTATATAAAATTGATAAAATAGTTACTCAATTTATATGAACTACAGTATTTATACAAAACTTAGTTGTGTTCCACTTAAAATCTTGCATAACCATGTATTTGGGCCATTTTTTCCTTGAGTCATAATTTTCCTTTTCTAATATGGGATATTTCTCTCTGTTCCATTTTTCCTCGCTCCATTTCTTCTCGACACCAATGAAATCATAAGGTTGACGTCATTCTTCTTATCAGCAGGTATATATATATATTTCAGTTAGAATGCGTAACAATAAAATAATTATTTGAACCATCGGGTCACGCAGGCCACAATTATAGCTTCTTCCAAGTCCAACCCACTGCCGGTGAACCCTCAGGTATCGCTTGCCGCAGCAGATGTGGTATATCTGGGATTTCAAATCAAGCCTCACTGGTCCTTTGAGTTTGTCATATCACAATTACCAACCGGCCTCCATTGTAACATCGAATTCCGGATGTCACAATTATGTTATATTTCAAAATTAACAGTATTTGGTTATCTCCATGGCATATTTCGGTGTCAACCCAACCTCTTGTTCGTCATATGTGTTCTTACTGTAGCATCGTGTAACACGGAAATAGCTTTTGCCTTATTTGCTATACAAACTTGTATGTGTAGTTTAAGCCCTTGCTCTATTGAATACTTTCAATTCTTTTATATGTAATTACCAACCTACATTAATTATTCGTCATATATCATCATTCCAAAAGTACTTGGTTTTATTCCTTATAACTCGTGAAGGCTTGTAGACAAAATGTAATAAATCTATACATTAGACCTCCCAAAAAAAAACACTTTTTTAGTTCTTTACATATAACCAGCGATTCTGGTTCATTTTTGATGCTGAAAACGAGTATCTAAATAAAAATCTCTAGCATTGTTATTAGAATCGGACGTCACTGGTGTCAAAGGTTTCGTTATGAAGCAAAACTTTTTTGTTATTACTTATTTTGAAAAAAACTGATGAGAGGGATTCAGAGGGAGTTAGATTTGGATTCGATGGAGGAAAATTACTATCATTAGTCTTTTAAAAACGTATTAAAAGATAATTAAACATCAACATGAGTACCCTCTTTTCTTTTTCCTTCTTGAAACTATAAAGAACCCTAGTAGGACCTGTTATTTAAAAAAGGTTGGTGCGTCAGCACTTATGTTCATTTATTGGCACTAAATATTATTTGACAAAATGTGAAAAAAAAAATAATAAAGTCATCAATTGATCATAGCTAAATTTTGTAAAAATAGTTTTTTTCAAAATAAATAATAACCAAAAGTTTTGCTTCATAACGAAACCTTTGACACCAGTGACGCCGATTTCTAACAATGCTAGAGATTTTTAATTTAGATACTCGTTTTCAGTATACAAAAATGAACCAGAATCGCTGGGTATATATAAAGAACTAAAAAAGTGGGTTTTTTTGGGAGGTCTAATGTATGTATATATATATTGTCTATATGGTTCGAAGAATTGCATCCGACAGGATATGAATAAACATCATAGCATTAAAATTAGTCCACCAAGCCTAGGATCTTATCAATGAGGTAGACCAAAAATGACCATCCCCTCTCGGGATTTCAACCTGCGCCCCCAACATTGAGAGTTGAACACGCCGTAACACTCACCTATCGCAACCCTTAAATTCATTTTTTTTATTTTTTAGTGCTTTAATTAACGTCCAAAAATGTACAATATTTTTAAAAACTAAATTAGAGGAGCTGCAATAATAAGACAGAATCTTAGGTTCATGGTTCTAACATTATATCGCCCCAGTCAGTTTTATATATCAGGAAAAAGCACCGAGACCTTCTATAGGAGTATTGTTATAGATCTAGCTGTGTAAGTCAGTCAGTAACAATCAATGATACAAAGTTCTAGTTTTTTTTTTTTTTTTGGGGGGGGAATTGTAATGCTGAATAAAATGTATTTAAATGTTTCATTCATAAGTCGATTTAATGGATGGTATGTTTCGACTTATAAAACTCTTGGCTTCCATGATCTTATAAAGAATAGGAACTCGATTTTTCTCATTAAAAAAAACATTTAAATTCATTTATTTGTCATCAAAATCAAACTGTGGAAGAATATACAACTATATGGGTTAATATTGATAAGAATAGAGTTGTGTGTAAGGCTGCGTTATTGCTAACACGCAAACACAAACTCTATCGAACAAAGAAAAAAAATATAATTATGTTACACAAATTACAAAATCAAAAGAATAAAATTATTTAAAGAAAGAGGAAATTTTCAGAATGTATGAAGGTATATATTCATATTTTTGGCTTATCATTGTGGAAAATTTGCTGTTGCGTGTTGTAAGTCCTTGCATACAAATAATGTTTAAAAATGGGCTTGGTTTAACTACCTCAAGGCATGCTATAAAAATACTTTTTCAAAATTGATTGTATTCTTTTTAGTCGTTTATTATATAAACGACTCTAAATCATGTGAATGATATATTTTTATGTTTAATTATAATAAATATACCTTTGTTAATAGCTGTAAAAAATAGAGGAGCTAAAGTCAGTCTCATCAATGATAAATTAATCATTCTTTCCCTTCCTTAATGAGTATTCCTTTTGAAAATCTCATTCAATCCACGATATCGTCGTTATATTTGAAACGTTACTCGTGCAGGCGGGCTGAACTAATTGTGTAATATAAAGATTTAACACTTATTACAAATGTAGCGTTATTTGGTTCTATGGGGAGTTCATATATAAAATATGATTGCCGGATGTTTATTCATTTTTTTAAATATTTGTTTCCAGTATTGAAAAATTAATAAAAGTAAAACTTATTTATAACCTTTAGTACAACTAAGGTATGAAAAGATGAAATCATTTTAAAATACATATATGCATCAAGTAGTTTTTATTGTAATATATATATATATACAGATTATTTGCTATTATATTTGTTTACATATTCATTTATCATACTTGCATTTTATCTCTCTTTGATTTGGAAAGGTTCTATGCCTATTTATAGTTTTTATTTATTAAAAAACATTAGCTGAATTCCATATGGCATTATTCTTAAACAAGTATTTTTACATATATATGATTATTAGCATCTTTCAATGTGTAGATTTCAAAAAATGGAGAAATAAAACCTTAATTTTAAAAACAATTATCAAAAAAAATATTTATTCGGCTCAAAAAACTAACATTTTGTGATCCCACATAACTTTTTAGCAGACTTGTTGATTTGTAATCGTTTGTCGATTACAAATTACGAAAACGACAAATTTTTTGACGAACGACAACAAAAAAATTCAATCGTTCGTTGTGTTTTTGGCGCCAAAAAAAAGACTAAGTTTTTTCTTTTCATGGGAAAAAATCACTTTTTTAGAATGACGAGAAAAAAAAACGTCTTTTTTTTTCAGAATGACGAACGACAAAACGAATATGAACGATGACGAACAATAACTTTGGTTGATAAAAAACCAAACGAACGACGAACGAAATTTTCGCGAACGTCAACACGTCTGCTTTTTAGTTATTTCTGTCATTATTCGACGCTCAAATAAGGGAGGAATTTCCAAAACTCTTCAACAAACGTCCATTTGCTATCTCCAAAACTCAGGAATGGTGAATAGAGTTAATTAAAATACTGTTTATTTGTATTTAAAAATGAATGAATCCTACGCACTTTAAGCAACCATCCTGGGTAGTTGCAACATTCTTATATATATTAATATATGAATAATACTTGACAATGTCCAGCTAAACAACACTGTGAAGTCAAAGAACCCTTGGATCACCACACCCTTCTGCAAGCCCTATAATCATTATACTGAGACTCAAAAGAGCGTTCTCAAGTTGAAGATACATTTATGAAAGAACCATAAAAAATCTTAATAATAATAATTGTTACTATAAAAAAAAGTAGTGCATCTAAGAAAATAAATGATTCTTAAAAAGAAGTCTTGGAAGCTTTAACGAACTTTAAGGCACAAACACAAAGGTTTTCTTCTTTCTATCTTTTATTTGAGTCTGCTTGTCCATCCAGAACGAAAAGGTAATTGTACTTAAATAACAAGTGGTATGGGGCGTGAAAATGACACAAACGACGATATATATAATAATACATTACGAAGAAAGAAATAAGGCAAAAAATGATATGTTATTTCATTGCGTCGTAGTTCACCATTAGAAAAAGAAATTAAAGCAATAATGGTATGATATAACAAAGCTTCTATGAACAAACCATTAAGATATAAGATAATTTTATTGATAAAATTATTTATAGCACATTATATCAGTATTTATAGACTCAAAGATAGAAAGATAATGAAGGTTACGATTCCGTGACAAACTTTCACCTGTTGACTCTGACTAAACAATCAGAGACATCATAAGTTACAGGGGGGACAAAATAAATAGAAGTACACTTTTCTAAAAGATGAGCATTCTTAGTGTATATGAAGCCTTTGATGGTGTCACTATTTATTAAAAATAGTATTTTTTTCATATATTATAGAAAAGTGTATTATACCAATTATGTAAGAATGCGTCATTAGAGATAAAGTGTAGTAAAATTTTAACATCGGTTTCCAAATACTGCATTAATTATAGTTTATTGATGGTACAAACCCATCGTCATGAGACATAGTTTTACTAAGCATAACTATGGATTATTGAGTGGTAATGATAGTAATCCCATCCAAATGGAATATCAGATTCGGGTGTCCATTTTGGGTATCAAAATAGGAGTCTATTGGTTCACGAGTCCCAATAAAGACCAAAATTTGGTTTCACAATCCAGTATATATATATATATATATATATATATAATATAGGTACTAGTACTACGATACTTATATTAATGCCGGTACTGAACTTTGATCGGTTATGATCGTCTTTTTTTTAGAGATTTGCAACGCCATATGTAACGATAAATGCGCTTGCATCTATCTATCTGGAACAAAAAACAGATTGAAAAATCAGTCAACATTAGAAATGGAAGAGGAGGAAAAGGCATGCGATGTTCGCCTTTCTTCCGTGCGGGAGGAGTCCAAAGGAGGTGATAGAGTTCTTCAACTACCCCATTCGACAGTCTACGACCAGTGGAAGGCTTGGAACTCTTTCAAAAGAATGATGATTCATCGCAAAACGAGTTCTCGGTCCTGGGGGCCACCAGGACCGACGAGTTTGTCGCCCGAGGTGAAGAGGAAGGTCAACAAGGACGGCAACAAGTCCTAACGCCAAGTTTGCCGCCGCGAGATGGTTGCTCCAAAGCAGACCATCGCCAACACCATCAACAAGGACCTGGGCAGGACTCGGCTCCCACCCACCAGTCGAGGGAGACCCAAGGCGTGGCTGTTGGAGAACCTCCCCTACCACTGGATCCCGGACTTGTGGCCCCCCAGCTCCCCCTGACTGCAACCCCTCGACTATTTCTTCTGGGGCATGGTCGGAGAACAAGACCAACAAGCACGCTCACAACACTCTCGACTCCCTCAGGGCCGCCATCGTGGAGGAGTTCGCCAATATGAAGAAGGACGTCGTCGCCAAGGCCTGCGGCCGCTTCAGGCACCGCCTCGAGATGGTCGTCGCCCGCTGATGGGGGCTATATTTAAAAATAAATATCTATATATG
>CP045901.1:11872448-11914021 GCA_013387185.1 Caligus rogercresseyi | reverse complement strand
TAGCAGTCAGCTTTGATTGCCTGGTGCATTTGATTACATCCAATACACATCAGCAAACAATGCAATGGAAAACTAGGAGTACCTAATAGTATTATATCATGGTATAGATATCTTCTCAACACTCGGAAGTCAAAGCGGATCTTAAAGGAGAGCAGATATGCATCAGGCCAACGCGTGGTAGTCCACAAGGAGGTGTACTTTCACCCTTATATGGAACATGATCATGATACCCTTCTGACCAAATTAAAACAGGACCCATCAAGGCAGTAGGCTACGCGGATGATATCATCTTATTAGCAAACGGAAATCATCCTCATACTCTTATCAATATAATGCAATCAGCAATAAATACAGTTCTAGACTGGGAAAAACGAATGGTCTAACCTTTAATGCTACTAAATTAATGCAATTGTTTTCTCAAAAGCCTACAAGTTGAGATCCAAACATTTTCCACGATTAAAATGGATGGTAAAGAAATGGTGTTCTCAACGCAAATGAGGTACTTGGGCATTTTATTTGACCAAGGACTTACTTGGACGGGCCACCTGGAAGAAAAGCTGCCAAATGTAGTCGACTATGGAATATGGCTAAGGCAGTCATAGGACAGAAATGGGGTTTAACGTCTGACAAAGTTCTGTGGCTATATGAAGCAATGGTCAGACCAATTATAGCCTATGGATGCTTAATATGGGGCCATTCCATCAATAACAAGAAAAGTACCATAAAGATATTAAACTCCATACAAAGAAAAGCACTGTTATCAATGTGCCACACACTAAATCAACTCCAACAGCCGGAATGGAATCAGTTCTTGGCATAATTCCCCTTGACCTTTTCATACAAGGACAAGCAACAAAATCACGATGGAGAACTAGGCATTTCTTAAAAGATACATGGGATGGTATTGGCAACCTTCCAAAACGCCGCGGTCACCGCTCTCCTGCGATAAAATACTTAAGGAAGCAAAAATTAATCAACAAAGTGACTATATAAAAGGCAACCTTATTTGGATGGACAATTCTCCAATTGAAAATCCTGATATGATAATTTACACTGATGGATCCAAAGATGAAAAGGGTAATACTGGTGCTGGATGGGCAATCACTATTGGTGATCTCTGCATTCATCACTCAATGGTATCTTTGAATAGAGAAGCATCAGTATTTCAAGCTGAGGTTTTTGCCATCAAGCAAGCAGTCGAAGATCTCAGAAAATTGGAAAAACATGGGAAAAAAGTTTTAATTCGATCTGATTCCCAATCCGCAATTGCTGCTCTTCTCAATCCACTTACCTAAGTGCTGAAGTCAGGGAGTGTAAAGAATCATATGCAGAGGAAAGAACGAAGAAATACATTGAATGGTGCAGAGGACACAATGACATCACAGGAAATGAATTTGCAGACTACCTTGCAAAAAGTGGCGCACAAAGCAACAACCGAATTTTTTTGGTGTGCCCCCAAGTTATATCAAGAAAACAATAAATGATTATTTTTATAAACGATGGTGTGATCGATATAAAGATAGTCTTCACATGAAACACACACATCTTATGTTAAAAAACCCAAGAGCAAAGGTTGTCAAACTTCACCGCGAGGACTGAAACAACTTATCCAAGCCTACACAGGACGTGGACCATTTCTCTCCCACCTAAGTAAATGGAAAAACACAAGTGCAACCTGTGATCTTTGCAAGGAAGAGCCACAGACTGCAGACCACCTGATTAACAGATGCCCTGCTCTGTCCCTCGAAAGGCATAAAGTGTCTCAAGAAGAAGACGCGGAAATCCAAATTCAAAAAAAAAATTAAATGTAAAAAAATGAAAAATATTATTGTAAATAATTTCAGTATTTAAGAAGGAATTCATTTTGCTGTTGTAACACAGATACCCCATTGTGTGGTTGTGTTCTTTACCTTAGTGTCTATTGTTTGTATGTACTATTGCAATCGGCAATAAATATCTAACTAACTAAACATATACATTTCCCAATGGCTTTGCTTCTTTTGATATGTTGATATATGTCCTGATTGAACGCCTACTTCATTCCTCAATTCACTATCATGTCTCATTGATTCCACACACACAAAAGCCCCACACAAAGCTCTACTCACTCTAACATTAATCTCAATAAGCCTTGTGGCCATGCATGAATTATTCTATTCTTATCTGTAATGCGTATATATATTTCTAAATGCAAACATTTCTCTTTTTTTCTTCTTCATTGTGAGATGTAGAGATTTGGAAGGCAACCATTAAAGGCCCATTAGCAGTGCTGGTCGAATTTACTCTGAAGTAGTATGTAATATAATACTTTTACTGCTTAGTAATATTTAAAAAATAGTTAGTATTACTTTCTCAAATTAATATACTACTTTGAGTAATATACGTTTTTTTAGCTTTCCGAAGCAATAAGTAAAGGCCATTGAAACAGGATTTGTAAAAATCCTCACCAAACCTAGTTTACATTTTTATGTCCACTGGGTGACGTCACATACATTCACAGTTCATTAATTTTCATCAAAAATACCTGTCGAATATTTTTTTCACGAAAGTAATATTAACTAGGATATTACATATTAATTATTACTTGAAAGTAATATCTAATATGTTTGTTCTCTCTAGTTAGTTGCAGTAATATAATAAGTAATGTATTACTCGCACGCGCGTTAGGGAACAACACTGCCCCTTCGATATCAAAAGCAACCAAGAAAGTTAGCTCCTCCTTGCTGTTTCAAGCACAATCTGATTAAACATAGTGAAAATGCCATTTCAGCAGTTAGAAATTATTATTATTATTGCTGTTTTATCTCCTCACAAATATCTTACTTTAATAATGTTGTATACAGCTTTAATGTGTCTAGTTTACATAATGCCGTATAAATGAATAAATAAGAACGCACGAGGGAAAAGTTTTTAAATGAGGACGGAAGGAGAAATTATACATGACATCTAATACATATATAAATATCCTTTTTTGAGTCGATGTCTTAATAATATATTTTTATTTCAAGGGATTACATTAAACACAATGAAGATATAAAAGGATTAGTATATTCTTTATCAATAAAAACTTTAATGTTGTGCTTGAAAAGGTCACAAAATAGCTATTTTTGATAGCATGTGTTGTATATGCATTGAAATTACACTTTAAAGGCGCATAGATAATTGCGAAAAAGACTTAAATGGAGGAGGAAAGATTCCGTCTATGCGTGGGGTATAATATTTTAGATAAATAAAAAATATATATCTTATTCCCCTTAGGAATATTTTCTTACCTCCTCGAACTTTTAACGTCGAAAGTTGAGGTAAATTAATGTTCTTATATATATATATATACATAAATATATATTTTATATTTACTTTTTATCTAAAAAAATAGAAAAATATAAAAATATTGTAAAAATATATTGCATCAAAATAGATAAATAGGAAGAAAATAATAACTTGATTTTTTATCATATTTAGTGTTTTTCTGATTTTTATGTACTTTTTTCTAAGTAGAAAACCTTTCAAATTCTAATTGTGGAGCTTAAAAAAGACTATTTTAAGGAAGGATATTTTTTAAAAGTAGGGAATATCTAAAATATACTTAAATTTTTAATTGCAGGTTACCTAATTATAAAAATGCTATTTTTTATTGAATACTTAAGTCCTTGAAATATATTTCTTGAAACAACTTTCAATATTTTAAGTCAGTGTTAAGGAGGAAATGTGTTTTTACACGACGAATTTTGAGTACAAAGTTTTGAATGGTTATAAAATCTTGAAATGTATCAGTATATTCAATCTTCCAATTTCTCTATTTTGACAGCTCTTTAACCTTCAACAGGTTTTTTTTGTCTGTTTTATATCCCTATTTTTATGAGTAACATTCTAGGACTTTCTGCTTTTAATCAAATCAATAAATATATATATCATTGGTGAAGTAGTCTCAAGATGAACCATCGTGGAAAAAGGCACTGCTTGTAATAATAGATTGTAAGATTTAAGTCTTAAGAAATAGTGTAACCTTTTTTTTAAATATCCTACACACCTTTCTTACCTCAAACATTGAGTTTATATTTTTATAACGTAAGAAGTCATAAACCGGCGTCAATACAAACAAAATGCACATATGCCTATTAAAGCTAGTGTATTTGTAGGCCTGACTGAGAAAAAAATCCAGAAAACACGAACAAATGTATAGAGGGCTTCGATTGGGGCTTCTAACGAAAGCCTTGATTGGCTAAAAAAATGTTGACAAAAATACTTGATTAAACCTTCATGGCGACATAAATTCCAGACGACAATAATTAAAATTGGAACAAATCCCTATATGACTAATTGTGTTATCACTTTTCCAATGCCAAAAAATCTATAGAATCGTTTTATAGGACTAAAATATATTCATTTTGGCAACTAATTTTACAGCTTTTGACCATTTTAAGACCCCATGAAATCATCATTTTCATTTATTTGACATGATCTTTTTCATCATTTAAATGAGGAAAATGCCTTCATTTAAATGATGTCTCATCTTCACTATTTATAATATATTTTGTTGTCATAACAAGGTTTCTTCTGTTCCATGACTTTCTTTGATGTGTTTTAATTATAAACGAGGAAAATATATAATTATACAAGACTTAGTTAGTTAGTTAGAAATTATATTGTGTATATAGACAAACTTATACAGTTATACATAAACTAAAGTAAGAACACAACCACACATTGGGGTATCTGTGTTACGACAGTAAAAGTAAGTAATCATATTTATATACTAAAAAATTCATTAAAACATTCTTCATCTTTGAACATTTTAAAAGCTTGATTATTTTGTTTCATCGTCCTCCTCTTGCGAAACTAGGTGCCTTTCGTAGGACAAAGCGGGGCATTTGTAGATTAAATGATGAGCAATCTGTGGTTCTTCCAAACAGAGATTACATATTTCACCGTGTTTTTCCATTTACTCAAATGAGAGAGAAATGGCCCATGCCGGTATAGGTTTGGACAAGAAGTTGGGTATCTTGATGTCGGTGTTTGATGGGGTTTGGCTTCGGGGGTTTAAGCATGGAGCGTGTATACTTCATCTTTTGGTCATTTCTGTATCGGTGACACCATTTGTTGTAAAATAAATCGTTAAGTGTATTCTTTATATAACTTGGAGGAACACCGACATTATTTCGGATTTTGCTCACACTTCCATTTTTTGCTAGATGACCTGCAAATTCATTTCCCGTTATGTCATTATGACCTTTGCACCATTCAATATGAATGTTTTTGTTCTTTTTTCCTTCAATCAGGACCTTCTTACAGTTCTTCACTACCTTGCTAGTTGTAAGGGGGTTGAGAAGAGCTGCCATCGCTGATTGGGAATCTGATCCAATTATAATATTTTTGAGAAAGCAGAGATTAAGGAGATCTTCTACAGATCTTGTAATTGCCACAACTTCTGCTTGAAATACTGATGCCTCTGTGTTCAACGATACCATTGAGTGGTGTATTGATATGTCACCCCTATTAATTGCCCATCCAGTTATAGTTAGTTAGAAATTTATTGCCGATTACAATAGTACATACAAATAATAGACACTAAGGTAAAGAACACAACCACACAATGGGGTATCTGTGTTACAACAGCAAAATGAATTCCTTCTTAAATACTGAAATTATTTACAATAATATTTTTCATTTTTTTACATTTAAATTTTTTAGAATTTGGATTCCGCGTCTTCTTCTTGAGACACTTCATGCCTTTCGAGGGACAGAGCAGGGCATCTGTTAATCAGGTGGTCTGCAGTCTGTGGCTCTTCCTTGCAAAGATCACAGGTTGCACTTGTGTTTTCCATTTACTTAGGTGGGAGAGAAATGGTCCATGTCCTGTGTAGCTTGGATAAGTTGTTTCAGTCCTCCGTGGTGAAGTTTGACAACCTTTGCTCTTGGGTTTTTTAACATAAGATGTGTGTGTTTTCATGTGAAGACTATCTTTATATCGATCACACCATCGCACAGTGGCTCACAGAGACCAAAAAAGTGAAAAAAGCTAATTAATTTACAGATTAGGTTGTATAAGGTGTCTAAATAGGCTTTTTTGGCCTGGTAAATCGATTTCCGGGGAAAAAAAGAACTAGGGTCACTTTGACCGGACCAAAGTAGCTCACAGGGACCCAAAAAGCGAAAAAGTAATTCATTTATAGATAAGGGTGTATGAGGTAGCTAAATAGTTTTTTTACCTTTCAAATCGATTTCGGGATAAAAAGTCAATCTGACTGGCCTATTACTAGTGGTAATAGTTTTTTGTGTACCAACTTGTACATGTATAGATTATTAATTTATTAATGGCACACTCTGACAATAACCTAATCTTTTTATATCTATCAAGGGTACACATAAAACTTTATTACTTTAAAACAATCTTAAACAATACATATATCAAAAAACACATTAAAAAAAGAAATTTATTTTTAACAATCTTAAACAAGATATCAAAAGAACACATTAAAAAGAACTTTAATATTTTAAGCAATAATCAGTGAGCCTTCAACTTTCTTGGACAGATTCTGTACATCTTTTGGTTTAGACTTCTTGAAGGCTTTTGAGGAAACAAGAAGATTCGACTTCACAAGCCACCAATTATATTGGTTTTCATTACATTCATTCTTGAAACTTTTGCTGTGTGGTTAAGCCTTGCTTTGCCAATCTCTTTGTTCATTGCTTCTTGGCTCTCTTCACTATATACTCCAATTGGGAGCTCCAAGTGAAGAGCAACATCTGCTCCATGTTCAAGCATCTTGTGCCAAAAAAAACACGCAAAATGACATTTCTTTGTTTTTCAATTATGTTGTAAAAAAATTGGAATATGTGCCTACGTTATTAAATGAATAATTCTACGTCATTTTCTGTTGAAAAGGGAGAAAATAGTAACATGCACATGAAGTTTTGAAAAGGAGAAATGCAATATTCAAGAATATTCGTGCTGTTAATCGGTACATGCGTGCAGAAAAGACAAGATAATTCCTGCACAAAAAACCGTTTTTTTAAATGCTAGAGTAACTTTGAGCAGCTGAAATGATTGAATATCTTTTATAGATTATATTGGTATCCCATTCCTTGCCTTACTTTGATGGAATGTAGTTTGAAGTTTTTAGATATACCTTTTTTGTAAAAAAATTTATAAAAAAAATGTGAAATTGGATCAATTTTTAAAATGTGAAAATTTGTCAATTTAATTATATAAATATTTTCAAAATTATATCTTCGAGTCGGTGTTTTAAGTAATATGTAAAGTTATTTTTACTGTTGTCAGTTTTGGGTCTAAAATAGATCTCATATGGTTAAGATGTTTTTAATACATTTTAAACTTCAGGCGTACTTGATTTCTGGCAACATACACCCGTTACATTAATGGGTATCTTTATAGTAATAATAGACTCATTTCTACATGAATTATGTTTTTCCTGTTAGTATATGATATAACAAAATTATACTGTAAAGATCACACCTATCAGAGAAATAATTTTTTTGGCCTTTTTTTCGCTTTTTTCAGTCCCTGTGAGCCACAGTGCATCGTTTATAAAAATAATCATTTATTGTTTCTTGACATAACTTGGGGGCACAGCAACAAATTTTCGGTTGTTGCTTTGTGCGCCACTTTTTGCAAGGTAGTCTGCAAATTCATTTCCTGTGATGTCATTGTGTCCTCTGCACCATTCAATGTATATGTTTTCCTCGTTCTTTCCTCTGCATATGATTTCTTTACACTCCCTGACTTCAGCACTTAAGGTAAGTGGATAGAGAAGAGCAGCAATTGCGGATTGGGAATCAGATCGAATTAAAACTTTTTTCCATGTTTTTCCAATTTTCTGAGATCGTCGACTGCTTGCTTGATGGCAAAAACCTCAGCTTGAAATACTGATGCTTCTCTATTCAAAGATACCATTGAGTGATGAATGCAGAGATCACCAATAGTGATTGCCCATCCAGCACCAGTATTACCCTTTTCATCTTTGGATCCATCAGTGTAAATTATCATATCAGGATTTTCAATTGGAGAATTGTCCATCCAAATAAGGTTGCCTTTTATATAGTCACTTTGTTGATTAATTTTTGCTTCCTTAAGTATTTTATCGCAGGAGAAGCGGTGACCGCGGCGTTTTGGAAGGTTGCCAATACCATCCCATGTATCTTTTAAGAAATGCCTAGTTCTCCATTGTGATTTTGTTGCTTGTCCTTGTATGAAAAGGTCAAGGGGAATTATGCCAAGAACTGATTACATTCCGGCTGTTGGAGTTGATTTTAGTGTGTGGCGCATTGATAACAGTGCTTTTCTTTGCATGGAGTTTAATATCTTTATGGTACTTTTCTTGTTATTGATGGAATGGCCCCATATTAAGCATCCATAGGCTATAATTGGTCTGACCATTGCTTCAAATAGCCACAGAACTTTGTCCGACTTTAAACCCAATTTCTGTCCTATGACTGCCTTAGCCACATTCCATAGTCGACTACATTTGGCAGGTTTTTCTTCCAGGTGGCCCGTCCAAGTAAGTCCTTGGTCAAATAAAATGCCCAAGTACCTCATTTGCGTTGAGAACACCATTTCTTTACCATCCATTTTTAATCTTGGAAAATGTTTGGATCTCAACTTGTAGGCTTTTGAGAAAACAATTGCATTGGATTTAGTAGCATTAAAGGTTAGACCATTCGTTTTCCCCCAGTCTAGAACTGTATTTATTGCTGATTGCATTATTTTGATAGAGTATGAGGATGATTTCCGTTTGCTAATAAGATGATATCATCCGCGTAGCCTACTGCCTTGATGGGTCCTGTTTTAAATTTGGTCAGAAGGGTATCCATGATCATGTTCCATATAATGGGTGAAAGTACACCTCCTTGTGGACTACCACGCGTTGGCCTGATGCATATCTGCTCTCCTTTAAGATCCGCTTTGACTTTCCGAGTCTTGAGAAGATATCTATACCATGATATAATACTACGAGTATTAGGTACTCCTAGTTTTCCATTGCATTGTTTGCTGATTGGTATTGGATGTAATCAAATGCACCAGTGCAATCAAGCTGACTGCTAGTGTACATTGTTGTTGAAATATAGCATTTTCGATGGTTTCCGTTACCTGTGACAGAGCCGTCTCGGATGATAAACCCTTAGTGTAGGCATGTTGGGAATATAATTGCCCATCCAGACCCAGTATTACTTTTATCATCTTTTGAACCATCCGTGTAGATAATTGTATTGGGATTGGGGATTTCAAGGTTGTCCACCCAAATGAATTGTCCCTTAATGAAGTCACTTTCATGGTTTGTGATGGCTTCCTCCAGAATTTTGTCGCTAGAGAACCTATATCCACGACGTGTTGGAAGGATGCCAATACCATCCCAGGTGTTCCGCAGGAAATGTCTTGTTCTCCATCTTGATTGTGTTGCTTGCGCTTGGACATATATATCTAGAGGAGTTATACCCAGTTCTGCTTCCATCCCTGCAGTCGGTATTGAGCGAAGTGTATGGTTCATTGACAGAAGTGCTTTTCTTTGAACTGAATTTAGGATCTTAATCCCGTTTTTCTTGCAGTAATAGAATGTCCCCAAGTAAGGCACCCATATGTGATGACTGGTCTGACCATTGCTTCATAAAGCCATAGGACTTTATCCGGAGTTAAGCCCCATTTTTGGCCTATGATTGCCTTAGACATATTCCATATACGAGCACACTTTGCTGCCTTTTCTTTGAGATGTTCTGTCCAGGTTAGTCCTTGATCAAAGGTTAAGCCTAGATATTTCATTCGTGGTGAATATTCAATTACTTTACCATCTATTTTTAAGCATGTAAGTATTTAGACCGGAGTTTGTATGCTTTGTATTTGTATGTTTGTATGCTCTATGGCGTTTGATTTGATTGGATTAAAGGTAAGGTTATTTCTTCTTCCCCACTCAACAACCGTGTTGATTGCCCCTTGCATTGCATTAGCAAGTGTGGTGGGATTTTTTCCACTTAATTATACAAGACTATTTATGTATATATCAAAATAATGTCCATCTTAATCCTAATGATAAATTTATAGTTAAATAGTCCAGCGTTTGAATGAAAGGCACTAATGATATAATAGTAAGGAATACTGTCCTCTGCACCTCGGACTCCAGGATAAGAAGTGGAATGAACGATCTCGGATGACATAAATCTATGGGCTGATCTTCTGCTGTCAACATGGCAAAAACATGGAATTCATCTCCTGAGGCAGGCAACCACCCTTCTAGAAGTAAGGCGAGCGGCAACAAGGCTTACAAGGATCTCAAGATATCTCTAATTTTTAATAAATTAAGTGTTTGTTTTTCTAATTTATTTATCTTTTTATTTATTTAAATATTTATATTTATTTAAATTAATTTTATCACTTTTAGTAGCTATAAAGCTAGTGTCATATTCACACCAAATATAAATCATTACACTAAAACACACTATGAAATATATAATAGCATTTTTACAATGATATATTATTATAATTAAGATCATAGAAAAGACAAGTGCAGACAAACGGATGGCGATGCAAGAACAATTCAAATATATCTATTTAAAAGTAATAATCACACCCTAACTTTTCAAATATCACAACCATGTAAGAGCTCAGATTCCTCTCAATGACATGACCTGGATTATGGTTGGTGCTCATCGGGCTGACAGAATCCATAAATTGCTACTGTTAGACAGGCTCTCGACAGTCAATCAGATTGTTGTGAGGCAGTTGCCGCTTGCCATACTCCAACACATATTCGTTGAACGAGGGGGAGGTGTGAATACGGTATTCTTAGGCCAATGTGAACGAGCTGTGTCGTTGCCACGAAAATAGCAAAAATTTGGAACTCGGCTCTGGAGTTGCAACAGACGAAATTCTGCCAAGAGAAATGCCAATATAATTTCTGAGGAGATAGTATCTATTACTATATATATATATTATGTCTGTCTTGGGTAATTCCATGACAGCAATTGACACTCACTGGGATCCGTTTAGGTGCGCTCAAAGCTCTGGAAAACGCCAAAAAACCACTGCCCATATTATACTATAACAGACGAGAACTCCCTTTATAGTGGATTCTTATTTCTCTGTATATCAAAATACTCAGCAGATAATCAATTTTCTTTTGAGTATAATTCTTTCACAATAATGAAATGGCACTTTGAAATTTTCATTTGCCTGAATTTTCGTTGGAAGGTAGTCCGATTTATGGCTTCCATCAATAAAAAATATTTAGATGGAGGATATAAACAGACTTCTAACTGGAGGAATGTATAGCGTTTTAGTATGTTAGTAAAACTGAGTAATGTCGTCATTGGCCTCACACCACCTATCTGGACAACGTTTGTGTGCGGAGTCAGACTTTAGATTGCCGGTTACTGATCTCATAAGTCAAACTCTAACATCAGGAGGCTAATTTAAACAATGCTTTGTATACTAAATGGGGTTTCCTTCAATTTTTATCAATATATACTTACAATAAAACAGAGAAGCATTCCTAAGTATAAAAACCGAATCTGTTGCGTAAAATAAAAATAAAACATGAATATGCATTTAAGTTTCAACTTAATGTTAACATTTCATTGTTTTAGTTGTGTGGTACTACATATTTTCTAGTTATTTCATGTTTTTTGAAACTTCAGATATCATTATGAATATTATTATCATTATTATTTGCACGTCATCAGAAATCTGTAGTATGAATATATTTGTCATATGAGAATAAACCATAGAGGTATAAAGATATAGAGAGCTTATTTCCTTCAATAGCAGAGAAATATCGTCGTTCAGCTGTCACCTGTGCCCAAAATAAACGAAGTAATTTATACTACGTCATTTATGCTGATCAGAGAGATAGAAAGATTTGTTTATAATGGGCACAAAAGCGTACTTCTCTGAAGAATCCAATAAGCTCACTATATGTCTTTAAATCTCTATGGCAGACACACATTACAAAATGTATTTCTCCCCCGCTTGCCGGTGTGACGTCATTAAAAATCACTGGCAGAGGAGTATCCAGCTCTCTTGGCAACATGGACGATTCTTGTATTTGCAATATACCTTGATTTGAACCATTTTATTCTTCTCGAACCTGTAATATATTTTTCTTAAAAAATGCCATCCTGTTCATCTTTTCAAATGGGTCTGTAGTCCCATTATTGACGGTGCAGCAGCATGTCGCCTTAATTTCTCCATATTTACATAAATGCACATAAAAATAAACAAATAATGATATGTTGACAACCTTCAAGGCATTCTTCAATAACAAAATGGTGAGAGAAATCCTAATATTTACACTGGCTCAGTACGTAGAGTTATCAACACAACATGAGTGTGTAGTTTTGTTCCTTATAAGGAATGAATGAACCTATAGATTTGGTAAACAAACATCCATCGCGTTTTTTTTTTACATTTATATTGACAAAGCATCATATGACGTCATAAGTATCATTATAAATCATTTAAGCAAAAACAGAAAGAAAGAATACAGCACAGAGCAAGAAAATCAATAACAGAACCTAAGGTTTTTTTAAAACATGATCTCCATTCCTAACAATTATTGCCATATTAAAGACAGTCTGGTGCCAGCTCACAGTCCAGATCCTTTGGATTTTCATTTAGGGACTGCAGCATAACATGAAAACCCTAGATTCTAATGTGTCCAAACCTTCACTGAAGGATATAGCCACGATCAAAACATTTGCAAGAATGTCCTGAAGCGTGCGTCGTTCTGTCTCCAGGATGGAGCGAGTCCTTTCCAGCAACTTTATAAGGCTTCAAAATACTCTTACGATGTAGGACAATTGACAGGATCTCCTTGTTTGTATAACCGTCTTGTACAGTGCTTTTAAGATGTTTTTATTAGTCAGTTGTCTCTGAAGAAGCCCCCCTTCAACATCTCTTATGTGTTTTATATTGTGAATAAATCGAAGTATACTTTAAGTCTCCGTCTCGACTCCTTATTTCTGCAGGCTTCCTCATCATATATATTATTCATATATTCCCTCAGGTAACTGTGGAATACCTTAACAATAAATGTTAAATAATCATACAAAACCATTTCCCCTTAAAATGATGTATCTATAAGGGAGTTTTACATATTTTAAGCACTTCTAATTCACAATTTAAAAAATTACATTTCTGATGGAACACATTGCTTAGGTTTCTTTGTACTTTTTAAATCCATTGTGTTCATATGGTTTAAAATGTATTGATCAATGTTCATTAGTATTTCTAATTTGCAATTAAAAATACATTTCTCATGGAACACGCTGTATAATATTGTAAAAAAAATGTACATATTTATTCGTAATTTATGATATGATATATATTTACGTAATCTAAGGATTAGCATATAGGTATATGCATTATATACTTTTGTACTTTGCAAAGAGTACTAAACATTCTCAGCTCAATTTGAAGACTTTAACTTCAAACATCAATTATAAAGTTAAAGTTAAAAGAGCTGGAGAAAAAATGTATTTTCATAAATTAATTAGACTTTCTTGTCAGTACTTCTCAACATATATTAAACTAATGCTGTATAAAAATATGTACCTGCAATGTATTTCGACGTTGCATGGATTTTTATTTATTTTGAATACTGTTGCCCATAAAGGTGTTTAGTTTCAAATAAATTAGGGCTTCATTGATCCTTTGTTAAATATTTGAAAATACTATAAGGTAAAGTTTTAAATATTATATATATACATATATATATATATATAGGTATATATCATTATTTAGTTTTGTGTTCATTGAATGGTGATTAGGAAAGGTATTTAAATAAGTCAATATAAATGGACCAACCCATTTGTGTATTTTATGATCACTAAAACATGATAGAATACATTATATTAGAGAAAATTCTGCATTGCTTTAATTCAATTAAGAATTATTCACAAAAAATAATTTGGCTAAATTCCAAATACTTTTATATGAAGTATATATATGTCTGTGCTTTCTTTCGTATAATCTGCTTTAAATATGGATAAACCCATGCCTGTATTTTCAAAACCATCTAAATCGTAATTTAGAGAATATATATGTTATTGTTTAGAATTTGTTACAAAAATGGCTTTGATTGATAGTCTATTCAAATATTATCCTTCTTTAGCAAACCTAACTGTGACTCACTTTCTTTTTACAAAAAGATTTCAAATACTCATTTAATGATTCCCAAAAACTTATAAATCAATAGATTAATACATATATAGACTTTATTTTCTACATTGATCTTATTTAAATGGAATATTCCTGATAAAAAAATATTATCTAATAAAAAATAGTGAATTTAAAGCATTTGAAAGAATATTATTGAACATTTAATTTATGTATACAAATCCTAGTGCAGGAAAATAATGTATTTAATACGACGTGCATGGTTTATTTATTTACGAGTGTATATAGCCTTCTTGGGTTCATATACATTCATGTATTTAAAATAAATCAATATTAAATAAGCACAATATAACAGAACATGCCATAATTGATAGACTTTGTGTCTAATATAGAATATACAGGGCTTTGCCGGTAAATTGAGACTGTTTTCAAGGTTAAATTTAAGTTATATTTGGTTTGAATTTGGCGCCAATTTCTACACCATTGGAATTAGCTGACAATTATCTTTCGTTTGACACTACTTGAGTTACAGTGGTGTGAGTAAGAGCCCTGGAGCAAGAGAAAAGGTCCGTCATCATCGTTCTCACCCGTGCTCCCTGTCAGTGATGTGGTGGCTGCTGCTCGGAGATTCAGGGCAAGAATTGAGGCTGTTATTGAAGCCAAAGGAGGGCATATATAAAAATATGAATATATGTTACTTTATTAAACTTTTTTTTTAAATTTCATCCAATTAAAATAAATTAATAACCTATTTACAGTCATTTTCGTTTTTCATTGTAACAGTCCCAATTTACCGGTAAAGCCTTATATATATATTAAAAATAGAATTTGAATAATTTATAATGATGTGACCTTGCAGACCTAAAATAAACTTGGCAGTCCCACAGAGCTCAGTGGCTGTGACAGGCCCCAGGCCTTTGAGAGGTTGACACCAGCAACACAGTTAGTAGAGACGGGCTTTTTGAAGCACTGCTGGTATGCTAGCTCTCTCTCTCTCTCAGGAGGGCAGCTCTTCACATTGAAGGTCTTCAGTGCGGCCATAGCATTTATTAAAGATAAATGAACAGCTAGTTAAAAAGTAAACAAGACATTTAAAAGTTTTTATCGTAAACATAACAAAAACTATTTCTAACTTAAAAAAATATTAAATTATAATGATTTTTTGTTAAAGACCGGTCTGCCTCAAAAGGGGACATTTTTTTTGTTTGGCACGACGCCCATAAATCGCATGAGACACGAGGAAAAATATTTCAAGGGATTGCTTTTAATTTGAAGATTAAGTTCATAAATATTTTCTACTACTCAGCATCCAAATTGAAAAAATATCCTTTCAGTGTATGGTAAGGGGTCCTTGTTTAAAGAGTAGCCATATAGTGTTTAATTAATCAAATATTTGGACGCAAAGTAAAGTAGCCATGTCTATAGGAATGTTATTTCCTCTTCTTTTGATGTTCATTAATTTGAAATTAAATTACAGGTCCCGTGAGTAAAAGTATACATTCAATGGCTTTATATACATCATAATGCATACAATATGTATACGAGAAAAAAATATATTTGAGTAAATGTTTACTCTTATCTTTAACAATTATATTTTTCTATAAACAGTTATTCTTTAAACATACATGAGGTAAAAAAACCTTCTTGAATAAATATACATGTAGTAATATTCGGTTGAATTTTCTTCATTCAATACATAACTCAAGAAAGAAATACTCATTACAAAAATGCAAATATGTATTTTGAATAACATGAAGGTTAAAGATAATATCTCTCTCTCTCTCAAAAATTATTTCCCTCTACCGTAATTATTCCTTAAAACGCTATGTATGGAGGATATTACGAGGCTGTTTCGGATAAATATGCGGAAAAAAAATAATCATAAAATATAATTTCAATTATAACGAAAACAACTTTAACAAATCTTTTCCTCATGACTTCTGCCGATTCGAATACATTTCTCCCACCTCTCAACCCACTTCCTGAAGGCCTCACGGAACCTGTCTTCCGGGATGGCCCTCCCGATCCGGGTCCACTCCTTCTGGACGATCTTGTCGACGATCTCCACGCCCTCGAGCATCTTCTTCATGACGGGGAAGTAGAAGAAGTCTGCAGGGGGCAAGGTCAGGAGAGTAGGGTGGATGATCGATGACCTTGATCCCCTTCTTGGCTAAGAACTCCTTCGTGCTATTTGCCGTGTGGCACGGAGCACTGTCGAAGTGGAAGTACCAGTCTCTATTGGCCATTTCAGGTCGCTTCTCCTTGAATTTCTTTAAAAACATGTTCATGACATCCTTGAACACGGCCGCAGTAACGGAGGTCCTCACGGGAGATAGTGCTGGAAGATCACACCGCAGTTGTCGAAGAAGCTGAAAACCATCTGTTTCTTCCTTGATTATTGCCGCTTGAACTTCAGGGGCGGATTGGAGCCCTTCGGGAGCCATTGAGATTACCCTCGTTTGGACTCAGGAGTGAAGAAAGACACAGAGGTTTCATCCATCGTCACAATCTTGTCCAGAAACCCCAATCCGAGCTCAAAATTGAGTTTCAAGAAGGCTTGTGCGCACCTCACTCTTTCATTTTGTGATCCTCTGTGAGCATCTTGGGGATCCATCTTACTGACTTGATTGAGACCCCAAGATTGTCATGGAGGACGTGGAAAATGGTGTTGATCGACGTCTCGAACTTGATAGCCAGTTCTTCCATTGTCACTCGACGGTCGGCCTCCACGTACACCCTCACAGCCTCAATAAAGTCGTCGGTACGGACCTTCCTCCTCCCGTTCGTGCTCCTCTTGTCTGAAGAGTCCTTCCCGGCCTTAACTAATGCTGAAATGCGGTAGATTTGGCTTTGAGAGATGCTGTTGACCTCAAAGGCCGTGTCGACCATGGTCTTGATCTCCTTGGGAGTCTTCCTGGCCTTGGCGAGGTCCTCGACGAATTTGTGGATGCGCAACATTTCTCTTTTTTGAGAAAATTTGACCCAATGTTACAAAATAACAAAAACAAAAGCTTGATTTTCATAAAAAACAAAGTTGTAAATCGGTTTCGATACATAAAAAGAAATCAATCCAATTTGTCTGAGCTTTAATTTAAGTCTATGATTTAGAAGATTAATGCAATATTTTGCAAGATATAAACTGATTCGCATCATTATCCGAAACAACCTCGTACATTGCAGTTTTCTAAGTGCTACGTGATTCTTGATGGCAGTTGTAAAACATGTCAACAAAGAGTGGGACTCCTTTGTATTAAAATAAATAGTAATTATAAAAGATTAAAAAGCTTTGATTGTAGTTTTATAGTTATTCGATATATATTTAAAAAAGCAACCTCAATTTAGATTCATGACCAAATAATGATATTATGACTAAAAAATCAGAAAATAATATTTCAAGGTCATTAAAGCCTTTAAATCAATGAACACATTATTTTAAATTCATAAAATTCCATGATATATATATATATATATATACAACCTCGTATATATTGTATACGATGACGTTTTACAAATGACTTTGTTTATATTGGACACAGGCAACAGCTGAACGACGATGTTTCTCTGCTATTGAAGGGAATAAGCTCTCTATATCTTTATATCCTTATGATTATGTTCCAATGTAGATAACATTTCATTATATACATCCATTTAAATTACACTATTTACTTCTTCAAGCTGGTTGAATGCTTTTTTCTCATGCTTCAGGTCTCTGTGGGATTAACGGAGAAACTTTCAACTACCAAACAGTATCAACTTTAATTTAAACATTTTCCCTATCTTATGGACACGTCAAATTTGTCAGTTCATTCAATTTTGCAATTTTTTGCCCCTGGAAGATCTTATGAAGGCAAAAGAATATCCCTTAAAAAATCAATAATTATCCTTGTCATTCACAATAAATGAAAAGAGTAACTAGTAAGGGAGGCATATACAAAAGTTTATGGATATAATCAACGTCATGGATATATTTATGAACCATGGAGTCAATATCAAAAACTCCCCACATTTAAAACAAAGAATGAATATACAATTAATCATATGTGACTTATTTTGAAAGAAAAATTACTGTACGGAAATACAAATGTGAAAACAAACGTAAATAAAGAATAACTTATAAACATAGACATGACTATCCCCTTTCTTCTTTTATCTTCTTTAAACCATAAAAGAACCCAGGTAGAAGCTGTTATTTAAAAAAATATTGTTCATTTCTTGAATCTAAATATTAGTGATGAAAATTGAATAAAATAAAAACTCATAAAGTAATGATGTTTAAAGTTATATAAGTAACTTATAAGTAAAATATGCGAGCAAGCTATGCGTACTATGTTAGAGCCTTTTTGCAAAGTGAACTCCTTCAGAGTTGGTAATGCTTCGACGGCTGACAGGAACACTCTAAAGAAGTACTCCATATTAATGATCCCAAGTTTCAACACTGGAACACTAAAAGCTGTGACCTTTTGATTAATATAACCGGAAATCCCAAGAATATTCCATCATTGATTCCCTTAGGAGATGAAATAGAATCGTTGGAATTTCTAAGGCAAACGAAACAATGTGCTAACTGTTTTATGTTTGGGCACTTTAGATCTACTTGTCTGAAAAAAAAAGATCTGTCAAATTTTATAAGTCATGGATACTTGGAAGAATAAAAAGAATTGAAAGAAAAGAGCTTTCATTCTTCACAAAGGTCGAGGATTCCATTAATACACTAAATCAGCAGAGTGAGAACGAAGATGTGACATCAGTCAATGAAACTAATATCGTTCATAATGATAAATCAGAAAATGGCATTCCTATTTCATCGAAGTCTACTCGGCAAAAATTAATTACATCAAAAATATTTCTGTTCAAGGACCCGTTTCTCAGATGAGGGAGCCCTCGAAATTGATTCCCCCAGCCTTCAAGTATCTGCGGATTTATCCAAAAAGCTTCCGTTAACTAAGAAAATCGATAAAATTGTGTGCTCAAATGAGGGAGTAGCTGATAATGGATCCCCCAATCCCCAAAAAAGTATTGAAACCCCCAAAAACATCCTTTGTCTGAAAAAATTACAGCATTGGGTCGGACAAGATCTCAATCACTTCCTAAAAGAAATAGGAAGGACTCCTGTAATGTTCAAGACAGCGAAATATCTAATCTGAAGAAAAAACAAAAAAGGATGCCGAACCTTCAGAATCAATATAAAATAACTGATTTTTTCCGACAATAATTTCCAACGAATTGGAATCAAACTTGGGCTTATCAAAAGTGTTATCACTAAATGTTAGAGGTGGTAAGGATAGACTTGTCAGACACGCCCTTATGAACATCTCCTATCTTTTAAACCGGATATCTTATGTCTCCAAGATATCAGCACTGAAGTTTCCTCTACTTGTAGTAATAATTGTAAAATTTGTCTTCCGAATTTATTCTTTCACTTCTTCACAGGTTCTGGGAAGAGAGGTGTAATAACGTTTGTTACTAAAAGCTTAGCCAAACCATTGTTTGCTAAGGAATATAGTAAAGACGGCGATTGGCATAAGATCATTATGAATACTTCTGGTTCCACACTGTCAGTTGTTAATGCATATGGTCCTAATATTAAATCTGCTGAGTTTTTTCAAACCCTCATAGAGGCACAACAATGCCAACATCTCCCAATGCTACTGATCGGAGATTTAAATGTCGACATTGACAAACCTCCAAAAAACTATCCTAATTATTCTAGCCTTAGGGAAGTAATCCATAAGTTCAGCCTTGTCGATATTACCAAAAAATTTAATCCGGACGATAATGTATCTTGGAGTAGTGGGAAAAAATCTTCGAGGTTAGATCTGGCATTATTATCTCCTGGTCTAGTTCACCAAATAAAAAGTGCTAGATACAGATCCGATCCCTCAACTGACCATAAAATAATTGACATCACCCTACGTTATGTTCCAAAGAAAAATACCTTCAAAATTCCGAAATGGGTTCTTGAAGATGATAAATTTTCTATAAAGTTAAGGTCTAAGAGGACAAAATTTGATCTCTCCTAAAGGAGCATATTCTCTCCTGGTACATTTGGTTATGAAAACAGTTAAGGGTTATTTAAAGTCTGAGAAAAGGAAAGCAGCTCGTCTGCAAAGCAGTATTGAGAATGCTTTGAGCGGCACTTCGATATTCATCAAAACAATTACTACAGATTTAATAAATGAATACAGAGTCACTGACATCGCGGAAACAGAAATGGCAAGAAAAAGAGACATCGAAACGAAAGTTTCCCTTAAATATAAATATCTCCCTCGTAATGAGCATTGTTCTGCATCGACTATAAAAAACATTATTGCCGGAAATAGGGTTTTAAGTATACCTTCGGATATATTGCAATTTTTTCATAATCGGTTCTCTGATATATTAGGTGGAGACAGATCCAACTTCCCCAAAAAGAAAAATCCTGCTACGTCCAAGGTGTATACGATGGAAAACATTATAGATTATATCAAAAAAGACTATAAAGACTACAAAGCGTCTGGTCGTGATGGTATCTGTGGACGTGTTTTTACCCTTGCTCCAAAAGAGATAACGCCGTATCTCTTAACCATAGGAAATTTTATGGAACAATCAGGAAGAATGCCCCGTACTCTTTCCAGGGGTCGTATAGTTTTGCTTCCGAAGAAGGGAGACGGGACAAATTTTAATCACTGGAGACCCATAACCATTTTAAATGACGCGTACAGAATTTTAGCAGGTGTTTTAGCTAAACAGATCGAACCCATTTTAAACTCAAAAATAGGAGGAGAACAGAAAGGTTTTCTTAAGCGTAGGAAAATTACTGATATTTCTAGAAATATTTCCACAGCAATAGAATCCATTAATCGTCGTAAAAGGTATGGTGCCTTGGTTGCAATCGATTTCAGGAAGGCGTTTGACTCCATTCGCCATTGTCATATTTTAAAGTCAATTAAGTGTCTTCTTCCAAAACGTTTTTTTAACCCCATCAGGGCTCTATTGTTCGATGGCTCATCTATCCTTTCACTCGAGGGTATCAACAGTCCTCCCATTCATCTTAAGAAGAGTTGTAGACAGGGATGCCCTGTAGCTCCTCTTCTATTTGTGGCAGCGATTAATGAACTCTCGAAAACATTAATTAGAAAGTACTCGGGATTTGGAGTGTCTTTTAATGGTGTGAGACATCTGCTCGACCTTTACGCGGACGACGTAACTCTCATGGTAGAAGCCAGCTCAGAAAAACAATTAGTAAAGAGAATTGAAATACTGCTCTCGTCCTTTACCAAATTCGAACATAATTCCGGTCTGAAAATTAATTACAACAAGACGGCCATACTCCCGTTGGGTTCCTGGACTCCAGATAGTTCTTCTTTAATTCATAGTTGTCGGGTTGTGTCTTCTGTATGCATTCTTGGTATTGAATGGAGGAAAAATGGTGTCTCAGAGGGTAATTGGTCTCAAATGAGTCGGATGGTTTATAATAAAGTGAGGCAATGGCGCAATCTTTCTCTGCAGAAAAGGATCGACCTATATAATACCCGAGTGATTCCACTGGTGATGTATAGAGCCACATCCATCCCGTTTATTGCTGAATTAGCAATAGAAGAAGACTCTTGGCTGCGCACTCTTTTTCATAAGTCATATCTACCCTCCTTAAAACGTCCTAAAATTTTTGCTGGAGGTGGGCTTTGTCAGTTAGGCTCTATCTTACCCAAATGTTATCTACGAATCGTAGAAGAAATGGGCGTTTTACACGACAAAGACTGGAGAATATTTTATACATCCTCCGAATTTTACAATTGGTTCCATATGGGTACTCCTTTAACGAATTCAGATTTGGAAGCATTTTCTCCCTTTTTAGCTTCAATACAAAGAATCATATGGACGGTTCTGCCTAATTTCTTTTCTGATACTGTTGTGGATGTAATTTATGAAAATAGGGAAAAAGAACCTTTTCTCAAAAAATTTGGATCTCCTGTTGCATTAGAGAGAATCGCTTTATCTCAAAATATTCTAACACTCCATGACCTGAGATCGGCTCCTGTCTTCAATGTAGGTAGGTTTCGATTTCCTTTAGAACGTTCATGCAATGATTTTAGTCCGTCCAAGCCTTGGTTTTTAAAATTTTATTCCCATAGTGAAGATTCCTTTGGATCTATATCAGAGAGCTTCATACAATTGCTTGATCTCCCTCAATCATGGAAACAGAGGATTTTTCGGTCGACGTGTGGTATAATTGATAGTGCCAAATTTACAGCTCAGTTTCAGATTTCTGCTCGTTTACTTAGATTTTATTACCCTTGCAATAACTGTGGGGCTTTATTCAACTCAATCATTCATGCCTTTGCTGAATGTCCTGTTCTTATGGTAGTCAAGCGTTTTATTCAAATAAATGTGTGCGAAAATGAAATAATTACCTCAAATCTTATAAAAGCCTTTATTTTGTTTGGTGTTTATAAACGTAAATATAATGCCCCCCCTATCCAAAAAGCTATTGACACAGCACTTTTAAATATAAAATCGTTAGTTGCAAAAAAATTACGACAAACTCTTACATCGAGGTCGAGGACCTAAGGGCAATAATCATTGGAGCCGCCGCCCGCTACTCAGCTCTGCAAATTAAGATTCCGAACGCAACATCAGATGATTGGAAATGGGCTGGAAATGTCGTCCGATTCGTACCATCGAGATCAATTCATTTTTAAAATCAGCCAAGAGGATCTTAAGAAAATATCGGCGTTTTTTAAGGAACAAATAAATTGTCATTTTATATTTAGGTCATCACTTTTTAACAGTAAATTTGAACTATAACGTTCATTTATGTTTTTACGCAACTGTTGAAGAGAGTTTTATTTTATATATATATTTATTTTATATATTTATTTGTATTTTAGTGTAGTTTGTATTACACTGTATTGTTTGTTACAAATACTGAATAAAACTTCGTGACCGAAAAAAAAAAATGTAACTTTTTCTAAATGATCAAACCCAAAAAAGTTTTGCTTCACAACAAAATCTTTGAACCAATTGGTGGGAGAGGGGTCAAATCCAAATTCATTTTTCTACAATCATTTAGTTTCTAATGCCGCAATTTTCGCTTTGGGTGCACGTTTGATATATCAATATTTTTTTTTTTTTTTGGCCATAAGGCGATACTTTATTAATTTCTATAAAGATTTATATAGACATGACGGAAAGAACATTCTACTAGACAGATAAAACAGGAATCAAATAACAAAAAAGCATATAAAATTTTAAAAAGTAATCACAAACACTTTCCAATTGGATAAAAACTTTTTTGTAAAACACGAAGATATAAATTAATAATATTGGAAACGCCAGAAATGTCGTGGTCATTGGAGCTTCTTTTGGCATATAAAATTTGCTGGGTTTTGGTGATGATTGCGTTGATGACGGCCTCCATTTGACCAGTGTAAAAGGCTATAAAATGGTCCCTCGTTGGAGTATAAAAGTTATATTGGAGGCGAAGAATTTCTCCAGTTTCGGTATAAACTTCCTGTAGCTTGGAGCAATCAAATAAAAAGTGATCCGTCGTTTCCCTGTTATCGTGGCAAAATCTACAGAGGCTCTGTGGGCCAGAGAAGAACTTTTCCCGAACTTCAAGTGTCCCAGTGAGCACTCTATATTTAAACCATCTTTCAGAAGATGAGAGGAGGGGATTCTTAATCATTTTAGTACTCATGCTCACTGTTAAATTAAGTTGTCTTCTTTTAGGTAGTTAATGAAGGGTTCTAAGGTAGGTGTTTGGGAGAGACTGCGAAATTTTGAGGATGGTGTGTTAAACAATTTTAAACGAAATGGGACTTCGGGCTTGATTATTGGAACATGTTTCCCGAAAAAGTGAGTATATCTTTGAAAAGCTAGTTTGTAAATGAGAAGTTTTTATTAGCTGTTTCAGCGGCAAAGTTCAAGCTCCTGGAATATGTATTTAAGTCATTAAAACACTCTCGTGTGGGCATTTCCCATTTAAGAGATATTTCAAAGTTCTTAATACTTGATTCCAGGCTGTTACAAAGTTTTTGTATACGCGAAGAGTATTGAGAAAGCTCATGGAACACCTTTTTCAAACCCGCATATGGATCACTACGGTAATTTAAGTTTATACATTTGACTAAGTGTATACTCCAGAATTCATCCATTGCCCAGAGTTTTTGTATCCAATAAAGATTCAATGATTTCCATAGGTCTTTGAAGGATAAAATGGAGAGGCCACCATAAGAAGAGGGATTGTGAAGTCTTTCGAATGATATATTTCTTTTCTTGTTTAAATTGAAAAACGCTTTTCCGTATTTAAAATGTCTTGGCATAGGCTGTCATCTCGGAGGAGATGTGTAACCTTTGGAATTATATACACATTCCATGCTTGGATTTTATCCCACATGTTGAGGTTCATAGACGAAAAAAAAATTAAGGCCTTTTAATTCTTACTTTAATCTCATGAAGATTTTTCTCCGTACACTTATCTCCAACCCAGGAGCCCAGTAGGTAGATACATGTTTTTGATTTGAACATAGGCCATGCTTTCTCAATTATTTCTCCGTAATTACTCAGGATCTCCGTTTTCTCCTCGTTAACTGTGAGGCCTGCCTCAATCGAATACTTATTAATAATTTTCATTGTGTTTGTATGGATCTAATAGTTTCTAGCGGACTGCCTCCAAAAATCAAAGTCATGTCGTCAGCATAACTGAGACATTTTTGATTTAGGTTTGGCGAAAAGCCATTGATCTTGCTGTCAGTGTTTAATTTTATTATTAACGGATCCAAGCAAAGCACGAAGAGAAGTGCTGCGCTTGGGTCGCCTTGTCTAACGCCTCGTTTGTTCTCAAAGAAGTCCATTTGACTCCCATAGTGAATAAGAGTTTTAGATCTGGCTAAGATAGGACCAACCATTCGAATGATAAAATCGCCAAATCCTTTTTTAAAAAGGGTATGAATGATAAATTTATGTGATAGCGTATCAAAGGCTTTGGCAAAATCTATTGTCATCACAGAAACTTTATCCATGGACTCTAATAGGGTTTGTAGACCAAACGTAATGTTTTCCATACGTTTTGTTTTATAAAACCATATTGACTAGGATTTAAAATTTTGGATAAAACGAGGCTCAAACGATTCGATAAAATTATTGAGAAAATTTTAAAAATACAATTCTGCATTGTGAGTGGGCGAAGATTCCTCAGATGCCTAGGGTCTTTGTTGCTTTTTGGTATTAAAACGATGCGCCCATTAGAAGCAAACTCTGGAAATGTCCAACAGCCATAACTTTTTCGTAAAAATGCAGTAAAATTGGAATTAAAAGATCACTGTATTTTTTATAAAATTCAAAGTTGAACCCTGATGGGCCTGGGGATCTGTTTAGCTTAGCCTCAGAAATATCTTCCCCTATTTCCCCAATTTTGATATATCAATATTTGTTTCTTAAAAAAACTATTATATATACCAAAGGTGAGGTATATTTTAATGAAATGCGTATATATATAAATAAAGCATATTTACAAATTGATATCTATGGTTTTTAAAACAAAAGATCTAGGAAAAACCTCCTACATAAAAATGACAACCAAAAAACAAACAAAATATATGGAAAGACAAGTATTTGAATGAAATAAACTATATATTGTCTAACGAATTCCAATACTAAGTTTTTTCTTGTTTTTCACATTACTCAATTTAGATACTGAACATTGTTTGTACAATATCTATGGTGGTTATTCCTATCAAAAACTTGCTTATCCATGTATTTTGACCGTTTATCCTTTTGACTTTTTCTATCTTGATAATTTTTCTTTGGAAATTTTTCAATGACATTTTTCCTTTGCTCCTTTTCCTTACGTCGTTAAATATATCTCTAGGAATTTAAAGGTTTTGAAACTATTATTGAATGCAATCTTCGGTATGTCATCTTTAAATAGTAAATGTATTTAAACTACTTGTATATTTATATTTCTTTTAATTACTTATACAGACCCATAAAATTCACGTTTTTAGATCATAGTTCAAGGCAAGCCCTTTCCACGTGAGAGGGATTCCATACAAAACCCATTCCTTTTATTTAATTAAACATCACATGGGAAAAGGAGGCCATATTTTAACTTCCTTCTCTTTTTTAATACTCACATAAAACTTCACTCGAATAAATATTAATATCCATTATTTATTTCACAAATCATATACAACCCTCTTTTATATCCTCTAAATAAAAGATACTCATCAAAGGCAATAACTTTTTATTGTCCCTTGTTTTTCATTAGTGTTATTGTTGTCATTGTATAAATGCCATGTTTATGCTTCATATGAAAAAAGTGTTTATATGTCATTTTTATGTTTGAAAATTGATACTTTCTTTCTCCTTCCTTTGCTTGACTTTTGTATTGTATGTATTTATTTATATATAAATATCATATATAATATATATATATATCAGGAAACGACCGGGTACCCGTCCCGGTGTCCGGTTTTTTTAGACACTGAGCCGGGACTTCAATATTTTCTTTTGTTTGTCATTCATAAATTTCAAGCTTTCATTTGATATGTTTGGTGTTCTAAAAATCGCTATACTTTAAGAGATATAAGCAAATACGTACTCTCCCCCAAAAATTGATCTTTTGATATGAGAATATACGATTACCATTTGGTAACGGCAGTTAGTGTAACCTCGATAGGAAGAAAAAAGAAGGGAGAGAAGTGAGGCAACATACTCCCTCCCTTCTCTTTCTATCCAGGTACACTAACATATTACCAGATGGTAATCGTATATTCTCATATCAAAAGATCAATTTTGGGGGGAGAGTACGTATTTGCTTATATCTCTTAAGTATAGCGATTTTTAGAACACAAAATATATCAAATGAAAGCTTGGTTAACCAGCTTTAATATTTTGGTATACTAAATCATGTCAATTTAATAAGTAGAGAGTTATATGTACATTAAAAAAGCCTATCTCGCGTACAAAATGACGCATATAATGGATTATAAATGCGTCAGAGACAAAGTAAAATTTTGAGAGGATACCTTGACGCACATCTAAGAAACACATTATGATTATTTTTTTCATAATCGATTTCTTATAGGTCAATACAGGCTCTGAATCATATGATGTAAACTCAGATTGTACTGAATTCTGAATTGATAGAATGCAACCAAGGTCATTTTTGGATTTATCATCTAAAGTTTTACTAAACTTAAAAGTACTATTTTACTCTGAAGCGAACAAGTCATCTTCTACAGGCGAGTGAAGTTAATTGATACAAAAAAGCTATGAAATAAGCTAACAATACACACTCCCTTTCTTGCTTTGTTTTTACTGAAAACTTTGTTTTTTAAAAAACATCAAACATACGTCTGGTAGTAAATTAGATTTCCTTTAAATTAATAATTATTATTGAAGTCTGTAACGTCCACCATTTTGAAGAAATTTGCGGAAAACTATATTTTTACTAAATTTTTAAAACTTTGACCTCGTTGCGCGACCTCGTAATGTTGACCGATTTTGTTCAAACTTTGTATGTCGTCTTCTTTTATCACCAAGAAACAGAAAATCCACAAAGTCGCTAACATTTCAAACATTTGAAAAATAAGAACAACCCTAATGTATATATATATATATTTATATATAAATAGTTATTAACTTGTATTCTTAAATGTTAAAGCGTCAAAGAAGTTGACCATGTGACCTTTTATTTGATTATTTCGAGCTAAGACTTAAACCCTCTTTCACATTGATTGTTTTTAGAAATATAAAGTGTGTTTACTTTTTATCCTTGTCCCATTTTGAGGAGTGCATTTAAGGATTAAGACGATTGTTAAAAGACTTACAGATAGAAATGATGTATGATTATGATTATAGAGAGAAATAAGTTATAGTTTTATTGAGATATACAAAATGTTTAAATTTGATTAGCAAATATCTGAGTTGACGCCTACGAAACTAAAATTAATTTAAAGACCATCGTATGCACATACAAGTTAGATAGCAGATATTTGCAAGTAACAAATAAGATATGTAAGTAGATTTTGATCTATTCTATTAGATTCATTTCTATATAGGTTCTTTGGGTACCCTTATTTTCTTCATAAACTAAAAAAATGACCCACAAAACGTGTCAAAGTGTTTAAACCCTTTCGATCTCCTTAAAGGATTGAAGAAAAAAATATTCGGAAGTCATTGGCCATAATATATGATAGAATAAAGATCTCAGCACATCTAATAAAAATATTTATGGTCTTACTAAGACCACGAAATCCACTATAATAGCATTTAGATGCTAATGTTGATATTGTCGAGGAGTCAGCGTTTTTAAAAGCACTTTATGGAGCTAAATCGTATGGAGAATTGGAGGAAAAATCAAGAGGTAAATATTGAGAGGCAAGGATAGGCAATTTTCGACTGAACAGGCGATCAATTATGGAGTTCTCAACGTAAAGTTGTCCCTCATCGCGTAAAGGATTACAGCAAATTAACCCCGGGCTGTTTTATTATCAACTACGACAAGATATGCCGCTTTGGGCCTCAAAATATCTTCCATCTACGACAATTCGTGGACAATGGCGTCCAAGGAAATTAGATCCTCTCAATCGGTTTCACTAAGCTAAAAAATCGATTTGAATGCTTTTGTAATGATTAAAAATAAATATTTAGATGTCATTTCTACTGTACTATTTTTTCTGTTCTATAGTTATTTATTTTCTGTTATTGTAATAAGAATGCTTGTTTTTGAGATAATTTTATTAAAAACTATATGATTTATTTCGTATTTTTTACGCATTTACTTCAATATAACTGCATACATATAAGTTGCATATAAGTTTAAGTGTATGTGTTTTAGTACTGTAAATAAAAATATAGAATGAAACTCATTTTTATGATTATTCACAGGGTTTAATGGACGGATAAGATAAATAAATGTTTATCTATGCTTAACAGCTTGCGGCTTGTGGCATCATGGGTTTGAAATGTGGCAGTAACATTAGTTTTCCTCTTGATAAATTGCTATAAAGAAATATGCAATGCATATTCAGGTGATATTTTGTCTCGAAACCAATATATATATATATTTTTTTGTTATTGATAGTTCATAATATATAACAAAAGTAGTAGCTTGAACTAAAAATAATGATCAATTCAATACTATCATAAACAAACAATGTAAATAAAAACCAATCATATCCATATTTTAAAGGTTTCACTTCTTAAAGATGTTAAAATATCATTTTACAAATTTAAATACTATTTTATTCCTATTGTCAACAAGTAAAGAATAATTCCTTCTTTCAATGGGACTGTAAATTTGAATGTAATTCTCTGTTAGGCTTTGACCTTATCTACATAGTTTTAAAACTTGGAGGGTAAGGAAAGCAAAGAATTTAAAAATGTATTATGCTTGAAGGCTCGTTATATGCCTATTTGCTTGAAATATAGAAAATAAGTATTTTACAATCGTCAAATACATTCATTCGTGATAAATAAGAAATCTTATATACAAAATGTAATATATTTAAATGTTTTTATGTTACAAATACGACTTTGGTTTGGACTTGTAGGAATATAAAGAAAAATACCTATACATCAAAAACATTTGAGGAAAAATTAGTGTAATTTAAATTTTCCGTTAAAAAATTAATGTTTATTTGAGAACATATTTTAACAGAAATATACTCTCATTAAATTGACAATTAGTTTAGAAGATAGTAAGAGATTGACACAATTTAAAGGAAACAACATTTTCTACATATATCACGTATATCTTTTTAAGTCGTATATGTACTATTTAGGCAACTTAACGGTGTTAACTAAGTGTAAGGGGTGGTGCTCTTCTCTCAATTTTGAGAACGCAGGTTCGAATCACGATAGAGGAAGATCAATATTGATTGAAAATTAGTATTGTTTTTATATACCTCTTTATGTGTTTATATATATACACATATATAAACTATAAATAAAAAGAATCTAGAACACTTGATTTTTCCTATCTATTTTAATACTGCAACGCGTATTCATATCCTAAAGTATGTAATTCAATCCAACCAAATATGACAAAATCCTGCATAGCCGGATATCTCCAGTTCCTGCCTTAATAAAATACGTGGATTCAACGTCAATTTTTTGTTCTGGGGTGCTATAGTCTATAAATAATGGAAGCTATATTAAGAAAACCATATTTATGTATTGACAGTCTTATGAATTGAAACATATGGAGCTTAATCTTTGAAAATCCCCTCGCTGAAAGAAAGGAAAGATGGACGTCTGTCGGAAAAATAATTAAATATTTTCTTAGCCTCTCCCTCCAATATTGAAATATTGATTTACTTCATCAATATGCAAAATACTTTTATGTTTTATTTTTCACATGTGTGTTTAGAATTAAAGATAGCCAATAGTGTGTAATTGATTGTAATATGATAAAAAAAATAATTTTGTATTTTATATTTCATTTATGTGTTTTTAAAGGTATAATGTTTATTTATGTTTCTATAACACGTTTGCTTTGAGTGTATCCAGAGGACATAACAAATGATCTGTTGAGGCTTACGCGTATTATATAAGTGTTTTATACAAAACATTGCTCATCCCCTGATGTAAACACTGGTCACACTCGCCGGATTATATAAATATATAAATTTAATATAGACATCCAAAAAAAACGTTGCTTTAAAGTACAAAAATCTATTTTAATAGATTGGTGAACTCTTAGACTACTTTTAGTTCGATATGAATGTCAAACAAGACAAGTAATCCAATACTCCAGCACGGTAAGACATCAAGTATTGTTCTCTTACTAACATATATTTGTCAAATTTGTCAACGTCAAATGATTAATACGCCAAACAATGAGATGCTAAAAAACAGAAAGCTATGCAAATAGTATGCATATATATATTATAATATATATGTCAATCTATAAAGACAATACAATGTAGCATGATAATCCTCTTTGTGAAATACTTCGTATTCGTCAATGTATATTATATAGAATGTAAGCCCGTATTAATTAGAGAGCTGACTTTTCGCTTACCGGACTGACTTTATTCATACCAAACAGCAAGCGGAAATAATAATATTAAAAAAATATTTTTGATGACGTGGAAGGTTATAAAAGATGTATGAAGTTTCGCTATATATAAAAACATCGAATAAGCATACCTAGTACTCGCCGAAACACACATGCTATAACTTGCCACGAGCATCAAAATAATAAAGCTCCCTTACACCCACATGGTATGACCTATTCATCATTTGGGGGGAAAATGCTAGGGAAAATGATGTCAACTTGACATTTAGCAGAGGATTTTGATAGGTATATCTGGTCCCTTAATGCTTTAGTTTCAATAATATTTCATTTTGCCCACTGTTAAAATAATAAAGTGTTAAAATTGAAATCGATAAATTATTTAAAAGAAACTATTGTTTATGTTGTTCTAATTTGCATTCTAAAAACATAGAAAACACAAATCTTAACGGCGTTCCATAATTGATATAATCAGTATACGGAACATTATAATTGGATAACTCTTACAAGCTAAAATAGATATTAATTAAAATAGTACTATATATATATTAATAATAAAACCCACCACATAAAAATGTAGACTAAGGTTTTAAATAATAAAAATGATTACAAATAATAGGAGATATCAAATGCTTTATAGAGAGGACTGACTTGAAACTGTAAATAAGAGATTTTGTATATCTTTATTGAAGCCTGTCTCAAAATGAAATTTATTTATTTTTAACATGGAGGGCCCAATTGGTAGTGGTTAAATAAGAACCAAAAAGTCCTTCCTACAATATAATTTGTATAAATTAGCGGATTGTGTTTTAGTATGACTAAGTTGTAATATTTTTATAAAGATTAATGTAACTTTTATTATATAAATATGAGTGTGGTTATCTGTGAATATTGATGTTGCATTTTTGAATAAAGTTCTAGAGTTGTGCACAAAATAATAATAATAATATATGATGAAACAAAATATAGACAAATCACATGCCTTCATAATCATAAACAAAATATACGAACTGATAATGGCATTATTATGTTCCACATAAACGTCCCAGCAGAGCTCCTTGACGTAGATTTTATAGATGCGTATGAGGGAATAGGCCCAGAAGCCCAGCATAAATATGACAATGGACGTTTCTTTTACTCCAAAGGACACCCCGCCAGCCCCACCACTGCCGCCGCCGCCGCCCAGTCCATTACTTCCCTCGCTCTGAGGAGTCGAGCAGTTGAACATGTTTTGAGGGGTGGACTCCGCATGCTACTGCTGAAGAAAGTGCCTTAAATCCATCTACCATGACATTTATCTTCACGTTCATAGTAGAGAACGTAAAAAATGTTTAGAGTTGTATATTTTTTTGGATAGAAAGTAACCATGAGACGATATAAAGAAAGAAAAAGGAGAGAGGACGATCTAAAGAAGAATTTTTCCTTCTCTGGAATATATTCATAGATTTGATCAAAAGAAATATATTTTTAATCGCTAAAATATTTATTTCTATTCGATAAATATATTTAAAGTAGTTGGTAGCTCTAAATGTTAACGGACATAATAACATTGAGGTGAATGTAAAGCATGTATACTGTTTGGAGTAATGGAAGGCCAAGAGAATTGGAAGGCATGGAGTGTGCTTTATTGGGTGCTAAATCACTCATTGCGAGCAAACTCTGCAAAAATGATCCTGTGGACCCGGAGGAAATAAGAGCCGTTATAATATCTTCTGCTGCTCGTTATTCGTCCTTCTCTTTGAAGATTCCTAACACTTCTGGTGCTGGATGGCAATATGCGGCGGATCTATTTAAGTTTTACCCCAAAGTTTCGGCAAAGTATTTTACGATGTTAAAAAATATAATTAAATGTTATGAAACTTTTAAAAGAATTTAGTGTATTATGTTTTTAAGGTTTGTTTTGTGTTAAGTTTAAATTTTTGTTGTTTTGATATTTTGGCATTGTTTGTTAATATTTTGTTGTTATATTTTATGTTTTGATAGGCTACTCTGGCGAGGAATAATTTTAAACTAGAATGTTTATTTATTATATATATAATCCTTCCCCTAAATATTTTATTATATTTTGTTGTATCTTATATCTTAAAATATTTTAAGCCTCAATAATAATATAAAATATATATATATATATATAATTTAAAATAAATACAATAGAAAACAAATTAATAAATAGAGAGGGACATCTGCAATACGTGAAATATTTTTTTACTTTATTCATTTAGATTAGTTATATAAACAATATATGTATATATATATTAATAAACATTATGGATTAAAATTATACTCAAGCATAAGTCCAACAGAATTCCTAACAATATATCAAAACAATAAAAAACATTACACAAACAACAAAATCATCTAAAATATACTTTCTAATCTTGTATAAAAATATATTTCAGAACAAAAAAACATTTGTGTTAAACAGTCTACTTAAGAATACTATTTCTTTAAAACTTTTTATGCATTCGTAAAAGCCAGCGTTGAAATCTCTTGTAATGTTTAAAAACAAACTTATTCTTTACATGATTTGGAAGGCACCATTTTTAACTGTGGAAAATTTTATTACCCTATGAAAAGATCTGTTTGGAACATCAAGCCTTGGCACTTGAAAATGACATTTGAAGACAACTACAAAGTGAGGCTGTGGAAATATGTAATAGATTTTTTTTTGTGACATAAGAATTTCTTCTTTAATGCATTTCATTATAATTCACATTACAAAATAGTATGCAATAAAAATAATGTAATCGTATGGATTAAAACATGAAAACAGGTAAATATAAAAAAAGGTTTAAGTATGATAAAATGAGGTTGTAATAAAAAAAACAAATACACAAGAAGCCGTCCAGGCAGAATTAAGAGGTGTGAAGCTCCATCAACTCCTCCTTCAAACACAGTACCATCGTTGGGGAGTGGGGACATCATTGATGATGTCCGTGCATTTTAATATCAAAGTGTTTGATACCGAGCGCAAGACCTCTATGTTTCTTGAGACCACACGATGAAGACCCAAAGGGAATCCCCCACTGTTTACTCTCGAGGCATAAAGGATCCTCTGAACCGTAGAGATCAAATGCTCAATCTCATAGGCTTCTACATAGGATGAGGATGTTGAAATGAGCCAGTCTGAAGGCGATAGCGATATGTTTCAAAAATTATCTTCTCCACCATTTTAATAGCCTTGGACAGAAGAAGAAGAAATGGAATTAAGTCTCCTTGGTCCTCCGCACCAATAGCAACTTCGTTTACTAGGATCCGCTCGTGACTTACTCATAAATAATGAAGATGTGGCCAGTCAGTATCGAAACCATTTTGGTGAGAGTCTGTAAATCGGGTTTCATTATGATAATAGGACTTAAAGGTAAAACATTGGGTTCTCCATTTAGATCCCTCAATCTCCTTTGTACGATGTCAAACGGGCGTCCGCAACAAGACAATGATCTCCGGATCGATTGATTGCCAAGCTTGTAAGGGCGATATAGAAGCGTAGGAGTTCACATTGAGCCCTCTCCACTGAGGTAAGAGTGCGGCGTTTTGTATTCGAAGACTTAAGATATAATTATTAATACTAACTTTTCTTTGAAAGAATTCCCCAACAGACGTAAGATGACCCTCATTGAAGAACTCGGAGGAACTTTCTAACGACCCTTGTGGTTTAAAGGCTCGTCTCCGCGAAGTAAAGGGAGAACCTTTTTCAGACAGGACCTCCAGGACTCGGCCATCCTCTTCCAGTGAGAACCGCACGACTTAAGAGCTTGAAGGAGCTCAAGTGGGCCATGAAGATTCTTTCCCGGAACTCGTAGCCAGTATTAGATAGAAGGTATTTTTGAGTCTCCTTGCCCAAATGTCTTCGTTCACGTTTTAAAAACAAAGCTGGCTGCGCGTGCATCTGCACGGCTGCTACCCAACATAATAGGGGAGTCAGGAATTGCGGTTTGGCTGGGTTGAATTTCCCAACAAACTAGTGGTGGGTAGAGTATATCGACCATGGGGCACCCTGGATTCGGAGAGACTGACCTTAACTCTTACTGGAGCAAACGAGGGCAGCCACCTTAAATGCAAAAAGTCATCATCCTAGGTGACTTCAACCTAGACCAGGCGAAGACGAACAATAGAAACAACACCTATAATAGGAGAGGTCTGCTACAAATGCTTCAGAGAGGTATGGAGGAGTACGGTATGGAATACCAGACCACCCCCGACACCTGGTGTTCCCACGGAAGATTCGGAAAAGAGAACAGACATAGGTTTTCGACGTTAGACCATGTCTACTTATCCTCCTCTTCTCCCAGGAAACGTCTGCGTCCTCCCAGACACGACAACCGATCACCGCCCCGTCCTCGCTGAGGTGAATATTAAAGGGATATCCCACCGTCACCATAAGAAGAAGAAACTTCAAGGCCATCAAAAGACATGCCCTGGAGAATGCTCTAGAGCAGTGGAAGTGGGACGATATCTACGACATTAAAGAAGGGACGCAGTCCTCGACTTCATTGTAGCGGGAATCACCATGTCCCTCGACAAGGTGGCCCCTGTCAGGGCCATCACCGTTAGAAAAAATACAAACTTGTATCTGAGCAAGGCAACGCTTCGACTTATCGACCAAAGGCACAGAGCTCTGAGTAGAAGGGAAATATAAGGTTCTCAGGAATCAGGCGGCAGCTGGAGTCAGAAGGACAAACTCCTGTCCAACTTGAACGCCATCAAGAAGGCCAACGGCGATTCTAAGGCGTTGTGGAAACTGGCCAACAGGGCAATGGGAAAAACCAAAGCTACGCCCCTTCCTCTGTCACTTACTATCAATGGTATCAAACATGCGACGACAAAGGGGCTGCGGATGCATTAAACAGTTTTATATTAAAAAAGTAAATGATCTTGGGCAGCATTGTCCTCTCACCCCTTCTTCCGACATCTGTGTCAGAACTGACCGCAGTTGCAATTGGGCTAGTCCTCGGGGGATCGTGCTGGACTTCTCCTTGCCAGTGCAGCCAAAATTAGAAGAGTCGTCCTCCATATCCAATACAGAGGCGATGGGCGTGGACGGACTGCCGGCATCTGTATTCAAACTAGGAATTGAAGTTTGGCCCCTCCCTATCTCCCACCTGATCAATGCTCTCTTGCCAACGGCAAGGTACCCGTCATTCTCAAAACAGGCATTGTAATCCGGTGCACAAAGGTAAAGGGAAAAACCCAAAGGACCCAGCCTCGTACCGGCCCAGTTTCCCTGCTCCCGTCCAAGATCTTGGAGAAGGTAGTTAAGGCTGATTTGGAGTACCATATGGGAGAAATTAGCGCCTTACTCAACAGCCAATTTGGCTTTCGGGCTGGCCGCTCCACTACTACAGCCATTGGAACGCTCACAGCAAATGGATAAAGGCTGTCAGGAAGGGAAGGTCGTAGGCATACTGGCCTTTAATCTATCCTCCGCGTTTGACACCGTCGACTGCGACCTATATGAAAAAAACAAGGACCTTGGCGTCACAAGGAAAGTGGGAGACTGGTTTGGATCCTACCTGAATGGAGGCAAGCAATGCGTCAATTGGAACGGCACCAGGAGCGAATTCGTCGTTGCCAGGACTCTCACTGGCAGGCTCAGGAGAGAGCACATACCCTCCGGGACCTCCTGAAGTCGGCAGGGCTTCCATCCATCAACACCATGGCCGTGCGGTCGGCAGCCATGGAGGCGTGGAAGGCATTTTGGAGTAGGGACGGCGAAGAAGAGGGGGAGAAACCCACTGGCCTCTTCGAGACAAAAAATGGAAAGGAGACCAGATCCGACGCAGCCGGATCGTCCCAACCCCTCCTCTGGCAGGCAGATACCCTGGTATGTGCTGCAAGAACTGCCTGGAATAAAAGTCCACAGTTGCGACAGGCCAGGACGTGGAGAACTGCCAGGGATGCAGCAATAGCTCTCGCCGAGGGAGTGGCGCTATAGATTACTCCGATCCTCATGGCATGATTTCCCCAAAAAATCGATGTGGTTTTTTTTTTTATTTTATATTTCATGTATATATATGCGCTTATTAATTAGTTTGTGTTTTTATTATTGGTTTGTTTTATTTTAATTAAATTATATTTATTATTTTAGACCCGCTACTTCGTGCTGATATAACGGATTACACACACAGTAAACCTCCGTAGCCATGAGAAGTTCAAAGTTTTCCACAAAGACTCCACGTCTAGGGACCCTAAGCCCCAATGAGAAATGCTAGAGTTTATTCTGTTTTTTTGAAATATATGGCTTGGAAGTACCCCAAACTAGGCTTGCCCTTAGTTTGTAAATCTCTTTACAGAGGGTCTCTGAGAAAGGGAGGTATCTGAGCAAGTGAAATATTTTTGGAAATATATTAATGTTCCAGGCAATTAGTCTTTCGTAACGAGAAAGTGGAATTCTTTTATAAAATAAGACAGCTTTTTGTAGAATCTCCGTAACATTTTTTTATTTTTCAGAGTCCTCTGAGGAGCTGGCTACCATAATCCCAAATATTAGCCATCCTTACGAATGCAAAGCCTTCGTGATGCGTCTTCAATATCTCCTCGCAGTTCGTCAGCACTTGTTTTTTTTTTACATTAATTGAGAGACCCGAAGAAAATTCAAACTCCTTTAATGGAAATATTCAGGGTTGTAGACGACCCGGATAAAAGAAGGGTAAGATCATCTGCATACATGATGCTTTTGAAAATGGTTCCTCCAATATCTATTCCCTTTATAGATTTATCCTTGGCTAACTTCTCTAACAGTCCATTCACCGAAAGTATGAAGAGGGATGGCGACAGGGAATCCCCTTGTCTCGCTCCCTTACGGATGTAAATCTCCTCATGTCTACCAGGGAGATCCAATTTAGAGGAGGAGTTTCGTAATATGGCCGAGATCATATCTACAAAGCCGTCCGGAAAGCCGTATTTGTAAAGCTGCTCCAGGATAAACTTATGTGACAAATTGTCAAAAGCCTTCTCGAAGTCAACTGACAACGCTGCGTAGTTGTCTCCTTGAGCAATACAACTGTCGATTGCGTCTTGTATGGACCGTGGGCAGTCTTCCATATGACGTCCGGGCATGAATCCTTTTTGGGACGGACATATTATGAGTAAGAGCCTTGTGGAGTCTTTTATTTAATATCCCAGTAAGTATTTTATATGACGAGTTCAGTAAGAGATTGGCCTGTAGTCCCTAATATCTTCTCCCTTTTTATTCTTTTTAAGGACCAATGTTATTATTCCCGAACCTATGAAGTCCGGGATGAAACCTCTCTTGAAGATATCTCCGAAAACTCTCTCCAGTATGGGTGCAAGAGGGACCGCAAAAGACTTGTAGAATTCATGAGGGAGGCCTGACGGTCCAGGAGACTTGTATTTCTTATTATAGTCGTTTATATAATGTAAAATCTCTCCCTGTGATATTGGAGAATCAATATTTAAAAATGAATTGTCAACCTCAACCTCCTTGGTGCTGTAAGTGTTTTTCATTTCTAATTAAGAAGGGGTTTCCACTTTTTGACATCTTTGACAAGCCTCCAGTGGTAGCAAAAATCACAAATTTTCCTCTTTGAGCAATTCCCACAGCTGTAAAGGTTAGAAAAATAATGAGCGGCTTCTTCTGAAATCTTGGTCGGGTCGTCGGATATGTCACCTGAGGATAATTTTAGACTTGTAATTTTTTTTCTTGATGTTGAAAGGTGTTTAAAGTCTTTCCTTGAATATTTAAATTTATTATATCTCTTCGGAGTCTAATCATTGTTCCTTGTTTTCGTATTCAAGAAGCTTATCTAAGTCCATATTTTTTTAGTACAGTCTCCAGTCAAGTTTTCCAAATATATTTTCTTATGTCGTCTTTCCTCCGCTTTTTCCTTCCCTTTACATACGAATACCATCTTAGCATATTCTTCTATCTTTTTCAACGCGTCCCATGATGACATATTTCCTTCGTCCATGTTAATCTTATTTATCTCAATCATTTTAGCAATTTTGATTTGACATTCTTCAGAGTCAAGTAAGGAGACATTCAATTTCCAGAACGATTTATAAGGTACTGTTGGTTGAAAAAATGTTAGAAGATAGGATGGTGGTCCGAAATTAACAGGGTAGCGTCTTGAACTCCTTCAATAAGTTAGACAGTCCATATGAGGATAAAACATAATCGAGTCGGCTAAAGATGGTTTTATTAGCTTTAGTTTTCCTGTGAAAAGTCATTAAAGGTGATGTACCATCTGATTTGAGTCCCAAGTCTACTAGATTTTTTCTGGACCATGATTGTCTCAATGTTTTTAGCGTTAGCTTTATTGTTGGAGCCTTTGTAACCACAAGCATCCCTCTCTGGATTTCTCGTAATATTTAAATCCCCTACGAGGATCATTTCGTTTCCTGGAGAGGGGATATTCATTTATTATTCCAGAGAACCAATCCTTAGACTCGTGATTTACTCCATACACTGCGTATAGAGTAGTCCTCTTTTGCAAGAAAAAAAGTCTAATTAACATAATTGCCCTCCGAGTCTGTCGCCACTAGTGTTGGCTGTAATATTTTTTTCACGAAGACAATCACTCCCCTCGAAGGATGAGACTTTAATTTTGCAGCTTTGGCGAAGAAGACATCATGGGAGTTTCGGAACGAGTTTCTTAATAAAGGAAATGTCATCGAGTCTTGTATCGACAAGAACAACAACATCGGAAAAGGAGCGGATAGTTCTATAGGGAGACACTTTTTATGTAATTTACTATTTTGGTACTTCTAAAAAGCGGCAGTTTAACGTTGTAGGATACTATTGAGCACATGGTTGAGAAAAAGATTATTTAGAGGTACTATTCCTTCTTTTATTCTTTGGGCGGCCATTAAGACTCCAGTAACCGTTCTTGGGCGGTCACTGTTGGAAAAAGAGGCTCTGAAATCACGATTCGAGGGAGGAAGGAGCTGATTGTCGGGGACAATGTTATTAGTCTTTTTTGCTGGGGAACTGTTTTGCTGGAGGAGAGGTTTAATTTGTTTGGGAGAGTTGGTGTGGCATGTCGTTAATAGTGGTTCCGGAGATCTTGGTCTCTTGCAGCTCGCTTCATTGGAATACTTGTTTTTTATTTTTATCTTTTTTAGATGTTAAACTTTGCTCCGTAGAGATGTATAAGAGGAATCTTGAGCAGTATTACTCCGCTCGGACGATGATTTTACTTCCACTTCTGGACGTAGGGTATCTTCCGTAACATCTGCGATGGGCACCGTTACAGTGGCATTTGATGGAGGATCACTCTCCCGTTCTCTGTTTGTAAGATCTTTTGAGTGGTTTGTCTCTGAATCCACCTCTATTTTATCCTGATTCTCCAGTGTGGAGTAAAGGAATTCTTTATACTCTTTTACTTTGGTTTTTTTTTTGCACAAGTTTTTGAAAGATGACCAAAACGTAAGCAATTAAAACACTGCTTTTTCATGTTGGAAAAATGGAGCTTTATTAATTTACCCTTTACTGGGAGGAGTGTAGGAATTTTCGTGGGGTTGCCGGTCACCTCGTAAACGACGGAGCCTGAGCCAATAATGTTTTCGAGGCCCTTTAGAGCCGGGTGTGTGGCAAGACTATTTTTGTTAGCTTCGGACCGTGCGTATCCGATTTGTTTTAAGTCATCTGTGAATGGTCTTAATGAATAAAGATTTCTTCTTCCGAAACTTTGCCAATGCATTTTACAGCTTCCAACTTAAAGCTTCTCGCCTTAACGGAGTCTAGTGCAGATCTTAGACCTAATATGTCGACATTGAATTCTTTTTTGTTGAGACTTGTGTGTATAAAACGGTAAAATAGTTTCCATAAACTTCTCGGCGATATTAATAGGATTTTTTAGGCCAATTAAGGCTCTTCCTTGTCCCATTTCGGAACTTAGGTACGAAAGTTCATAGGCCGGAAGGCCTAACTTTTGAATTGCAATCTCTGCAATGTCATAGTCTAGCAGGGCCCCTGCTTCGGGGAGAGAGTTATCTTCTCTTCGGATGGACAGATTAAAGAATTTCCAAAAAGTCTTTATTTGGTAGGAGCTTTTGATATTATTATCTTGACTTACTGTGGACGATAGGGTCGAGGCTGAGGTGGTTTCTGGTACCTGAGAGAGGTTGGTGGGAGTCTTAGGGACTTCGTCTATGCTATCCTTTGATGAGCTTTTTTGTTGTGGGGTTTCTATCGGGGTGTTATTACTCCCCTGGGGAGAAGGAGTCTGACCATCAGACGGAAGGCGAGGGCTTTTGGGGGCTCGAGGTCCCCCTCCGGTTCTGACATAGCAGAGCTCCAAGTAGGATCCTCGACACTATGTGATCACTGAAGGAGTCTTATCTAATTAGGAGATCACTAAATTTGATAATTTCAATTTTCCACTATTGACGCACGTCTAAACACTACGTCAACAAAAGGAAAAAAGTAAAAGATTGTATTACAAACTAAACCTTCCATGCTCCTGTGGAAAAAGAATAATGTCA
>CP045901.1:11854684-11872348 GCA_013387185.1 Caligus rogercresseyi | reverse complement strand
CCACTTGAGGGGATCGACTTCAATAGAAACAATACCAACAATCTACATCACATTTGATGTCATGTTAAAAAAATCATAAGATGAATTGGATAGTCACCATCCAGCTGGAATTGGATTCTTAGAATTAATTGCCATTCATGAAGCCCGGCAAGGACAATAACTGTGCCTTCAAGTATTCTATCATCATTTGCGCAAGTGACCCAACGATGAACTAAATGCCGCTTATTAAAAATACTCACAAAGATAATCATATTATCAAGTCAAGTTCAAACGTCATTCTCACTCTTCAAAGCTTTTATCATCATGAATCACACTTATGAGGGACCCAACCAATGATTTTCGGTTTGTTAGATTGAATGGACTCCTTTTAAGAGATATAGATTGCTATTGTATCATTGTGTCGCGTCAAGCAGACGCATTACTTATATTTGATGGGATTTCCATTTTTTTTTGTATTTGCAATAATGTCCTTGCCATCATCAACTCTTGGAACTTTCTAGATGAAGAGCCTCATTTCTCTCAATGCCAAAAAATATATCTGTGCAAATGGGAGTAAAATATAAATCAAGCGGTGAGAATAATTCTTCTTTGCGTATAAACTTTTCTTTAGTTGCAGGGATTTTATTTGTATTATAATTGATTGTATTTTTGCTCTCATTCTTTTAAACGATTTCATCAAATAATACACTCATATATATATGTAGTATATATATATAGGCATTTAAAAAATATATGAATGGAAATTATTCCCATCTGACAGCTCTTTATAAAATATATTACTTTTTACATAATATAAAATAGTATAATTTATTTTAAAGTTGATGCATGGATTCTTTTCGGACAAAGTTCAAATCCCCTAAAGGCACCAGCGAAAACACAAGCTATGGTGCTAATTTATCGAGCAATCGCAGCTATCTGGCGGAGAATTAACTAATGACAGAATATATTATTGAAGACATTCGGGCCATCATGATTTCGACGGCAGCGCGATACCTGGCCTTTACTGTGAAGATCCCTACGATCGATACCATTCCGTGGAAATATGTGGGGGATCTGGTACGATTTTATCCGTCTTGCTCTGCTGGACATCTCCAACTTCTGCAACGTATTATGAAACAGTACAAGAAATTTGCCGAAAGACAAACAAAATAATTATTTTCAATCCTTTTAATTTTATAATTTTTTACGACATTATTTAGTATGTCTGTATTTTTTATTACAACATTGTTTCCTTAAAGTTTTTTATAATTAATTTTTGTTGATAGTACTGCTAGATTTTAGATTAGAGATTTAATTTTAAACTATAATGTTTATTTATATATATTTTTATATGTAATATCTCTATATGAATAAAGTCTTAGAAAAAAAATCAAGTTGATGGATGAAGCCTCCTTAATTGACAGTGAAATATTTTCGCAAATGATGTGAATGTCAATTAAACTCATACCTTTATCTTACTCTATTTGATTTATATTGTCTTTAAATCAATTGGTTTAGCAGGCTTTTAATGTGGCGGGCCCATACTTGTATAGCCATAGAGCATGCACCTCTCTGGCAGGTGGAGTGGAAAAAAGGTCATGAACTATATAATTACTATATTTAACAGAGAATTGAAAGGGTTCTTTCATGATTTATAAAATGGCTACCTCAGTGGGTGAAAAATTCAGTCTTGGCAATAGGAAAGGGAATCCTACAATAAATGTAATGCAGTGATGCCACCCTCTTAAAACGACGTCGCTGGGATTAGCTTTTATCACTTGTCCCTTTTATGTTCCTTGGTATTTAGACCATAGAGCTTATTCCCTCCATCTGTATTTTTGTGTCCAATATAACAAAGTAATATTGTGATATAATATAGAATCTATCTCTATGATCAGCTTACGTTGACGTAGTACAAATTACTTTATTTATATTGAACCATAGAGATAAAAAGATATAGAGAGCCAAGGTAGTTAAAAGTAAGGTAGAGCCATTTTAACCAATGAAAGCAAAAAAATACACCGCCACGCAACCTACCTCATGAGCATGACGTCACATATGCCAAAAGAGGGTCTATTTATAAGTAAAATATGTTAAATATAATCGAATTTAGCCTTTAATTAGATCATAGAAGAATTAATTATCACAATTCTATTAGAGAATAGAATAAAATAAAAAATTTGGGTACTCATAAATTTTGATGATTTAAATTTGCTGAAACTATCCAAATATTTCATGAAAAGTAAACTCTTCATCATTATATGATAAAACACATAAAAAACAACAAAATAAATTATAAAAATACTGTTTATAATCATATATTACACAAATATTATTCAAAGACTTATTTAGAAAAAAGTATATAATTTATAAACTATAAAAAACAAATACTGTTTATAATCATATATTACATAAATATTATTACAAAGACATATTTAGAAAAAGTATATAATTCATAAATTATAACAAAACAAAATACTGCTTATTCATATATTAAAAATATATTACAAAGACATATTTAGAAAAAAAGTATATAATTTATTGGGGCATTTAATTAATCCACTGTTTTATTTTTCGCCTCTCTCTTAAACTTTTTGTATGACTAGCTTTTTGCTCTTGAAGGCGATTTTTTCATATTTTATTTGGAGAAATACACAAATTTTAGCAAATTTATTAATAGCTTCCAATGGAACCGACGGCACATTTGACATTGATTTTAAAACTCTTTTTACAAGATTGTCGTTCCTATCAACCCTTCCATTTCCTATAAAATTATTTGAAAAATTGTTCATATTTCTCATAGCCTCTAAAAATCTTTTTTGCTTTTTTATTAATTGAAGCCATTTTTTGTAAGAATAAGATGCACTTATGATAATTTGAGTAGGGATTTAATACTTATTATATATAAAAAAGTGATTTGTTTATGTTTTCTGGTAGACGTGACGTCACACGACAAATATTTCGGAGCCTAAGTTTATACATTATGAAACGGCGGGGTGTTGTAAAGAGCTTATTCCCTTCATCTGTATTTTTGTGTCCAATATAAACAAAGTAATTTGACCTACTTCATCGTAAGCTGATCATAGAGATAGATTACATCTATATGATCAGCTTATGATGACGTTGTACAAATTATTTTGTTTATATTGGACACACAGAATACAGCTGAACGACGTTTCTCGATATTGAAGGGAATCAGCTCTCTATATTTTTATATTTCTATGTATTGAACACACAGAATACAGCTGAACGCTATTTCTCTGCAATTGGGGAATCAGCTCTCTATATCTTTATATCTCTATGATTTAGACTCTGACTTTTCGAGGGATAATAAACATTCCTTTCTTCTCAGCATTGTTTGGATACCATCGAATATTTTTCTTCTCCGACTTTATTGAGCTTATTTTTATGCTAATTTATCAGGAGAGTAATTTTGAACTGACATATCATTGGTGTCTTTATATAACTGTACAATAATTTAATATATCTTATTTTTATGTTTTATTTATTTTACACAATAGATGATTCTATTTTCGTGGAATATTATGATTTCATTATAACAAACAAAAATATTAAAGGGAGTGATATAGCCAAGCCCGCGGCGGGATAGGCCCGCCCACCCACTGAGTGACGTGGGCCCGATTTTTTATGAATGTGCCAACTGTGCCCCCCTATAACAACTGTAGGGCCCCCAAAAGCCTGGGCCTGCTGCAATGCCTGGATATAGCTCAGTGCGTGTACGCGTGTTCAACCCTCAATGTTGGGGGACCAGGTACAAATCCGGAGAGGGGATGACCATTTTTGGTCTACCTCATTGATAAAACTAATTTAATCTATAATGCTTATTTATATCCTGTCGGATGCAATTCTATCCAACCATAAAGGCAAAAAAAGGAATATTGTTCATAAATATTATAGCAATTTTTCACAAAAAAATCCTGATAATTTTTCACATAAAAATCCTGACATTTTTTGTTAAGGTTATCATAAGATTTAAAATATTTCAAATGGGATTACAAAAACTATATTACCTTGTTATATGGAATCCCCTACAACATGCTAAGCATTTTAGTAAATACATTGTGAAAGCACTGGTTTAACTAATTAATGGATACTCAAAAAGAAAAAATATATAACTGACGGTAATTCAAAAAAAAATTTTTTCATTTGGACTATCATACAAAAGATACTTTGTTTCCTCCCACACATGGCTATCTTCTCCATAACAATTGGTGCATTCCTGTCTAATTGTTGAGCCCAAAAAGACTCAATCTTAACGTTAGTTCCATCAGTAGATTTCATTTTATTGGAAAACTTGTAGCTCGATTGATGGAAGAGTTTTATTATATAATATATATATATATTATATATAATATATAATAATATAATATAGCCCTTTATTCCCAACTGTTATTCAAAAACCCCGTTTCCTCTATATCAAACACATGTTCCAGCATATTGCATTCGTATTTAATTAAATTTATTAAATTTTATTTTTACTTTTCCGCATATATTTAAATTAAAAATATTTTCCATAACCTATATGGCTATATATATATACATATATATATATATATATATATATAATATATATCTATATATATATATATATATATATTAGGGGTATTATAGAACAAATATTAAGATATCAAAATTTATCCCCCCGCGAAAGTTGCGTCATAAGAAACTACATGATCGTTAAAAAATGGATTTTGTTTGACCCCCCTCCCCCCCCCCAAAATTGCGTTCAAAGGTTTCGTTATGAAGCAAAACTTTTTGTTATTACTTATTTTGAAAAATTAGTTTTACAAAATTTTGCTATGATCAATTTATGACTTTGTTATTTTTTGCAAATTTTTGTCAAATAATATTTAGTCCCAATTAATGAACATCATGCTGACGCACCAACCATTTTTTAATAACGGCTCCTACTAGGGTTATTTTATAGTTTCAAGAAGAAAAATAAAAAAGGGTACTCATGTTGATGCTTTTAAGTTATTTATTAAATACGTTTGGTTTTTCACATCTTAATTTTCATACAGTAACTCCCTCACATGGTTGAGAATATAAATCTATGATGTTGATTATATCCATAAACTTTTTTATATACATAAAATATATATTATATATGTATATATATATATATATATTGTTTCCTTAAAACTTAGATTGCTTGGCCAGATGTACAATTATTTCAAACCCACCTCAACAATTTAAAATACATGTATTCATTCATATTGTGTAGGATCATTTAAAAATAAATTACAAATTAGATACTAATAAATAAAAGGTATTTGGTAGTATCAAAGCCACAGAGGGAATTGAGGGTCACAAATTATAATATACTGAAAGGAAAGGCACATAGACCTATATCCACTCTCAGTGCTTGAAAGCATCTTGAAATAAAGGCTTTCTAATGGGCACTTTGTTTTTCTTATCTGTTCATAACATATATTTTATCATTCATATAATAACATGGGTCATATATGTTGAATAATAATAATCGTCATACACATATTACTGAAATCTTTGACTTTTTATCCTACTAAATTCGTTAGAATTGGCCTCTGATGGGTAAGGATTACTTTATACCCGACATAACATAGAAAGAGAAAAAAAATGCTGTCGATTAGAAAACATAGAGACATCTTTCTTGTATCTCTCTGGCATCTCTTTGATTATATGTAGTATCAAATTAATCACAGTAAGGCCGTTCTTGACATAAAACGTTGATATCCTCTGGCAATTGATTTAATCTGGCTTATATATTGTGCTGAAGTTGATGGATGAATTTGATGATATCGCCAGCCCAAATTCTGGAGGAAGATGCCACTTGAGGAATTTTGATTCCGAGTGCCGAGTTACGTGCGGCTGCTCCTATCATGATGGATCTTAACTCCTCTTCGTGTATGGGACTGTTTATGGTTAGTTTCTTCCCGATCAATGATTTAATATTTAATAAAGCACACTCAATCGCCTTGTGATGCGGTAAAGAATTACGACTCCTCTTGTTTGCTACAAAAAAAATATTGGCCTTGATTTGTCCCGGCAGCCCGTTCCCAACTACGCCAACATTTAGTTCGACCAATGCCTTAACAATTTATAAAACTGGACAATCCACAAAAGCATGAACTGTGGTATTAGAATAAAACCGCAGTCGGTAAAACCTTCTTATGTCGAGGAAATTTGAAACTGGGCTGTGAATTTATTACCGTCCGCAATTCTACAAGTTGATCCCATAATTATCTTGTCCCACGAAGAAGGCAAATTTAGTAAAAAATATATATACACACTATAGAGTTAGGATCCATTGTCAGCTCCAAAGGATATAAAGTTTTGTATGCAATGGTCGGGTTGGGCTAAAATGACGAGAGATCTCTCAAGTGGAATCTTTCATTTGAAAAAAGTGATCCTGATACCAAGACATGCAGAGTAAACATTTCATTCTGAAGAGCAAACTTTTCTAAAGAACAAGGATCCCCAAACTTATCCGAGAAAGACTTTTTTGTCTTGTTTTGATAGATTATATCTATCGTTGAATCGGAAGAAAAGCACAGTGTACCCCTCCAAATAATTATCTGAATGGAAGCCAAAAAAGGAGAAGTTTCCAATTCATCATTCGTCAATGGAGTGCCCATGTGCATCCAGTTGAGGTATTTTGGAGTTGTAAATCTCCTCCTCCAATCCTTTCCGTGAGACACCTAGTTCCTCTACCACTTTTTGGTACATTTGTAATAATGTGCACTAAAAGATTAAGGCCACCGCCAATTTTATTGGACGTTTTAAAGAACTGTAATGAAAAATATATTTAGCCATTTTCTTCTTCTGCCATTGCAGATTCCGCTATAATGGAATAGAAGTGGCCTTGTAAAGAATAAGTGGGATAATTCGGGTGTTATACCTATATATCTATTCTTTTTTTAAGAAAAAGATTACGCCCTTGACGAATGTTGTTGTACACCATGCTTTTCACTGATGCCAATTACTTGTAGCGATTCAGTCCCTCGTCCACACGATTCCCAAAATGTTGACGAGCTTAACTACTTGGCACCCTTCATTTACTGTTGAGCTATTAGGTTGCCAGGGACCTAATGGAAGTATCGCAGTCTTTTTATGGTTCATTTCTAATCCAGACCTAAATCCAATTTACTTAAACACTAAAACAATCTTGATGCGACATTCCAACTGAGTTTCTGTATTGGCTTCAATCATTAACGTAACATCATCTGCATTAAGGCCAATTAGGTGTTTCTTATTGATCAATAAAAATATCAAAAATATCCATATGAGTCCAGGCATTTCAATATATAAATACGGTGGATGACATTGAATTATTGTCTCAATTATTTCATGTATTTGTAAAATACATTCAACAAAACTGTACTTGACTTATGGTACACTATATGAGTCGTTGCAGCTGTCCTGATGGATGAATGATCAATTCTCTCATAAAATTATATTTCACAAAATTATAAATAAATTGTATTAAAATGCATATAAATATTTTTTTGTTGTTTTATTGTCACAGTTGTATCACAGGATATTATTGTAACCACGGTATATAGAATACAAAGTAGATTTATGTCATGTTGTCGTAGATAGTGCAATGCATCACATCTATTATTATTATATTTTCCACGTCATCAAAATGTATTGTAACCATATGTTTTTGAAAAAGTGAGCAGAAAAAAAATACGGTACGAATACTATTCTATTCCCTTGCGAGTAACGCAGTATTAAAAACCACCGGAAGGTAGTATCAATAGTAGTCAATGATCATACCTTGACTTTCAAAATACCTTAGATGTCTCAAATGTTATTTTATAGCTCAAATAGATTAATTAAAGGTCACCTCAAAAATGAAAATAAAACACAGAACAAATGTCACAATGCTTTTAAAAAGGTCGATATCATTCAATTTGTTTTTTTTCTCCATGGCCTGCATTCTTTATAATTAATATAATCAAATATATGTAGGTTTTCGAATTTTTCAAATAATTATGCTTAAAATACAAAAATGTTTGATATCAAACATAAAAACATATTAAATTTATATAATTATTCCATATATATATATATATTTTTGCCTTTATGATTCGATAGAATTGCATCAGATAGGATATAAAAGCATTATAGCATTAAAATTAGTCTATCGAACCTAGGATCTTATTAATGAGGTAGACCAAAAATGACCATCCCCTCTCGGGATTCGAACCTGCGCCCCCAACATTGAGAGTTAACACGCCTTAACACGGCTATCGAGCTCCCTTATAAATTTTGAGGATCCTCATTTTCTGTATATTAACTTTTTTAAACAGCATTTTAGGTTTTTTTTAAATCATTGAGTCTTCTTGGATTTGGCTTCTTCTTTATATATTTTTTATCAAGAATGTTAAATTCATAGATATATGCAACAATAAAGGCTATATTTGTTATAATTTTATATCATTAGATAATAAAATGTATAACAAATATAGCCTTTTATTGTTGATATATCTATGAATTTAACATTCTTTTTATTTATGCATATATTCTATAACACTCCACTGAAACCTTCTTGAGTCTGAAATTAAGAGGAAAAATCGCATATAACAAAATAGAAAAATATAAACTACACCAAATCTTTAGCACTTCTGATGCAGATTAAAAATACTAAAAGTATTCTAAGTATCCAATCGAAAAACATAAATTTGTGAACGATGTTAAGTAACACTGTCTCCATTTTCAGCGGCGAGAGTAGAATGAATGATAGAAATGACACGATTACTCACCTTATATACTAATCTGAGTGGCCCAATACAGTCTGTTCCCATGCAAAAATATACGATAAGAACGCTCCCGTTGAAATTTTTGAGAAAGCGTGTGAACTTTTTGAGATAGCTAACCTACCTCATTATTTATGGAACAACCTAATATGAACATCGATTGCTCCATGTATTATATTTTATTAAACATACTCTTTACGAATGGAGCTATGAAAAAACTTTGTAAATTTTAAATCCGCTGAAAGAACCTTAATTTATTTAATTGATTGATGTTGTGCCGCACATATTTCTTCTTTGGAGAGCTTAAATTATGCAGTATAATTGAATCATTTGCATCCATTAAAAGGAACTGAGAAAAAACTTTATTTGCACATAAAAATAAATCCACTAATAAATTCATAGCATCTCACTACGACCTATTTTATTGTAAGTGCCTTAATCATGATAAACCCCTCTCCCAACAACATTTTGCAAATTTATAAACGAATTGATTAAATTTGTTTGTTTTCGTAATCTCTCTGCATTTTTTTCTTCACTTTGTATGTGTTTATATACAGTGTCTTCCATATAAATATAAAGGCTGTATAAAGCATTCAGAACCATTTTGACGAGTTTAAAAAATATTACAAAAAGCGCTTTTAAATACAACTTTTTATTCATTATAATAAGTTGCCTGTTCTACATATTGATTTTATAACGGTTAGGACTCGTGGGCTTTAAAGCCTTATATTGTGGTACTTAAAGACTTGGAAACGATGGTTAGAGTAGCAAAGCCTTACATATAATGTCAGATCTTGGACCTGAGTAAATGGATTCGCACACTACTTGAGATCTCTCCATGCTTCCTTCTTTCGCAGTGCCGGTGTAATGAAGCAGACCGCGCTGATATGGGTCTGTGAATCTCCACTAACGATTAAGCCACGATGCTAAGATCGTATTATATCAAAGATATTCACTATAACACAATAAATAATTACAAGATGTACTCCTTTTAAGGCTATATCAATACAATATTTCGATTGTTACATAAATTATGTTTTCATGTTATTGCGCCTTTTCAACAGCTGACGGAGGACGCGTAGAGTTTGTTTATTCCAAGAAGAATATAAAGAAGGTGATTGAACAAGGAAACTTACATTGTGTTTTTTCTTCTTTTTTATTGGACTTATGACGTCAATGTTGAAAACTATGTTATTTTTATTATATTTACGAAATCAATTTCTCAAAGGAAGTGCTTTGTGTAGAGTGATGTGTGAGTGTGAGTTGTTATGTATCCAAATATTTAAACTACAGGATAATATTAAATTAGTTACATAAGCAGATGAGTTATGTCTTGGCAATCCGGGATATTTTATTATGCAAACTGTACAAACACGCACTGTACCTTTAGGCTTTTTCAATAATTGATAGCAATGAATGGTTCCTTTTAAATAATTCCTTTTTTAATGACTGAATAATAATATGCATATTTCAACAATGACGTCATATAACAGCTGAGTCAACTAACGCCAACCTGCCTACCTGAGAGAGTTCGTTGTTGACACCTTTATATATTGTTCCTTGGTTTTTCCTCAAGTAAGCTGATTAGCGATGGTTCGTCAATCAGACCCTGTCCGTCTATCCTGTGACGCGACACTCCCCCTGGTAAAGGACTTAACCTTTACCACTTGCATCACTGGTGGGATAAAGATAGTCTGCATGTCGTACAATTACTTTTGCAACCGCCTTAGGAAATATCAAATGGAGTCTGGCTGTCTAGAGTCTCCGCTCCAAGATAACTGACAGACTTTATGTTGCAGATATATCTCGCTAGCTGTTGGAACCGGTGTTAAGGTTGCCAGACCTTTATCACCTTATACCGATGTAGGTGGAACTCTGCCAAAGGAAAAATTAATGAAAACCTTTGGTAGCTTGTAAATGAAATTAAAAAATGAAATAAAAATAAAACTATAGCTGGTTCGCACCCCGTTACAAGAGGGGAAAAAATTGAAAACCTCTATGGGCTCTACACGGTACTACTAAGTTCCTGTCACTCATAAACTCAGGAAAACCAAGGCCTGTTGCCCATCTGATGTAAAAAACCTGAGAGCAAGAATGCACGCCCTCGCAAAAGGGTGGGTTTAGAAACTGAAAGGGTTTGTAAATCCTTGTAAACATTTCAAAACCAGGGGGGTGTTGTAAAGCCCCCCAGATGGTCCCCAGGCAATCTGACTTCCACGGATTATGTTATCATTTTTCTCGCTTTTCGAGCTACCTCGTCTCTCGCCAAGAAGGGTGCTCATACGAGATTCGGTTACTTAAGTTCTCTACGTTGTTTAGATAGCGAGAAAGTGTATTGGCTAGATACACTATTACTCTTACCTTTAGTAAGTACTTTGTAATAACCTATGTGATTACAAGCTCTTTTACTTCTAGGACCTTCCGAGGACTCTCTCTTGGGAACTTCCGTATCAGAGCCAGATTGGAGTTAGTGGCATCCTCCTCTTCTGTGTACTCGACACCCGCGCTGGCCTCATCTCTTTCCAAGTAGGGAGTGTCACAGGGCGAGGATCTTCTGTCCCTGCGCGTGTGCACCAGCGGGTTGGGAATCCGTTTCCGTCAACCCCGTTCCACACATCTTACCAAGGTCTGACGACTTGGCGGGCGCAGGGTTTCCATTGCTTCTCTCTCCAACATTTCAGCAGACGGCTCTAGAAGAGCTATATTTCGCACTGACCTTGTAAAGGTAGCCTTGTCGGCAAAATGACTGAGGAGATAGCACCGTCCAGTTTTTGTGGACGCTAACGACTCTGGCCAGTTTCCATTGGCCTTTTTCTTGGGCTTCTGGGTTAAGCATAACGACGTCCCCTGGCTTTATTGGGGGTGTATGACCCTTTGACATTTACGATCCAATGATAGGGTGGCAAGGTATTCTGCTTGCCATTTTCTCCAGAAGTAATGTAGGATTTCTTTCTCTGTTCCCACATCTTGTCTACGCCAGGTGTTCTGAGTTCCGCCTTACTGGCGGACGTGAGAGGACGGAGGGTTCTACCCGTTGTTAACATATTGGGGTGATAATTTTCTCCGTGTTCCCTTCGATTACTTGACCTAGGGGCCTCTCATTTATGTAGAAAACATTTTCCATACATAGAGTCTCCATCGTTCTAAATGGTCCAGCGTGTTTGATGCATGTGAATATTACTTCACTAAGGTATGTAATTTTTTTTCCAAAATTTGTGGGTTTTTACATACCTGCTCCCCATACTTTATAATTTTCTGGGTTTCGACACGTCCTGCCATAGAGTCTTTTCGGCATTTCAGGGAAACTACAATCGTGGATGCAATAGATGGGCCAAAATAATCAAACACCGACATGGGCCCATGCTTCCGGATATCCATCCTAATACTTGGAAGTGGGGACATTTTCCGGTGACTCGTACTGAATGTACCTACACCTAGGAGTTTTGCATCCATGTCTTACAGCAGACTTGACGAAATTATATCCGCCCTGTTACCAGTAAGTCATTCTAATATTTTTGAATGTTTGTTTTCTGACTGGCATGTCTTAGCATAAGATGAGTTTCCAATGCCACTCTTTTTGCGTAATCGCATTTTGGCATGATGATTGGGTCCTTAAAATCAAGATTTTAGAGAGATACTTTATGAAATCTGCTTCTAAGTCTAAGAAGCTGATCATCCGGATCCCAATAAGCTGGAAGATCTTTTAAAACTGAACTTTTTTGGACTGTAAGCAATTGTTTTTCGGTATTCCCTTGTCCCAGGGCAATCTCTCTTCAAAGTGCTTGCCTTGAACATGCCTCGCCAACTCCTTGTCCGCCTCCAGCTCTTCAGAAATTCACAAGGGATAATTCCTTGGGAGGTAGACTTGCTTGCGAACTTTACGCTGCGCTCGATGGAAGGTCGTAAGTGCACGCTTAACTACAGGCAAACGGCTAAACTTCCTGAGCATAATTTCAAGAGGATGCTCCTTATTAATGCTAGATTTAAAAGCATTGGCTTTTGAGATGCGTTCACTCATAAGGTTGGTCTTAATATCTTTGGTCTGAGCGAAATATAACTGGATGTCTGGAATTGTGTTACTATCCTCTGCGGTATCTGCAGTTCCGACTGCACTCCTCCAGCAATCACTGGCTGTTTGGGCCACTTGCTCTCGTCCTCTAAAAGGAAAGCAGGGCCTTCCTTCCAGAAGTTGAGTCTATCGACTAACTCTGGTAGGTGACATCCTCTACTTGGTAAGTCAGCTGGGTTAATACACCGGGGCAAAAATGTACCTTACTCTGACCTTTATCGTCCAGGATCTTGCACACACGGGCGTTCTTCCAGACCTTACAATGCCCTTTGCCTCTTTGAATCCTCTGGAAATTTAAGAGGGAATCTGTAAAGATAAGGACGCCGGCAGTAGATACGCTTGGGCGAAGGGCGTTTTGAATGTACGTGCTCATCCTACGCAACAAGTGAGGGCCATTAACTCTGCCCCTTGCAATTGTCAGTGCATCCTTAAAATCCTTCTTCCGAAGGTCTTGGGCATGAGCGTACTTATTGAATCCCAGCCATCACTATTGTCGTCCATATAAGTGTTAGCTTCAATAGACTCTGCTGCTTCGGGGTACTTTGACTTTAGAGCAGCTGTTGACTCTCGTAAGCATTGCATTGCTTGGAATGGTTGGAAATTATTCCAAATCCCACGAAGTCAGCCTGAAAAGAGTTTGCTGCTTCCCTGGTTCCCCCCAAAGATATATGAGCATGTCTTTATCAGATTTCAGCTCCAGCTTAACTGCTAAGAACATTTTCCGTACATCAATAAGATAATGTACTGTTTTTGCATCAATCGGAGGATCAATTCCATGATCTGAGTGAGCAGATTCGGTCCCGGTATGAGCATTTATTTAGGGACTTTGTCTTATCCCTCGGGTCAATCATAGAAGCATTAATGACGACACGCACTTTGGCTGTGGCTTTGTCCATCCTGAAGACAGGACGGGACGTCATAATGTATGTGGCCAGGGTGGATTCCTTTCAACTAAAGGTACTGCCTCTGCAAACCCTTGCTCAACCAATTCTTTATAAGCTTCGTCAACCATAGAAAGGTGCTCCGCTTTACTTTTTTTCCACGGTACGGTTGAAGAAAGCTACAGCTCTACTCATGTTATCCGACATTCTGTGAGCTTCTAGTCTGGTCTTTCCAGGGAAGTCTGACCGTCCACTGTTTATCCTGGGGTCGAACTTAGCCGTTTGCTTGTGAAACTCTAAGCTTGAAGTTTCCGATGCAAGTTCGGAGCCTATAGTCTCCCCAGACCAGAATTTTCAAAGTCAAATGTGCAATTATACGTACATTGTCTCGAGATCAAAAGTTTCGTTCGTAAACGTTTAGAGAACTGAACACTGAGCTGTCGGAATCATTCTATATATTTCGGTAGCTCCTCGGAGCACCAGCCTAATTATGTCTTCTGGGCAATAGGAAGAGCTGGGTCTTTCTGCCTGATTGTCTCATCTATCTGTAGTGTGAGAAATAGGGCTCCGAGAGCAAGACCTGTATTGGTCTGGGTTAGGGTTAGAAAACTTGTCTGCTGACTCTATATTGTTCAGATGGATGTTTCCTAGGATCGAAGTCTATTGGTTGGAATGGGTTTCCAATTTTCCCGTGACTATTCAGCCATGTCTGTGGTTATGTAACCATCCATAGACCTTATCTGGAAAGAGACCTCTTGAACCTCTTTTGTGGAGAACCGCTGCAGCTACATTTAAACAGAGGAATTGTTCTCTGGCTGTCAAGCCAAGATGCTTTGCAGTTTGTTATTCTATCAAAGGGAAATTAGCTCCCGAATCTAGCAGTGCCCTGACCTTTACCTCTTGTTGAGTAGCGGGGTTTCGTAAGTAGCACTTTACTGTTCCACATAATCCTTATACTGTGGGATGTTGCCGAGTAACCGACAGCTTCATCATTAATGGCAAAGTCCCGAAGTGAACCAGCTCTCCACATCATACTCGTCTTCCGTGAATGGAGTTACTGAGTATACACATTTCCTTGGTTCCCCAAGGTGACTATCGGGTTACACTTTTGAGCCACTATGAAGGAATCTTGACCTTTATCGGGCACATTTGCAAATATAAAACCCGAACAGGTTCTATTTCTTCCTGAGCCCTTTGCAATACGCAGACTTGTACATTATTCACCTTTGAAACTGAAGTGTCCAGACTTGTCAGTGCAGGCGTGGCCATAAGGATCGACAGTTCTTCTCCCCCTCGACGTCTACCTAGACGTCGCTTTCTAGCTGTTTAGGCCTCCCACCTTTGAACAGTAAATTTTCTGAACTGCACAAACTGGCTTAGCTCCAATCTCAGAGAAGTCTGTAAAGTCAGACTGCTACCAACTCCCTTGGACATAGTAGAAGTCTTCGTGCAAATTGCATCATCAGTCTTTACGGAAAGTTTTATAGCTGTCGGATTGGCTGTTTTTGTGTTCCCTTTAATAATTGAAGATTTTGCCATGCATGTAGCTAAGTAGCTTGATTCTCAGTTTCAACATAAACTTGGGATCCTACAGGCAATGAAGTATCTGACTTGATATTATCTTCCTCACTAGTCTTAGAAACTCTAGCTCTAAGGAACACGTTTTTATAACGACGCTTTATTAATACAGTTGTTTATAATTAGGCAAGCGTTTGCCTAAATTATTTCCTTGGTATCCGGAGGAACAATCATGAGTCTTATAAATGAGACAACATAGAACAAAGTGGTTTTTTATATAATTTTACTGAAACTAAACATGAGGAGGAGCAAGCAGGCTCCCGTACCACTTGAGCAAATGCTGTCTAATCCTCGCTCTTTTTCCTTGAAAAATGATTTGAGGGCTTCCGCCAGCTCGGCGGCGTCAAGGGTAGTCTTAGGGATCTCTTTGGCCCTTTGCTATCCCTCCTCTTTTCACTTTTCTATTTTTCCTCCTTCCTTCTTTAACTTCTTTGGAAGGGGTCCTCCCTCCCACTACTTCGGCGCTTTGAGACGTTTTAAGGACTTCTCCTCGCGCTTCTGGGGTGAGGGTGACGGTTGGTGGGATGTCTTAACCCACACGCCTGGCACTTATATCGACATTTTACCCCTTTCTGGAAAACATGAAGGCCACATGCTCGACAGCTTGTGCCCTGGAGGTGAATTCAAAAAGATTTTAGGAGACCATGCTGCCACTCATGTCGCATGTAGTGGCTCTGTGATTTTTAGCTCCACACAAGCACCCAGAAAAAAATGCTATTTTTGAGAGTGCGTGGGGGAGGAGGATGACCTTCGCCTCCTTATTTTCTTTTTCCGAAGTGGCATGAAATACTGCCGCCTCTTGCTCCAGGGGAGAATACTTTTCTCCAGCCAAAGAGCAAATAGCTGCAGTCCCTCCATCTTCCGATGCCAGGATCAGAGCTGGTGGCCCCCACAACTTGTGAGCGACTAGCCGCTGCAGCCACTTTGGCCTGATCACGCAAGGCCGACTTTACCCATTTTGACAGGCTTCTGCCGCATTATATGAAGGAGGGAGCATTGCCAGCACTTTTTGTTGTGCTAAGACATCGGCAATGTCAACACCCGCCTTCAAAAGCGTCTCTCTCATTCCAAGGAAGTCCTTGAGGTCCTGAACAACCTCAAAAGGCCTTCTTGTACAGGGGAGCAGGGCTTACAAGATCCGTTGCCATACGGACCAGGTCTCCATATGCTTCTTCTAACGCTCTCATAGCCAGAGAGTAGCACTGCGATGGATAACGTTGATGATGGAGCACTAGGGAATGTGCGGGACTACCTGGAGACATTGCAGCGAGAAGACGATGGTATGCGTCAGCCTTAGTTGCTCCAGCTGCCATAATGGTGACGTGGCATACGTCCTAGTCCCTACGCCAGCGTTCAAAAGTGGCTCTGGTTGATTCCTCCTCACCAGAGAAGGGAGACACGTAGTTGAGGACGTTAAATTCCCTTGCTGCTGTGCTGGAAGGAGTTTTCTCTGCAATACTTAGTGCCTGAGGGCATCCTTCAGTTCCTGCAGAACCGAACATTTCATGCACATGACAGCCCATCTCGCATTCAATGCCGAAATCTAGGCTTTCAGATCACTGATCAACTCCACTTTCCCTGCTTTGATGTCATTGGCCAAGGTAGGATTTTCTACAGATCTTGTCCGTCATTCCCAAGACATCTTGGACAATGCCGGGACCATCCTCCTTGGCTTTGAGATATGCAATGTTTAGCGCTGCGTGTCTCAAATTCTTCTCTTTCCTACCCTTTTGCCTCTATAGGAGGCAAAAACCGCGAGGGCCGTTGTGAGCTCCTCATCATAGGAGCTCATCTCTTGAGCCCATTCCTGCTTCTCCCAGGGTCCTGCTCCAATGATCGGACACTGCTCCGGGGAGTACTTCCCCCTTGGGGGTTCAAGGGGCTGAACTACTAGCTCAGAGCCAATGTAGCCTCTCCTGACTGGCTTGCACTTCTTGAGAAGCTGCTAAGGAGTCTGGAATTCTTCCCCCGAACTCCAGGGTGTTTGACAAGGAGGTACCCTCGTCCTCTCTCACTCCATTAGGGCTCTGGTATCATTAAACGAATCAGCCATTTCACGCTGATGATACCACCGCAAATGCCCTTAAGATGCCTCTAGCTACGGTGGACTCTGCCCTCTTTCAACCGACAGGTTCCCTAGGAGGGGAGCGTCTTAAACACACGAGACCAAACGTAGATGGTACTACACACACAAGCAGTACCTAAGTTAACCTTTAGCCACGGTGGACTCTGCCCTCTTTCAACCGACAGGTTCCCTAGAGGGGGAGCGTCTTACACACCCGAGACCAAATTGTAGATGGTACTAACACACAAGCAGTACCTAAGGTCACCTCTAGCCACGGTAGTACTCTGCCCTCTTTCAACCGAAAGGTTCCCTAGGAGGGGAGCGTCT
>CP045901.1:11834220-11854584 GCA_013387185.1 Caligus rogercresseyi | reverse complement strand
ACCAGGGATCGGCAACCCAAAATGTTGAAAGAGCCATAATGAAAAAAGTATACAAAATGTGTCGGGATCGTAAAAATTAAATAAAAAAATTCGCTACATAACATTCAAACAGTAGACATTTATCCTATATATTTTCCTCCTCCATCTTTTTTCATTTTCTAATATTTTTTGGAAAGCTCTAAGAGCCGCTGGTTGCCGACCCGTCTAAAAACTTAGTTATACATCTATTGATCAACTTTTCTATGGATTCATTTGAGGTGAAATGGAAATATCAGGTCAATGTGGACATAACCAGAAATCCTTGGCAATGCCGGATAGCACCCGCTAATAACGAGTAAAATAAAAACCACAGGTTTATATGTGTTCATGGTTTTAAATTTAATTTTACTTATCAATGGTAACAACAAAGGCATATTGAAAAACATTATATTACCTTGGTAACAACAATATTGCTAAATTGTACTGCGATTTAATAAATATGAAAAAGCCAAGGACGGTATTAATTTTTTTGCCTATTGTTTTAATAGAATTGCATTCGTATGGATATAAATAAGGATTGTAGCTTTAAAATTAGTCCATCGAACCTAGGATCTCATCAATGAGATAGACAAAAATGACCATTCCCTATCGGGATTCGAGCCTGCGCCTCCAACATTGAGAGTTGAACACGCCTTAATACACATGACTATCGCACTCTCTTGCAAGATATATCTTGCAAGCCGAGGTCCGCTTTAATCCTCAAGACATTTAAACATCACCCTTCCTTCCTTTCTTCTTCCGGGATAAAGGAGGTAACCATTTCTTAGGCATCATCCTTACCGCGCCACACCCAAGATGTTATTTTGTGTTAAACATGCCAATCCCTTTCATTTTAAAGTAGTGGAATCAACCTGGGAAGGACCTTTGGCAAGAAAATCATTAAGAAGTGTAAGTTGACACAACATTTATAAATCCATATAATTACAATGATAGGAACTAGTCTATGGCTCCGTATTATAAGGAAATACAAAATACAAATCTTTCATCAAGCCATATTAAATTTTTTTCTATTAATTTTTTTATTATTTTCATATTTAGCACATCAATACAGTACAATATAAAACACACTAAAAAAAAAACCAAAAAAAACAGTTGCGTAAAAAAGCATAAATGAACATTATGGTTCAAATTATTCATGTCTTGTATGATTAGAAATAATCTTTATTTGATGAAAATAGATAATTAAAAGTTGATAAATTATAGAAGCTGGGGACTAGATATTCTGTAGATTCTAAAATCGGCGGTAGATTTTTTACCGATACTACTGCATTTTTCCAAATCTTCTTTATTTTCAATATATAATTTTAATGCTATAATGCTTATTTATTCGGATTTAGTCGGATGCAATTCTATCAAACCGTATAGGAACAAAAAAAGGAAATACATTTGAAAAAACTAACGAATACCAATACCAATTACAGAAACACCGACTTCAGACGTGTAATGTAACAAGTATTTCAATATCAACCCAAGTAATCATTTGTGGTGGGACGCGATATTGCACTCTGCGGCTGCTATAAAAAATATTGAACACTAATAAATATATAGTTTCCTTCTTGCAACCGGGAATGTACTCCATCTCTATGCTGTACTCTGGACACCATTTTTGTCTGATGTGAGAGTATAAAAAATCCGTAAATAATAAATATATTAAACTAAATTAATGAGCAATATTCTCTTTAGTTTTCATATAATCTTTCTTATTTTGATGTTTATCTTTGGAGGGAGAAAATAAGTTGTGTATTTTTGGAATTTGAAAAAAGTAATATGAAAATATTATATATAATTTACCTCCAATCGTAAATTAAATAAGAGAAATAACTAACAAACAGTGCTATGAACCTGTATAAATAACTTTAATTTTTGTAGAGCTTCTTTAATCTACCAATATCGCTCCACTCTGTAGATTTTTATTATCAATTTACCGCTTGTATAGAAGTTTTACCGACTATCGATACCGGCTATAGATTTTCATCTACAAAATCACAAATCAGCAAATTAATTAGAAACTAAAAGAACGAACAAGACTTCATTGATAATGGAACTCAAGGTTCTGAGCAAAATCTTATATAGAACATTTGCTCTGGAAATGACCTAAAAGTAGTAATATAATTAAATATCTACTAATACTATCGTATATTTATATTACTATAAAACTCTAATTTAGTCATTAATAGTACATATTTAAAATGAAATCATTTAATATTTATCTAACTATATTTAGTCCTTCCAGTTCAATACTTTGCCCATACTATTTTCTATAAGAACAGTCGAGTAAAAAGTCCTCCCGTTTCGGTTCAAATAACTGTTATGTCTACATAAATTTAGAAATATATAATAAATTGGAAATAAACGATTTATGTTTTGGGTTTAAAGTTTCAATATTATTATTGTGCTTTTATAAGTAAAGATTGCTGTTCCTTTCTATCATTAAATTAAGAGATGCACCTTTATTGATTGGGGTTTAAAAATATTAAAAAAAAACATCATAAAAGCTCAAAAAAAGTAACGAAAAAAAATAAAATTGGCAACATATTGTAAGGACCCAAACTATATTGTATCAAAGGTCTATATCTAAGCAGAGCCATGGACCGTATCTAAGAAGCTTTTTAGTTGTTATACCGTTAAGATGACGATTTCTTAGTGCCTGAAACGTCAGTCCATACTACGCAACAGCTGACTTTACAAATTACGTGTCTTTCAATACATAGAGCTCCTTTTTGACAAATAGAAGCACGTGCTTTTAAATCATCCCTGGAATGTACACCCTTCCCATATGAACTCAACATCTTTTAATCTACCCAAAAACCATCACATCACTAGCTCTTCAACATGAAAGGCCTATTTAATCCTCTTTTGACGTCCTAGGCCTCAACTCCACGCACCACAGGAACAACTCCTTACCTCTTCCATTGGATCCAAGTATCCTATTGGATCATCAACATCCTCCAATTCAAGAATTGCCCATGCACCAATCAGAGAGCGCCAAGTGAAGAAGGTATGAACTTACAATGACGTCAGCCTAATTCTAGTCTCTCTCCCTGTTTCTTTCTCCCTCAGTCCCCTGTCTTTTCTTCCTCTAGTGAGTGAGTGAAATTGATTTGGTATTCTGTGAACCGGCGAAGTGACGTTTCTCCTTCTGATTCCCTCTTGAAGACAAGTCGCGTTTCCTCTCAAGTCTTGGTATTGGTCTTGGTCTTGGTCCCTCTTCCTCTGAAGATCATACCCATTTCGCTATTTCTGGGCTTTGGATCTCATTTCTAAGGAGGATGAGGTCATCTCATCTGCTTCCCTGGTGTGTCTCCTCTGCGCCGTTCCTTTTGCCCGCTCCGCGGCGGTCATGAGCGTGGACTTGGGCTCGGAATGGTTCAAAGTGGCCGTTGTGTCCGTAAGTTGAGGGATTGGGAGGACTCTCTTTGGGGGTACACAGATGGGCTGATGCTATGGAGTTAATTCAGGCATTCAATTGATTGGATGGATCCATTTGGAGACTTTGAAAACATAAGAAATGAATTGATGTTTGATGAGAAAAGAGAAATCGGGAATCCGGTAATGAGATATATCGCTAAGATAGATGACAACTTTGTAATGAAACCTTAATTCCTTGCTCATATACCCAGATTCAAATGACCTCCTATCCATAAATAAAGCATATTTATTGAAAAGAAAGCATTCCGCATTGACTTGAAAGCGTGTGAGTCCATGTCCATGTCTTTTCTTCTTGATCTGACTGGACTCATGAGTCCTACCGCGACTCAAGTCCGTATTGATCTGTCTTTTTCTTCATGTGGATCCTGTGGAAGAATCAGGTCGGAAAATATGGAAAGGCATCTCAATCATCAGTTGGATGAGATATAATACAGTCAATGCATTGACTTGGAAGGAAGTGCATCCTATTTTTATTCCTGTCGAACATTCGATTATGCAGTTAATTATATCTTTTTTTGACATCAAATCGTGTCTTAAAACCCAAATATCTTAAAATAGTGGCTCAAAATGATTTGACTAACGTCGACCTTTCTGACCTTCTACCTATCTGACCTTGATTGCAAATGGATTGCAATATTATAAATGATTCACAAGGATGGATTTTTAAAGAATACTTTAGTAGATTGTCCATTATTTTGTAAGAAAGAAAGAAATGAATCCATCCCATATTAGAAAACAGAGTGAATAGTCTTCTTATCCTTGATCTTTTGATCCTGAATATGTTCTTATATTTGTTTTTTCCTCTTTGATTATAGCCGGGTGTCCCCATGGAGATAGCCCTAACGTCGAGTCCAAGCGGAAGAGTGTCACAGCCGTCAGCATCCGTGATGGACAGCGAACCTTCGGCTCCGAAGCACTCAACAACTGCGTGCGGTTCCCCAAGACCTGTTACGCCTACTTCTTGGATCTCTTGGCAAAGCCTCTGAATCATCCCATCGTCAAGGACTTCCAAAGCAAGTTCCCCTACTTGAGCTCATGGAAGACCCCGCCACGGGAGGTATTCGATTCAAGCACGCCGAGGACGAGTTCTATAGCCCTGAAGAGCTTCTCTCCATGATCCTAACGCATGCCAAAGGAATTGCAGAGTCCTATACGCGACAAAAGATCAAGGACGTTGTGCTGACGGTCCCCGTGTTCTTCGGTGAGGCAGAGCGGCGATCCCTTCTTCGAGCTGCCAAGATGGCGAATCTGGACGTGCTTCAACTCATTAGCGAGTCCCTGTCCGTGGCGCTTAACTACGGGATGTTTCGGCGGAAGGAAATGAACTCCACGGCCAAGAATTTGGTGCTCTACGACATGGGAGCCCAAGATACCACCGTATCCGTTGTTTCTTTTCAAATGATCAAAACAAAGGAGCGGGGATTCTCAGAGACGCATCCATGGCTGCAATACTGGGCGTGGCCTACGATAGAACCCTTGGAGGCCTGGATCTACAACTCAAGTTGCGAGATCTTCTTGCAACAAAGTTCAACGACCTAAAGAAGACCAAAACAGACGTCCGAAGCGTAGCAAGGGCCATGGGAAAGCTCTTTAAGGAGGCTGGACGTGCCAAGAACGTCCTCAGTGCAAATACAAACCTTTTGCTCAGTGGAGAATGTTATGGAAGACATCGATTTCAAGGTACCTCTCTCACGTGATGAGTTTTTACGAGCTTGTGCCGGATTACTTTGAGCGTGCTCTCAAAGTCCTGGACGCTGCCCTCAAGAATGCTGGAGATATGAAAATGGAAGAAATCTCTGAGGTCATCATTGTAGGCGCCGGAACTCGTGTTCCGAAGCTTCAAGAGGAGCTTAAGGCTAAATTAGGCTTTGAATTGAGTAAGAACTTGAACACAGACGAGTCTGCTGCCATGGGAGCTGTCTACAAGGCTGCGGATCTCTCAAATGGCTTTAAGGTAATGAAGTTTCTCACGAAGGAGGCCGTTGTGTTCCCCATTGATGTGGACTTTAAGCGGGACTTCCTAGACGATGATGATAAGCCGCAGGTCAAACAGGTGAAGCGCTCACTCTTTGGACGCAGCAATGGATTCCCACAAAAGAAAATCATGACCTTTAACAAGTTCACGGATGATTTCACCTTCAATGTGAACATCAATGATGTTGCATATCTGGGAGAGGAGGAAGTCAAGTGAGTAGAAATGCTAAGCTGATTTAAAATCTTACCATTTAATGAAGTTGTTCTTAATATTATGTTCAAAATTTATATTCTCTTATAACCTCTTAAAAAGATATCATTAAATGCTTCTTTAAATTTTCAAAAATTGTTAAACTCAATAATTGTGTGCCTTATTATAAGACTGTAAAGTTATAATGGAAAAATACTAAGCCTTGGAAGCTCACAAATTAATTTTGGAAAATTAATAATACTTTATAAATCTATTTTTATTACTGTTTTTTCATGAAGAAAAAAATAATTCCTATCATAACTATTTCATTTTGAAACTACAAAAAGGATGCAGCTTCGCTATTATTCTGGGTTTGATGGATGAATGATGATTATTTTATTTTTTCCTAATTGAACTATATAGACAAAAAATAGCCATACATAAAAATAAAAAAAATCCCTGAGTGGGAAAGATTTATTGATGAGCCCCATCTATTCGGGTTCGACTGATTAATTTTAATGCTTTAGTGCTTATTTATATCCACACGGATGCTGCAATTCAATTCAACCATTTAGGTGAAAATAACCATACATTATCTATTATAATACTAAAAAATCTAATGCGACTACCAATATTTCTTTATTCTAATATCACCCTTTGGTTCCATCGACATCATGTAAATAAAAAGAAATTGTGTACTTATTTTATTCACTAGCTGTATAAGGGAGATCATGTTGTTAGGCAACACGCTTTGTCTTTTCGATTAGTAATAGTTAAGTAGTATTCAAGTTTCCGTAATTGTAGACTACTGAGAGCCATTGTATTTGAGCCCCGGGTATATAAAAAGTACCTATGTAATTTGGCCTGTTTATATTAACTTAGATGATGTGGAATGATAGATTAAAGTTTATTTAAAAATATTTATGTGTCATTACAAGTAAGGTCTTGATTAGATACATTTCAGTCTTCTAGTATATAATAATATGACCTTTCCTCTTCAGTGATGAGATTGGCGGTGAGTGGTTATCATGTTTACATCTACAGAGAAGGAAGAAAACATTACTATTACTCGTATATCGTTATTAGTCTAAAATTCAAATCATGCCTTCATCATCTCATACAAGTTTTTTTTTTTGCATCCTAAATAGTCGATAAATTTGCGTGGAAATATTATTTTTGATAATACATATTTTAAAATATGTACAAAAGTTCTTAGCGGCCACTAAGTTGAAATCCCACAACAAATGGATAACACAACACTTGAATAAAGTTACTTTTTTATCACCTTATTTGCCATGAAACTCTATAATTACTATCATTATATGTGTTGCTCAGATATATCTTATATTGCATATATCTGGCACTCGAATAAAAAAGTGGAGGTAGATTTTTACACACGAAATATTATTTTAAAATATTCATTCACAAGTTACTTCTTGATCACATAAATCTCTCTATAATTATATGTAGATAATTAGTTTATAAAATAACAAAAGTACTTATTCTTTTCTGCATTGATTTATATTGAAAAGATTACTTCATTTTTTCCTTTGGCTCGTACATAAAAATTATAGTTTTTCAATTTAACAAGGATGCACTTAAGGATTGTCTTCAAAGCCCGCAGATCAATATTTTTTTGTATTATAATTAACCTTACATGCTTTTTGTATTCATACTTATAAACCTGAGCTTTTGTACATCATTACCTTATGTACATAAATGTGTTTTTGTTCAAAGAAACCCAAGGCAGAGACAATTATATTGTATATACTGCTCTAGGAAATATATATTCCTATATTTCGTAACTTCTAACATGTAGAATCAGAAGCTTACGTTGCTGATACTTGTTAGACAAAAAAATTAATACATTATTTTAACTCATTTTAGGCGACTTGGCAGCCTCAACTTAACGCAAGTGCGGGTGAAGGGCGTGAAGGCAGCCCTTGAGAACAACACGGGCTCCAACATCGAGTCCAAGGGCGTCAAGGCCCACTTTCACCTGGACGAGTCCGGCTTCCTGAGCATCTCTTTGATTGAAGCCGTCTTCGAAAAAACCATTTCCGTGGAAGAGCAAGAGGCTGAAGAGAAGAAAAATAAGAAGGATGAGGAGGCCACCACCACCAATGAAGGGAAGAACGAAACAGAGTCTGGGGCAAGCGATGCGTGGTCAAAGATCGGGGATACGTTCTCCAGTCTCTTTGGAGGTGAGAAGATGTGTAATATTGATCTGCAACTGTGGATTTTTTTGGTCAAGATGTTTATTTTTTAGCTACAAATCCATACAGTGTAAAAATTAAGAATATTCTAGTAGGAAAGTAGGATATAAAATAATTATTTCTTGTTTGGTGGCTAAACTGAGACGATTTAAAAGGCGCGCAGAATCGAAATATTGAACCACTGCCAAAAAACCCAATAAAATTAAGAACCTGATAGCAGAATCCGTTACACATCGACAAAAATGGAAACTCAAATATATAATTTCTATCGATAAATGTTTTGAATTTGGAATTTGAACTGCTTTTTAATTCCTAAATAAGCCCCACCACACCAGAAATTAATCAACTAATCTATGATTTTTTATTTAATTGGAAATATTTCAATAAAGTAATGTATGAATACCGTAAATTTATTTTGTCTTTAAAAATGTGCAATATGATGTTGTTTTATTTAATCGTGCTGGCACATATATATATATATTTAAAATAAAACCAGTAAAAGTGAGTATAAATTGACATTTAACATTTTTTTCTTAGATAAGACCAAGGATGATGGCGACGATAAGAAGGATGGAGGCTCATCTGACGACAAGGCCAGCAACGACTCTAAGAAGGACGACAAGACTAAAAAAAGTAATTCTAAGAAGAGCAAGAAGCCCGCAGAGCCCAAGAAACCCAAGGTCCTCACCTTCAAAGAACCCTGGAGTTCGAAGTGAAAGACCTCTCCGGTCCAGAGATCCCTCAAGAGGCACTCGATGCCTCCGTTGCCAAGCTACGCTCCCTGGACAAAAAGGACCAAGAGCGACGGGATCGAGAGAACGCACAAAACGCCTTGGAGTCCTTCGTCATCGATACACGGGACAAGCTCTACCAGGAGCTCTACGAAGAGTCCAGCACAGAGGAAGAGCGTGAAAAGATTGCTGTCAAGCTGAAAGAGGTCTCTGATTGGATTGATGAAGAAGTGGGACCCTTCACGGAGACTGGGATTATGAACTCCAAGCTCCAGGAGCTCACTGAGCTAACCTCGAGTCTATTTGCCCGCGTGCGGGAGCACACGGATCGCCCTGAGGCCTTTGAGCTCCTCCACAACATGGTCAACTCCAGTTCATACTTTCTGGCCAAGGCCCGTAACTCTTCACACTGGTTCAAGGACAATGAGCTGGATAATTTTGAGAAAAAGATTAGTGAGACGCAGGAGTGGAAGGAACATGTGGAAAAGGAGCTGAGTGAGCAGCCCAAGCATGAAATGCCATTAACCACGGTCTCCATGATACACGAAAAGGCATCCAGTTTGGATCGAGAGGTGAGGTTTTTTTTTCATTGAAAGTAATAGCCTCCTGCATTTGAGTTATAATGTTCATTTATGTTTCGCGCAAATGTTCAGTTGAGTATTTTTTTAAATCTATATTTTAATATATTACTTATAACACTGTGCGATGAGACATTTTTTAATAATGTTTGTAAGACTGAAGAAAGTGTGGACAATTGAATATTAGGAGTCGTCCTCCCTAAGAATACTAAAAATGCACTTTTTGTAGGCTCAGAAACGAAACGATTTAAAAAAAACTTATTGAGTCAAATGAAAGCATATATGAAATGTTTATCATACTAAATTGCTTTCAATCACTATGTATATTGCTCAGTACAGTACATTTCTGATCATCCCCAAATTGGCCTTATACGATCCATCTCTAACCGTAGTTTCCCTTTGCATTGCAGGTTAAATACTTGGTAAACAAGGCAAAGATCGCCAAAGCAGCAGAGGAAAAGGAACGACTCAAGAAGGAAGCTGAGGATCTAAAGGCCAAAGCCGAGGAGCTCAGTAAAAAGACCAAGAAAAAGAAGAAGAAATCCAAGAGCAACCAAACGGAAAAAAGTGGATCTGGTGAGTTAGCCTTTTTCTCTGAAATATTTAGTTTGTTTTTGTTGTTGTTTTGTTTGCTTACAAAAATGGATTTGATCTCCAATTTTGTTTAATAGAGTACATTGAGTTAGTCCCTGATTTGGTGTGGATGGTTCTGAATGATAATGTTAGCGAGCAGCAGCAGATGCAGCAGCAGCAAGACGAAGAGCAAATTATTCTTCCCTCAACACCACCCCATAAGTCTTTTCGCCCATCTCCTTCTCCTCAATCTGTTATCCAAGAAGAACCCTCTGCCCTTTGGACAACAATTGTTGTTCTTTCCCTTCATTTTCTGTTCCATGTCTTTAAATAAATGCTTGAGGTAGGTGTTCTCCCACCCCCCTTATGTGTATATATTCTTAGGTTATAGTCCTCTCTTCCTTCCTTTGATCAAACATGCATATCATTTGACAAAGAAATTAGATTCCTCTTGACATACTTCTTCTTCATTAGTTTTATAATGTATCAAAGAGTGTAGTCATGGTTTTATATACTTCAGATATTGTTTGACCATAAGACGGTGATTTAGTTTGAATTATCATAAGGATGTAAAAACAATGAGGACTGACTATGAAACAAACGTGATACTAAGTTGAGAATATAAATAATTAGATAAAAAGCAAACAGTTTTCTTAACTCTTCATTCTCTTTTCGCCGACTCATCTCTGAAGACTACTTTCTATTGAAGAGAAATCGTTTTTATATCCATCATAATAATACATAGGGTTGTGGTTTCTTTAAAACTAATGATTATATCTTTTCTTTTTCTTATCTTTACATCTTTTCTAACCTCCCTTGAAATTAAGTAATTTTAACAACTTAAAAACTAACTTTATATTTAGCATCGTGCGAAAAGTACAAATAATTTTATTATTATAAGATAAGTTCCCATTCAAACATCACATAAATATCTTATTTCGTATGTCAAACCATCAACATTTATTTTTGATCTTTTCCACGGATTAGTTTCATCAGATCTTAAGGCTGCCTTTCATTGGGGCCAAAATATTATTTGCGCTCTTTTTAACAGGTTTACTGTAATTTCATCACGAGTAAATTCGTCGTAGACCTTTTTATAGCCGTTTTTTTGTCTTGGGTATTTACCTCGCTTGCTCTTTATAGTCGGTCCATTTTCTCGTTCTCCTTTTTTCACTTTAATAAGAGTCTGCGGTCAATTTCAATCTCATAGTAGTCCCGGTAGAACAACCAAGGCTTAGGTGTGCAAAATTCTTAGGCTGCGTATCTTTTCTCCCTAAAAAGTGTCAGCAGTAGATTTAAACCCCATGGTACCCCCGACTCAGCCCACGAGATTAGGTCTACAAAGTAAGAAATGAATTGCGCGGAACACGCTTCACTACACAAAAGCTACGTGACAAAAATACCCACGAGAGACAACACAAAAAAAAGCTTCGTGAAAAAAAGAGAACGAGAAAAGTGACTGACTATAAAAGAGCAAGCGAGGTAAATACCTACGACAAAGAAACGGCTATAAAAGGTCCACGATGAATTTACGCGAGATGAAATTACTGGACACCTTTTTAACATAATCGGTAGAGTCTATATTATAGACTCTACTGTTGACATCGTGCGACTAAATCCGTGATTTAACCATGTTCAAGAAGATAAATAAATAACTTTCAGGTCAACTGCCATAATGAATGATTTTATTCATATTAATATATTTTTGGATAAAAACATATCTTTAAAAAAATATAATTGAATGTGAAAATTATAAATTTCATTGATGCCAGTGTCGATTTACCCTTTCTAACGCTTTGTTTTGTTTTATTCAAATGGGTGCGATACAATCGAATCCTTTAGCACAAAAGTAATTATTATATTTTTATCAGAATTACTCAACCATATGTTTTTATTCCTCTTATTGAATGTGACCAGTTATGTTAAACGGATATGAATAAATAATTAACGCAACCTTTATTTTAGATATTTAATTTTGGATGCTGTATTAATATACTAACCTTTTATACTTTGAAATCAATACAATGTAATAACCCGTCTGATTGATTGTTATTGTCCATGATTCCAGGTGAGCCTGAGGATTCTGATAAGAAGGCGAAGGACCAAGAAGAAGAGGAGGAGGAGACCAAAAAGGTAAAGAAAGAAGAGGAAGGTGATGAAGTCAAGGACGACGATACCAAGACTGAGGAAAAGACGGTCGAAGGCGAAAAGAACAACAACGAAGGAGGAGAAGACGCATCTTCCCCTGTAGGAGATGAAAACGACAAAGAAGAAACTTCTTCGCAAGAAGACGCACCAGAAGTAGAAGAAGATGCTGATGATGAGCCACCAAAGGAAGAGCTGTGATCATCTCCATAATGTTGTGATACGGACTTTTTAACAAATTATGGGTTTCTTCTACACATACTACTAAAATGATGGGGAGCGGCAACAATACCACCTCTACTCATGAGGAGGAGAGTATTTCCTTCTTTTTATATTAGATGAAGGAGTAGCTATCTCTATCATAACCAGTTCGTCACTCTATCTGTTTTACTCCTTTTAATATTATTATTATTATTGTATTTCTTGCAGCCTGGTATTAATGTCACACCACAAACTACTACACCTATTATTGTCTCGTACGCATTGTGCAGCCATGTTTATTTTTATGTTAGGAAATATACGAGTGTTTTACTTTTTTTACACAAAAAACCTCCTATTTTATAAATCTGTTTAATTTTTGGAATAAAAAAAGGTGAGTTCGCCGCCCCATAGAGATAAATATGTAAGATTGGAGTAATTTACATCCAAAGCAAAAAAGGGAGAGTGATACAGACGATACCCCTGAACTCAGTACTCGTTTTGACCGATAGGGGGAAGCAAGTAATATGTGACGTGAGAACACTATTTGAATACAGGATTTTTTTTGGTGAAAATGAGATTGACCCATAATAGTATTCTTCATTTACTCTTCTCCATTTTGTATTGATATTTTTTTTCAATTAGCCCTCTAATTGATGCGATATTTTAGGAATAATTGTCGATGAAGAAGCTAATCAAATGAAAAATTGTCCAGGAATGTTGGCATCATCTTGCACGCTCTTGTGTTTTTAACCAATCATATAACGTTGATCATAGTTAATGTACGTTTTCTAATATTAAAATGGAGTAGGCAGTAGTCTCCCTTTTTCCAACCTCTTTTTTAGTAGATTCACTACTTTATTAAAACTAGGACAACACAGCTAAGGACGTAAAGGCTCTCAAAAGAATCAGGAAACCTCTAGCAGAGTAGGTCCAAGGCGGGGAGGAGGCACAAGTACAACAGCTGCTGCTCTGAAAACCTTCCCAGAAGATTGTTCGTCCGTCATGGGGAAGAAGTGCTGTGTCTGCGGATGCCAGTCGGGCTACGCCGGCGTGTTCCTTCCGTGGTGAGCGGGAGCTGTGTGTCCTCGAGCACGTCTTCAGTATCCCCGCCGATCGCCTCCTCACCCTCTTCCGTGTCTCCGAGCGTGGGTACTCCGGTTCCTCTCATGTGGAGGTGCTTACTACAGCGGCCATGTGGAGGAAGGAAGTCTATCCCTCTTCCTCCGAGGGACTCGTGAGCTAGCTTCGAATCCCGGGAGCTCCCCCTCTCATGCTTCCCTTTCTCCTCCGTCTGGAGCCACCCGGGGACGCACAGCTTCAGCATCAGGGTGGAAGTGGAATTCCTCAACACTGCACGGGACTCGGAGGCCTTTGGCTGGTAGCCCGCACGCGTCGAGGAGCTCCGGAGCAACGTGGTCGTCCTCTGCAGCTCAACCTCCACCGGGGATCTCCCGGGCTTCAACCAAGTGGTCCACCAGGACCGCCTTCGCCCCCGATCCAACATGCCACACATCCAGGACAAGGACTTTTATTCCAATTTGGATCCCGCTGCCCTCGGAGATGAAGGACAATTACGCAGAGGACGAGGACTCCCACGCCGTCTTTGTCAAGTCCATCAACGCCTGCTCCGTCAAGTACGAGCCCGCCAAGCGGTCTCTGCGGGTCGTGAGCACGGACGAGAACACGCAGCGGAAAGCCGCCATGATCGAGGGCATGCACTTTCGAAACTTCACACAGAAGGTCCTCCTCAAGAGCAAGACGGAGGCCACGCGGATTCAGAGCACCTACGGCTACACATAGGAGTTTCACGTGCCCAGTGAGCTCATGGGCCTAGCCATCGGAGCCCACGGGGCAAACATACAGCAGGCCCGGAGCGTGGGCTGCATCATCAACCTGGAGCTCCAGGAAGAGACCTCAACCTGTCAATGTCAATGAAATGTCAAATAGAGCTCAAGTGTGCCAAAAATTGCTAAACTGCAGTCTTAATTGCTGAATTTACCTGTAATTCCTATATTTTTACTTTAATTTTACTTCGTTCTTGGACAAACTGACTGAAAATATACTGTTTTGATATGTGCCTAACAAATTTATTTATTTAGCGCGTTCATTTTCCCTCTGTTTTTAATGGACCTAGTATGCAAGCAGCTCTCGCAGCCTTTCCGTCCGTATATATGTTGTCCGTGATTAAAGCGGCATTAACAATAGTATTATTCAAATTCACTATTTGCTTCTGCTTTTGTGATTTCTATTTTCGTGGATTTTCAACCATTAAAATGGATAATGTTGACATCGTACTTCGAGATTTGGATGAGGAGGAGCTTCAAAAGATTAATCAATTTATACTCAGTCGTTGCTTCTGTGTTCTTTGTCCTTTGGATATAAATGGGCAAAAGACGCCATGTTTTAATTGGTTCAATCGAGAAGAAGTCGTCTATTGACGAGAACAATGCCTTGAAATGTCTTTCATATCTCCATCGAGCCTTGAAGCATATGCCTTAGGACATTTTTCAGTAATTAATATAAGCGATAAAAAGATCAAATTCCAAATTAGTGGTCAAAGAGTTTGTTTATCCACCTTTTCTTTTCTTCTTGGGATGAGTATCGTATCGAGCCGGTTCCCCATCTTCAAATTCAATGTGATAATTTTGGGTATGGTGATGATCATATATATTAAGTTTTATTAGTTAAATATCAATTTTATTTTGCAGAGGCCAAAATAAAACTAATATTGGATTCGCTGCATTTATGGTGAAGTGTGACCTATTTGAGGAGATATCTATTCATTTCCTCGTTGAAAATCACGCTAAGTTTTCTCCCGACCGCAGCTTTGGAGTTATATCAAAATCTTATTATAATTATCAAAAATCGAGTGTGTTGTAAGATATGATAGATATGGTTGCTAAAGCATCTGCGAAATTCAATGTCATATCTTCGAAAAAGAAAGGATGCCCACCAATTCAGTGGTATGACTGGAAGAATTTCCTTCATCCCTACTTCCGTCCTATTAAAGGAATGAAGAAATTTCATGTATTTACTGTGAAGTCAGCACTTCCTGGAATAGTGACATTAAAGGAGTGGTCAGATAGCTCAGAAAGTGTACAAATGAACTTTCTGAAACGTGGCATTTGTTATTCAGATGTACCTACATCAATAAATGATGATTTCTTATTGGAAAAGCACGGTTTATCGAAGGAAGGGAAGGAATACCTTATGAAGAATGTTGTTCCTCTAATATCTTCTGGAACCAAGAAACAGCTTTTCATCAATTCTATTGCCAGTGTAGATGACTCGATCAGTCAAGAACATCAGACCAACAGTAAAACTAAAGAAAATGATAGTTTGATTGAAAGTAAATTCATAACTAACATAGCAATAAATTATTCTAATCAAGTCTTTTTTTTAGTTGTAGATACTTCTGTGTAAGCTGACAAATCTTATGGTTCTTCTGAATCATTTAATGTGGCATTAGAATCAATATCCAACGAAGATTATAGTATGATTGAAGGTAAATTCATAACTAGCATAACAATAGTGTATTAAAATAAAGTATTTTTCTTTAGTTGTAGATCATTCTGTAAGTGCTGTGGAGGCTGACATATCTTATGGTCCTTCTAACTCATTTAATGTGACACTTGAATTAATAAACAATGAAGGTGATAGTTTGATCGAAGGTAAATTCATAACGGACATAGCATAAGTATTATAATCAATGCTTTTTGTAGATACTTCTGTAAGTCCTGTGGAAGCAGACGGAGCTTCTGGCCTTTCTGATTCGTTCAATGCGGACAAAGATGGACAAAAATTTAGATGTTTTTAATGTAAAGGTTGCACTTTATACAAGCAACGTTTAATTAAGAAAATAACCAAATGTTATAGGTGCAAATATTGTCGTAATAAACATTTTAAAAAGCAATGCAAGAAATTCATCTGTTCTAAAGGCTCGACAATTTAGACAAGAAATCCTATGTGAAAAATTAATAAAATAACGTAAATTTATTAACATTGGACCAAAAATGTGTTACAAAGTATAATTAATAGTTAAATCAAATGTTTTTTAGATTATGTTTGATCAAATGAAATAAACAAATACAACAAAATACGCACATATAGCTTATTATTAGGTTGAACCATGAATAGTCTGGCCCAGTAAAACTCATTATTTTCATCAAATTAATATTAAAAAACACTTAAATTAGAAAATACAATCCCCTCCGGTTGCAATGACGTCGTAGCAGTGCTCCCAGAGCCTCTTGAGTTGGTCGAACAGCTCGTCTTCGCTCACCCTCTTCATCGCCCGCTGCACAGCAGTAGTGGCTTCCTCATGCCCCCCAAACTCGTCATTACGGAGCAGATGCTTCAACTTCCGGAACAGGAATCGGTCAAAGAGGTTCAGATCTGGGCTGTAGGGGTTCTGTTTGACCGGTTTCACGTCCCTTTGGGTCAGAAACTCCCTTGTTTAAGCGGCAGCGTGAGGACGGGCGTTGTCCCACATCAGGAGACAATCCTTTTGGTGAATCCTGCGTTGAGGTTGATGAAGTGTTTCCCGGTCGTCTTCAGGTACTCTCTAATGGTCTTCCAGTCGGCTGTGGTCCCTCCCGAGAGATAGTGCCTCAATGGAGACTCGCTTCAATTTGCAGCTGAACCCCATCAGGATAATTGTCTTCCTCGTCGTCAGCTTCACACGGGGGGGGTTGAGATCCGAGCCCCATGGGATCCATCCAGACCTGCCTCCGCTCCGCCGAGTCCAAGTGGAACCAGGACTCGTGGATTCGGAGGCACCTCCGTTGTGCCGGAGGACGACGAGGATGGGATCACCGGGGAGTATGAATCCTGGAGGGGGAAGAAGTCCTCGTCTCCGAGCGCCAAGCCTCCTTTGTGAGCGGCACGTCCACGAGATGAAGGATGTACTGGATTCTACTGGATGGAATCTCTGCATAGCAACACACAATCAATTCGACAAAATACAATCCACGATTGGATTCCGAATTGTCTATCCAATTTGATTCGAAGTATGTACATGAGAATAACTAATTAATAATGATGTATTAACAAGAAATACATGACGTATTGTTTTGAATTTAGATCCCCCTTCTTTCTCTCTCTCTTCAAAGCATAATTCTAGCCATTGTTTTGTTGGAGCATGTGATTGGTGGAGATTCATATCGATGCGCAGGGATACCAGCATAAATAATTTGTAATGATTCCACGACAAATTACGGCCTTCCATCTTTTGGAAGGATATTGCGCATTGAAAACCCTTTGATTGTAATAAACAATCGAGATAAAACAAACTACAAACACCCAACTAATATGATCGAAAGTCAATATTTTGTTTTTTTGTACATAGAACGTATAATTTCAAATCATAAAAAATGGAAGCATCATCGTATGAAGTAAATATAGCCAAAAATACGTATAATAGTTTTTCTCCTTTTCTTATATTTCGTTCTGTATTCAAATATATCAAAAATATATATATTAATTCCATATATTCACCTTTATTGATTCTGATTCTTTGTTATATGAGTGAAATACCGAAGTCTACTTTCAATCTTTCTTGGATTAATAGAAAGGAAAGAGATAATACATGGGATTGCAACGCGAAAATGACGATCAAGACTTGGGTTAAAATTGATACGTTCATTTAGTTATGGCCATGTCAACTGTTTAAATTTCAATATGTCCGTATCTTGTAGCACTCTATGTTTATGTATCTCTTTGGTTCTATCAAGTTGAACGTAGCACTAAGGTATAGTCTTCTTACGACATTTAGTGTGTAATCGAAGTAAAGTGTGGTCCACAATTTTCCTTTTGATATTGCTATAAAGGGAGACGATTGGCTATAAAAATTCTCAGCATTTCGGTTAATTGATGGAATACCATTTTTTTAATTTATAAGGTCTTTATTTCAATTGTAACAGGAGATACAAAGTAAAAAGGGCAGTAGAATTGTTTATAAAAATAATACATAAATACACATTATAGTTTAAATTAGATTAACTACCAAAAGACCTAGCTTTAAATACCATTCGATGCGTTTTCGGTTCGTACAATGGGATAAATACCCCTTGATTGAGGATGAACATTTTTTTACCGAAAAGTCATCGGATGAGGCGCAATTCCATCTTTGCGGCTATGTCATTAAACAAAACTGCCGAATTAGGGGATCAGAAAATATGCATGCGACTTTGGAAGACAATGGCATCTTAACGAGCGATTGTTTGGCGCAAAATGTGGACAGGTGGTATCATTGAGCCGATGATGCCACCGGTTTTGATTGTAAAATATTTTTGTTTCCTCCAATATATAAGGAAGACATTGATGATATTTAGTTCCAACAGGAGGCGTAGCGCCTCCTGTTCCACATAGCCTACGTTACAGTGAACCTTTGGTATTGTCTTCGTCAATATCATCATAAACTGAAACGTCAACTGGCCATCTCGTAGCTGTGATTTGACTCCGTTAGACAATTTCGTGTGTGTATATCCAGACACGATTGGCGTTTTGAAACGCGAAATGAAAATGAATTGCATGGCTGGAGCATAATTCGTAACAATGGTAATTATTATAACTAGGCTAGTTTGCAACAAGTTTCATGACTCATAGAAAAAAACAACTCGCTCTAGCGGTGACGTCAACGGGTTGAAAATATTAAAAAGAAGTAAATAAATCGAACAAAATTTGTAGTATTGATAGATATTTCATTTTTATTAAAAGCAGTATTTGGAAGATGAAAAGCCAAAAAGAAAGTGAAGCCTTCACTTAAAGATTCATGAATAAGTGTTTGTATATGAGGCAATAATTGTAGTTTTGTAGTTTTTCTGTTCCTTCAAGTGAAAGCTCATTCAAAAAGCCATGCTACATTATGCCACATGTTTGAATCTATAAATCAAATGTACACTCTCTAAGTAGAGTAATAAATCATATAAATCCCCTGCATATTATGAGATGTATGTGCGGGTTGAATTATGAGATGAGGAATTGTCACAACTAATTATAAATTTAAAGGTAATTTTAGGCTTAAATACTACATTAAAATATTCATCCATCATATTTTGAAAAGACCAAATATAAAAAAGAAAGTGCATGAAGCAATGAAATAATTACTAAAACTAGGCTTGTAAACGGAACGCAAAATTGAACGGTGTTCAGCTGAACGCACGTTCAATGAACAGAACGCAACTTTTTTTTGAACGCTGAACGTTGAACGCAAAAAAAGAGTTCTGCGTTCAGCGTTCAATTTTTCCAAACATTTCTTGGACTTTTTTCGGAAAACGTTATCACTTTTTTCGAAAATTCTTTACTAAAAAAAAGTCATCACTACGCATTACTTTTTTCGAAAATTTCTTTTCTAAAAAAAAGTCATCACTACGCAGTACTTTTTTTGGAAATTCTTTTCTAAAAAAGACCTTCTTAGACCCTGGGTTAGATCCAGATTTTTTAAATAAAAACCCTGAATAGTACGTCCATTTCTCTAAATTACACAATGTTATTTTTAAATATTTGAACGCTGACGCAAAAATATTGAAGGGAATGCTGAACGGAACACTATTTTTTTTAACGCAGAACGGAACGCTGAACACAAAAAAAGCTGAACGCTCACAAGCCTGCTACCATGTTTCATCCATTGTCCATATCGACGCAAAATTATTGTATTGATTACGATTGAACAGCTTCAAACATGCTCAGAATCATCAATTCGTTGTTGATTTTGGTCGATTGTGATCTCTCGCGGCACCCACTTTGCACAGAGCTTTCGCATGTCGCAAAATTCCTGCACGAATGTCCAACGCTCCCTTTCGTATCTTCAGAGTCTCAGCTTTCTGGATTGTTGTCACTTTCCACTTCGGTCATTTAAAATCCTTTGTGGATTATTTTTATGCTTTCTGGTGTAACCCCACCTCTTTTGCGGGTGCGTCCACTGCGTTTATCATCATTCGTGCTCGACCAACCACCAGTTTGAATTCAGCAAACCATAGCGCACCATATGGTTGCTTTCGATGAAGCAGGGTGGGATCCTGATCACATTCTTTAACCCAGTTTTAGCTTTCGACGGTATTTTTTCCCATAACAAAATGCTGTTTTTATGACACGAAATTCGTCTTTTTTTCCATTTTTTTCCCAATAACAAAAGTAGCTTTCACTTAAAAACGCAATATCTCACAAACTAGTTGTCAGAAAGCTGTTATATTTATGCATATATGTTTTGAAGGTTGGTACTAACTGACAATCATATGAAACAAATCCACTGGCACCATCTATGTGTTAGTCTCGAGACTTATCAGCCG
>CP045901.1:11794124-11834120 GCA_013387185.1 Caligus rogercresseyi | reverse complement strand
CAATGAGGTTGATGTAAATTGACCTTCGCCTCTCGGGGATAGAACCCTGTGCCTTCAACTTTGAGCGTTGACACGCTTTCACTATCTAACTTGCTCCTTACATGTTGTAACGTCTAGTTACTTAGGTGGTTTTCATTTCGTTCAACATTATTTTTCCTCAACGGCGTACAAATAGAAACTTTAGACTGACAGGAAATGGGAAAAGACAAATTAAAATATCTTTGCAGTTGTGAGAATGTTTATGTTATGCTTGTCTGTGGATGAATTTAATCTGACTTGACCAAGGAGTACTAAAGAAGTACTCTTTAGTACTCGTAGTACTCTTTATTACTCCTTGACTTGACATGACAGAGGAAAAAAAAACTGAAAAACTATGAGACCATCTCTCTGGCCTCATCGTTTAATTAAGTAATTAAACTCACAACCTCTCCCTTTTTCATAACAAGCTGTTATTATTATTATTGCGATACATTACAAAGCTTGAGTTATTCTAGACTCTAGAGGAGAAACCTTGATACGGAGTTCCCCCCTGTGTCCGGAGTCACTTATTCGACAGGATTCTCCTGGACGAGAGGAACTCCATCGTCTCTTGTCCGGGACTGACTTGTTCTTATGGTAAGTATTTCATGCCTCCCTCGCACGGAAGGCTCTCTGAGGCTTCCTCTCAAAGCTGATTATTCTCTTAGATTTTTCTGCCGATTTGACGACGAAAGTGAAGGAGGAAGACAGTAAGACCACCCCTCATAATCTCTAGAAGATAAAAGAAACAACGCATCAAATGTATGAATGTTTTTGTAATAAAGTGTAAAATAATAAAATAATTATTAAAAAATCTGTTATGAAAAAGGGAGAGGTTTGTGAGTTTAATACTAATAAAGAGAGCCTGAGATATGTCTCTAGTTTTTCAGTTTTTTGTCTCTTTCTATGTCAATTCGGTATTACAATCATCCACAGCTTATACTTAACGGATCGACAAATGATGCCTTCCATCAGTGTCATCCTTTAAAATCCCTCCCTCTAATCACTTTATTTCAATAAAAATAAACTCAAGTAGCAGCACTTAATTATATCTTTCGTTTATAAGCTATATAGAAGCACAATTTATGCATTTAGTTTTTTATCTTTAGTATCATCGATAAAAAGGTTGTGTGATTTTACAAGATATGATTTCATTTTCATTATTACGGTTGTCTCTACTTTTCTGTAAAATACGTTGTTGACTGTTATTGCGATTCATCACTTGTAATAATAATAATATTATTATTAGCATAACACAAACTACTTCCCTTTAACATTTTCTAGTCCATTAAATTATTAGAATTCTACTATTGGTTTTCATGGAAGAGAAGGGTGGGCGCTATGATAACTCTTGGAACTCTGTCCATGACATCGACTCCCTGGCCAAGAAGGCCTCCCTTGCCAAAGGATGTTGTAGAGAGATCCTCCTTGATGGCCTCCGGATCCCCTGTCATGAAGAGGCCCTTCAAACCGTTCCCTTTTTTCGAGGATGTTCCTCTCCTTTAATCAAGGGGCCTCAAAGATTGACTTGGAGGGATCCGCATAACGTTTAAGGGCCTGGCATATATCTACGCTTTGTCTATGTCCATGAGTATTTGAGTCCTTCCTATGCCATACGTCTGCTCTCAGAAGCATTGGATCTTGGTAAGAAGTCGGGGTAGAAGAGCGCTCAACAAGAAAGCCGAAAGCATTCGAAATGAAATAGGGAAAATGAGAAAACGCATTTTACTTCATAAAAATGACGGCCAATATTTTAGAAGCATTTAAGAGCAGTTGCGCACGTTTTTACGTTAGAATTATTTTCTTTCAATTGGACTTATTTCTTATGGGGTTCAATTCCACATGATCCCTCAAAGATAGTCCCTTTTTTCATAGCCATTTCCTTAGCTATTATCAATTATAGATATATAATTAGCAATATTCGGAGTCTTTATTCAATAATTGAAGTATTTTACTAATACAAACCAAGGAGAATTTACCAACTATATACTAGTGTGATGGTAACTCATTTCACAAAAATCCATTTAAACTTGCTGGACCACTACATATATTTAAAAAATCCGTCAATGTGTTTTGATTTATTTAAATATGATTCATAGTAGACATTAACTCCTTCCATGTACTAAAAAAGTTAAAAATTTTAATTTAACCTCTTTTGACTTTTTTTTGTAGACTGTGAAATCCTTGATAAGTCCAATAGAAGGCAGATATTTGGTACGCTGAAAAATGCGGTGGAAACTTTGTATGAAAGATGAGATAATAGCATCTTAAAAACCTACTATTTTATTCATAAGAAGTGTTTATTTAAAGAATGTTGATTGATAGATCATCAGTCAATTTAATTAATTTTTTTATATATTTGAGTTCAAACAGCTTTTGGAATAAATTTATCACAGATTCATCATTATTGGCCAATATTTAGTCGATTTTCTTTGGGTATATTTTTTAAGTATAAATGTATTTTTTGCAAGGATTATATCATTCCCATTCTAATATTAAGTAACAAAGAAACTTATATAATACAAATATTAGTTATTGGCGTATTTTTATCTTTATTTCTGCCTTTTGTAAACTTCATTTCTGGACAAATATATTGTTTCTCTTCCGCAAAGTCTTGAATTATCGTTCACATACAAATATAACCATACATTAAACTCAAAAAAGGAAAATTGTGTTAAATAATATAACATCAATTAATATTTTGTCCTTCATTATAATATTTAGTGACAGTTTGTTCATTATACAAACAATGTATTTATGTACATTTGTCTTCCAGGAACGTTCAAGAGGTTCTCCAGGCGGCGGACTACCTCCAAATCCGTCGCTCCACCCACTTAGCCGTCTCTTTCATGCGCAAGCATCTCGACTCCTCCACGTCTTCTCCGTCCTTCGCCTCGCGAGAGACCTTCACCTATGTGGCCTCAAGGATTCCTGCCTTGCATTCGTGGGGCTACCATCTCAACCACTTATCCCAAGAGGATCTAAGTGAAGCCGACCAGGAGTCCATAGAGGAAGTCCTTCAATCCTCCCAAATGCTCGTCCTGGCGAGAATGAAGTCCATGCCTTTATTCTTCGACTACCCCAAGCCTGCGACTCTTCCGACATCTGCGACTTCAGTATTGCTCGAGTCTATTCGGGACACCTATAAGGATCATATTCAGTTGGATAATAATAATAAGCTCCCACCTCGAGGGTGGCCGAGTTTGTTGGTGTCTTCCTTTTTCTGACTGCCCGAGGCCCGATATCTTCAAAAGTTTCCTCAGGGACAGGTGGCCTCCTATTGGTCTAGCTCGGAAAATGATGAGGATGAGTCATATCTAGAATACTTGTCACAGAGCAGGAAGAGACTGAAGGTAAATACCGCTCGTAGCTAGGAAAAATGCAATATAAAGGATTTTATGTCAAATAACATCCCATCGATCTATAAAATATAAGGAAAAGAAATATATTTTTATATTAATTAATTATATTTATTCATATACTTTAGATATAGTACATAGTTTTAAAAATAGTATTTTTTCTTACTGTTTTGCTTTAAAAAAATACTTTCATTACACTTTGATATTTTTTATAACCCTACAACTACTAATGAGATATAATATTTAACCATTTAAACAGGTTACGTATTATCCATTCCCTTTCTGAAGGAAAAAATCTTTAATACTTCAATACAACAAAGATGAGAATGATGGCTTTTAAATCTTAAAGGTTATCTTTATTCTTAAAGGACGATTTGACTCAATGATATAAACATTGAATATTACTTGATATATCGAGTATAATGCAATATTTTTTTTAAACAAGATGATACCAATTAATTTTAATAACTAGAGGTATAATTATTATCCTTATGTACTCAAGAACATATATTTTTTCATAGGTCATGGACGAATACCATGGCTCGCGAGACCAGAGTAAAGAAGAAGATCTTATCCAAGCCTATGATCCCAACGGAACACCTGGTCCAATGGAGGTCTCCGACTGTCAAAGGAGGCTCCAAGCACGGTTCATGCTCCTAGGCGAAGGAAGTACCCTCGTAGCTTCCGACGCTCCGACCAATGCGAAGACTGCTCCATGCCAACCCCAACAAATCTAGTCTACAAGCAATCTGGACCCTAGATCTCGAGAAAACGAATGGAGGAGGTCTGCCCCTTCCGTGAGGAGCTCATAGGCCCATGAAGGCCGTCCTTCTCAAAGGGGTCCCTATACATTATCGGCCTTAACATGACCTCGACATCGTGAGGAGGAAATATGACTTAAGAAGAGCCTCCTCCAAAGATGCTTTTGGAAGTGACTTTGGGGACGATAAAATATCACCGGAACTCTTTTATAACTCCATATTCACAAGTGATCACATTGACACGCTTTATCTCATAGAATGCTCCAGTCAGAACCGTCGAAACATCGGGAATGCCAACAGCCTCATCTCTCTCCCTCAACATTAATGCGGACTCCTGGAGTGTATCGGAGAATGGCTCGAGGATATATCCCGACTCTTCCATTTGCTTTGCTCCTCATGGGCCTTTGTCTCTGGAGGTCGGAGTCCTTCGGCCTCTAAGAGTCTCTTCTCTTGGAATCCGGGTGATGGGGCTATGAGTGAGCTGAGTCCTATGAACTGTGTTCGCTTTGCTCATGGATCATGTGCTCTTGGGGACGGACGGATCGCTGTGCTTGGGGGTAGGGGGTTCCTAGAGCGAGACATTGTGTCTTCCTATGAATCTATGATCCGGATAGGATGCGGGACCTTTGGCTCTAAGGAATTGGATCGAAAAGTAAATGCTATCCGAATAATGTGTTTCGTGTTCATAAGCCTTTGCGAATCATGTTTCGTGAATCTGATGAGGACGAAGGGAAAGATATCGGATAGTATAGGGAAGCGCTCCCTAATTAATTGTAGAGATGGGTAAAAAAAGTTCTGGTTATTTTTCTTATATTATATTTAAACAATGTCAGAAGAGAAGACTTCCGAGATTTAAATTGAATATTAAACTACGATTACTATATATTTTGATTGATAAGAATTGCTCAGCATTTAATTATGGATATTATTTAATTAGGGCCTTGAGTGTGAAGTCATACGGTCTAAAACAGGGATGTCCAACCATTCGATCGCAATCTACTTATCAACCGATCGCTAGTTTCAAATATAATTGTAAGGGGCTTTCGATAAAAGAAAATCTTAATACTTCTTCCCATGATTCATAAAGTGAATTTCTTATGGAAAAACACAACTTGAAGCCCGGCAATCCTTTTAACTTTATCAAACATCCAGGGAATTGACGACAAGGTGCCCGAGTATTTTTGGGCTGCCCAGTTCGGCCCAATGTCTAAAAATGACCGGGCTGCTTTGAATTTCGCCCTGTGGTTTGTTTCTTCTGGTTTATTGATCTCATTTCGGCTTTAAAAAGTTGTAGCCGGATCACAATTCCAAAAGGTTGGACATACCACTTTGGTTTAAGGCATACTATAATATGAATAATAATTTGATGGATTATCATTAATATATCATAAAATAGTTTAGACTTTGTGACGTCAGCATTGCTTATTTCCTCTGGCAAGCGAATATACTTGTATGATATTAATCTTCACTGTTTTTTTTATATTTGCTATGTTCAATAAACACCCAAAATACTTCAATTTTAGCATACAAACATAGACAATCCTTACCCATCTCTCAATTACTATCCTTTAAGCCAAAGTCAATACTTGTGAATGAGTAAAATCACACTGCCGTAGTTGTTATTTTTCATTTAGATTTCTCATATTTTTGTTACCCGATATTAAATTGTTAAGTAATACATTGTTTCTTGTTATGTTGCTTAATTTTTTATATGTACATATATTATGATACGCACTCATTGTGATAATATCATTAGGAGTTGTTGATCTTTAGGCTTGCATCTAGTTTGATAGTGTAAAAATGACTCATTCCATTAATTGATTGTATATAGCTTTGATTCTCTGAATAAATTAGAATGCTCAAATAGACGTTCTTTTTGCGAGATTTATTTCCATTTTTATTTTGTCTAGGAAGTCGGCTATAGATAAAACTTAATGCTTTGTTGAGTTCAACAAGAATTGTGAATTAGATCCAATTTCGGAGTGAGTATGATTTACAATTAATACGCGAGTTAGATATTCATTATCAAGGCTAAATCCAATGTTGAATTTTTCCACGATCCTTATATATTCTTTATTTCCCTTGTGGCGAGAAAAGACCATATTTTTTATACAACATATCACATAATAATTTGAGACCTCAAACTCAGTAGTAATAACATTTACTTTTAAAAAATATTAATTTATATATATATATATATCGGTATGATATATCAGCTTGTGAGCGATCAGGAAAAATAGCGATCAGAATTCTTTGCGATATACGATCAGGATTTTTCTCGATCAGCGATCCGATCAATTTAATTGCGACCAACAAAAAAATACCTATGTAATACTAATTCTAAGTAAAAAATTAAATGTATATTTGTCAAACCTTTTAAGTATTAATCTTTATATGGATCCCATGGCACACCCACCAAAATTTAACCCCAGATAAATTAAGTATTATACCGATATAAGCATACCTTTTTATTGAGCAATTGACACACCTGGCTTAACAATTTCTTTATTTACAATATCTGACTATATCAAAATTAAGTACTTATAGAAAAAATATTATTTGCACAGATCATTTTTCATTTGCCTATTTTTTGACATAATTGAAGTTGCTTCTCAAAATTTTCGTCCCCCATCTCTGCCTAGTCCTCCTCAGAATCCACATGGCCTTGGAGAACAAACGTTCGCTGCTTGAACTACTGGAAGCACGTCATTATATTATGAAAGACCTATTCACCCTCCGGTAGGCTAATATCATGTTCAGCCCTTCCGAGTCATCAGCCAAGTACCGCTCTACTTCTTGTTTAGCTGTGTCAACTCTTTTTATGACTTTTAGAAAAAAATACATTCTTGCCCAACGTCTTGAGATAGCTGGCTGGTGCATCAACGAGGCAGTCTCTTCTAGAATAAATCTTTTGGTTCTTTGTTGAATTTCTTCATTGAGAAATATTACTTTGAATTGAGGAGATAAGCTGAAGCGACCAACATCTCCATCATTTCACAAGCCCCAAAACAACGACTTATCCATAGGCCCCTGTCTGTATATTTTAGGACAAAAATATCAGAATGATTGTTTCTCATAGCCTATGAGCTCCAACACTCAGGCTCCACAATTGACATATGTCTGCATATTTTAAGACAAGAAATGCCAGAATAAATGTTTCTCATAGCCTACGAGCTCCAAAACAATGACTTATCCATAGACGCCTATCTGTATATTTTAGGACAAAAAAATATAGGATAGCACACACTGGCTTTTTCTATTAGTGCCTGTCTGTATTTTGTGTTTTCTAAACAAATAATAGTCGCGTGAATGGATTTTGGTCAATGTGACAGCTAATTAAGTTTTAAGAAATGTAGGCTTGTCTTAAAAATCCTTATTACAAACATTTTTTCTTTTTTAGTTATTTTATACAAATTGATCGGATCGCTATTTTTTAGTGATTTTCTTCGATCAAAAGATATAAAGATCAGGACCTTTTGCGATACTCCGATCAGCTTCAAATATCGCTATTGATCGCCGATCAGAAAAAACTCCGATCAACAAGCCTGATATATATATACTAGAAATCTCTTACACTAGACGTGTTTTAATTATTTTGAATAAAAAGCTTTAAATACAAAAACTGCAGGCATAGTTCTCATTCATTGCCATTTGCATTTCATGATTAACAATGCTTTGATAAAAGAATAATATATGTGGCACCAAAAGATGAGATCACCTTCAATTCCCTTATATGTTTATTTATATTCACAGGATATTAATATAACAAATACTATAATAGCCAGAAATTGGAGTGCATGATCTCGAATCCTTAATCATTCATGAATTCCGAGTCTTCACCAACTTATCATGAGTCCTTACAAATAGGATGAGTCCATATTTTGAGTCTGTAGATTTTTTCCCATTCATACATGTTTGCAGAAACTTGGTGTTGAATAGAGTTTCAGACTAAAATGAAGACAGCAGAGTTATTACAATTAGAAATATTCATAATTAGGGCTGGACAAAAATGTGATTCAAAATCATGAAGCAATTTTCTAGTTTTTCGCATATTGTATGAGTAAACAACTTTTTGGGTTAAAAGCCATGAAATGAATCCTTGATTGTATTAGAATGACACCATAAATCGTCAATTTAAAGAAAGCACATTATATGAGTAAGAACGTGTTCACCTCTTAGTTTTGATGACTCCTTATAGATCAACCTAATTTACGAAAAAACCCATTAATCCAATGGACTCTGAATTCCACACTACTGTGCCAATTCCATTTAATCAAAAAGACAAAATAATGTGGCTCCATCCATAGAGATATAAAAAAATAGAGGCTTATTGGATTCTTCAGATGCCCAATATAAACAAATCTTTCTATCAGTGTCCAGTAATTTTATTGCCGCGTAATTCGTCGTGGACCTTTTTATAGCCGTTTTTGTCGTGGTATTCATCTCGCTTGCTCGTTTATCATCAGTTCAATTTCCTCGTTCTCTTTTCATCGTAGGAATTTTTGTCACGAAGCTTTTTTGTAGTGAAGCATTTACATAGTTCTTCTTTTTTCTCGGGGGTACTTTTTGTCACGAAGCTTTTTTGTAGTGAATCATTTTTCGCGTTATTTATTTTGTTACTTTGTAAACTTAATCTCGGAAATTGACTGACTATAAAGAGCAAGTGAGGTAATACCCACGGCAAAAAAACAACTATAAAAAGATCCTACGACGAATTTACGCTCACTGAAATTTCAGTAAACCCTTTCTATCTCTATGATCAGCTACGATGACGTAGTATAAAATTACATTGTTTATATTGGGCACAGAATACAGCTGAACGACGATGTTTCTCTGCTATTGAAGGAATAAGCTCTCTATACCTAATATCTCTATGGTTCCATCGTAGGGATTGGATATTTAATATAACTCATTACCATTCATCATGGAAAAATTAAAGCACTGACTAATATATCAAGATACGCATTAATCAAGGAGTTCAGTGCTGACTCGCACTGTTGAAGTTCAACTCTTCTCGAGAGGGAAATCAACTTTATTGAAAAGATGCTAATTTCAATAAACGAATATCAATGTTATTATGCTTGTTTCCAGAGATAATGAGGGGGTGGGAAAATGGAACTCGTTTCAACAAAGAACTTCTTATAGCTTCGCTGTATGTGACGAGTTATCATAAGTCTTTTATATATGTTATCCGTTTTATTTTGATCAACTTAGATCAGTAATATAACATTATAATGGTTTTGAACTATATAAAGGCAAATTTGTCACTTGTGGCCTCTCAAGGGAACCGTTAGTCAGATGTCCCCTGTCACAGATGGTTTTAATACTAATTTTTCTTCTGAACCGCGATATATATAATTCAAACAAAGAAGGTGATAGCTATCGAATCTTTCAAAGAGGAACTGGTTGCATGTGGACTTTTGAACGGAATATATTTGATTCAACGCTGAACGAAATTCCAAAACGAGCAATAATTTATTAAAGTATTAATGCATCATTATAGGTCGAACGTCGCAAAATATTGACTAATAAACTCAATCCAGGACATTAATTATAAGGTCATTTGCCTATTCATTTCCACAGGGAAAATACTACAATCGAGCGAAGAGGCAATAAAAAGTAGTCTGTTTTTTTTTTGTTAGGATACAAATGTAATACCGATGGCAAAAATACAGAGATAATTCAAGTATATATATAGCATATAGAGTATATATGAATGGGACAATGAAATAGGAGGGGGGGGGGGACGTTGAATGGGAGATAGGGATAGATTATTATGAAGTAGCGGGTTGTTCCTTGCTCTGTATAAGAGTGATGTTATCTCCTTTAAGCATGATGGTCCCCACGTTCTTGGTGGTTCCCTTCTTAATGTGGACCTCGGCCGCGTCCGCAAGAACCAGGTTCATGTACTCATCGAAGCCAACGATGTGACCCTCGATCTTTGTGTTCACGTTTTCGTAGAGCCAAACGGAGACCCGCGTACGGTTTTGAAGGTAGCGGAAATGAGGTTGATGGGCTGGACCATCACCTTCTGGACCTTTTGATTGCCAGCCTGGAACGACATGATGAGATCTTGAGTAGGGATCAGGGGAGAGGAAGATGAAAACGAGCGGCTTCTTAGACTTGGAGATGTCCCTGCAGAATAAGACTAGTAAACAAGGAAATCCTGGCTTTTATTATTTTTATGGACTTCTTCATATAATGGGCTATTCTGACAAACAGACAACGAAACCTCTTAACCTAGACATAAGCCTAGTTTTGGGATCAATGTCATATTTTATATCAGCGTAGTTATACATAAATTACCTAACATTTGAACTTTAAGCCCTTACCAAATACCCTCCACCAATTATAATTAAATAATTAATGGCCAATCTACAAAAGTACATTTTTATCACAATGAACTGCACTCCCCAATAACCATACTACCTAGAGTCGATATTTTTTGTTACAAATCTACCAATACCGATTGAACACTATTGCTAGCGACTTCTGATATGGGGGGGGGGGGGGTAGATTATTCTATCTTCAAGAAGGCTTTAAATAATGTCAAAATAAATATTTAAGAGGTTGGGTATTCACCTTATGAGAGGCCATGGCCAAAACCTGTCTTCATTGTCAATATTTTATTATTATTCTTCTGAATGGTGATATCAATGGGAGCATGGTTCAATTTTCCCGAGCATTGCAGCCAGAAAGCAATGGGTGGACTCCCTTCGAATCTTGTGAAGGGCGGCCACGGAGGGAATGGTCTTCCTCCGTCGGGGGCATCGGGGGCTCTGGAGGAAGTGTCTACATATCCCCATCCAGTAAAGTCGAGTCCCTAGCCAGCGTATATACTAACAAACTTTATTGAGAAGAAGCAAAGGCTCCTAGCGGCTCAGGGGGATCATGCATCTAGATCCCTTGTCCTGGGTCAACCCGGAAAGGACATTCATCTTGAAGTAATATTGAGTTTTTGGTTAGTAGGATTTAGGTGATTTTGCTTAGATTCTATTAATGTTTTTGTTATAAGAATAAAGATAAAAAAATAAATTTACATAGGAAACGTCCGGGTACCCGGCCCGGGTTCCGGCTGTTTTTTGAACGTCCCGATCCGGACCGGTGTCTAAAAATCACCGGGCCGGACTTTAATATTTTGGTTCATTTCGTTTCTAAAAAAACGTCATAACTTTTCTATGGAATTTTTTTTCTAGAAAACGTCGTCACTTTCAGAAGATGAAGGAACTAAAATAGGCAATACTGTATATCGACAACCAATGCCTATTTTGGAAAGGTTTTGTAGGTGAAAAAAATACAAAACACGCAGGTGGGAACAATAGAAGTAAATGCTTTGCTTTTTTGCTTTCTTCTGATGAAGATATGTTTAGGAAGTGGCCCTTTTATATAGAACGTAGTGTATTTATAGGGCAATCGTACCTATGACCGTTTTTACATGGGGTTGAGGCCGTTGGGCCCAAAGGTGGCCCCGTAGGTTCCAGCCGTAGGCTGGGACCTAGTGGCTGCCTGGGCCCAGCGTGCCTCAGCCCATGTAAAACGGTATTAGTGCGATGACCAACACGTGTCCAATAGACGTAGTGTAAAAAAAAACGATTTTAATACAATATCTTAATTCACATGCTGCTTAGTCAATATTCAATATCAAATATCATAATACTGTTGGTCTTCTGTGTTTTTTCACTCACAAATCCTTCAAATAGGCATGGTTATCGATGTACAGGATTACCCTAAAATATACTGAAGTCCGGCCCATTTTGACCCGTCCGGCCAAGCTTGAAAAATTTAAATCCCAGCCCAGGTCCCGGCGAAAAAGTGTCATGGTTGTTTCCTGATATAAATGGTACTTACCTGCTATAAATTATATAGCAGGTAATGGCTTTTTATATTTTAAGCATCAGTTCCCAAAAATAAGATATGCGACAGAGTTGAAAATAATATCATCAAAGCTCGATCAAGTGCTAACACCTATTATTAACATCAATTTTGCAAGAACACTGCTCTTGTACGGAATAGAAGCAAAACATATTATTACACTTTTTAAAACAAGGAAAATATGGTAGAATAATGAAGATATCATTTTAACTTAAATATATGTTTTATTTATGTCTTAGAACATCAAAAACTTGAGAAAGTGGCAGAAAATACAGGTAAAAATACATAAAAGTGCGTGCAAATGGTGTTTTTTTTAGCGGACGGATAAAATACATTAGATATTTGTATTTATAAAACTACAAAAATATTAGTAGTTCTAGTATATTTGGGTTCCTGTATATATTTCTTGACACAAAATCAGATATTTTAGTTTAAAACTTAACTTATTTCCGAAAGGCTCTTCAATGTTTCAGTCATTGCTTTTTATTTAAAAATATAAGCCTCAATATATACTTTGTATACTGTATCTTAAAGTATAACAGGGTTATGGGAATTTGGAACAAAAAATAATTGCGTATATGCTCAGAAATATGCTTAAAATAATTAATAGGTAAAAATAAGGAGGAAAAAAAAGGCTAAATATTTGAGCAAATATTAAAATGTACATTCTGGCGAAATTTGACGGCTTTATTTAAGAAAAGAAGCTAAATATGTTGATGATGTCATTTTAGATAAAAGTGATAACGGTTATAAAATTTTTCACAAAAAGTCACTCTGAGGAGACTTTTCTCTTAGATAAAATTGCAATCTTTTCCAAATTTGTTAAAATATTAGATAAATATGCCAAACAAAACCAAATATGTGTTAAAAGGTCGTTTATGCCCAGAAAGTTGATTTATCAGATTTCTGCAGCCCTGGTAATACCACTTGGAAAATATATAAGGTTTTCATTCGGGAATAACTTCTTTGATAATCTTAATTATCAATAATTCATTATAGTCTTAATCCTTAGTTTATAAAATAACCCAACACCTAAAGAGTCGTTTATTATTATTAAAATGACTCTCCCACACAACTATATTAAGCATGTTATGACCATAGATTGCTATAATTATCTGTATCTTTAGACTCGAAGTATATCTAATATATTATATTGTAGCGCGAAGGATGATGAGAAATGACGACTCATGTAGATGTTGTTTTAGAGTGTGTTTATTGATCTCCTGCCTGCAGCTATATACCTGCAGGCAAGAGTATCTTTTTTCCCTCATTTATTGTTGTTCTAAGTAATTGCGTTAAAAACGCGTTACATCATTGGAGTCTAAAATTATACTTCCTGATGGAACATCGAACATCTAAAGAATCTATAAAGCCAAACACAGACACAAAAAACATACAAAATTCATATGTAAAACGATTCTTAGCTTTAAATAAACAATGAATTATACATATTTTTAGCAATGTTATTAAAAAAATATGGTACACATTCCTTTAGTTATGTCTTATCAAAATAGATCACAATAATGTCATTTAATGTATTAAATAGCGACTTTAACTTAATTTCCCTTCTAAAAAAATTATATATATATATTTATTCCAGGTTCCGACCGGAATACAAGTCCTGGACGAAGGAGGTCGTCTTCTCAAGGATTTGGACAGCGAAGAACTCACAGTCCGCGTTGCAGCCGGGGTAACGGGGTGGTCCGACCAATGGATGGATGGGCCAGCCTGGAGTGTCCCGACACATTCGCCTAGACCTTAAAATAATCGCTGACGTTGGATTCGTAGGATTCCCAACGCAGGGAAGTCCACGCTTCTGAGGCACTCTCACGTGCAAAGCCCCGCATTGCCTCCTATCCCTTCACTACAATAAAGCCGAATCTCGGAGAGATCTTCTATTCTAAAGACGGTCGAAAAGTCCTGTTGGCAGACCTTCCGGTCTCATTGAGGGTGCTTCATATAATGTTGGATGGGTCCATCGGTTCCTCAAGCACGTTGAGCGGACGCGGTTGCTCCTCTTTGTAGTGGACATTAATGGCTTTGAGCTCCGCAGGGCTCCACTCATCGCTCGCCCTTTCAAACCATAGTTCTCCTCAACAAGAACTAGAACTCTATAATGCAGATCTCATTCGTAAGCCCTGCGTCCTCGTTGTAAACAAATGGACACCCCAGGCTCTGAAGAGGCCTATCAGGAGCTGGAAGAGCGAATAGGGGACTTTGAGAGGAGCGTGAAAAGCATTTACATCTTGGGGAAGAGGATGAGTGGAGTCCTCCGGTAAATTCATGCATTTAGACGAATGGTCCCCATCTCAGCCAGCATTCCCCAAAATCTGTAAAAGTGTTGAAGGACTCTCTGCGTGAGGAATGGACTTGATCGATGATGCTTGTAATCCAGGGCTGAAGAGTGAAAGGGATATTAGGGCTGCCCTTCAAAATAATGGACGCATCCAGAGCTTATTATTCATACAGATATGAAAGTGAAATGAATGAATTACAATTTTTTTTATCATTATATATTTATTATTATTGGAGAGGCTTCATGTACGCATGTACCGTGATTTAAATCAAGGGATTACTTATTGTATGCATCCATTTACTGTCACACTCTCTTTAGTCTTTGTGTCGCGCGTTACCCCAACAATGGAGAGCTAACTAATACTCACATATTCAGCTCATCACACCCACGGAGAATATAAAGGAGGTGAGTGAACAAGGAAACTTTCCGTTGTGTTTTTTATTATTGGACTTAGGTTTTCAACATTGACGTCATATGTTGATTATTATTATATTACAAAATCCAATTTCTCAAAGGAATTGCTTGTTGTGGAGGGATGTGTGAGTGCTAGAGATGGAAAGTCGCGGGATATTTTGGGCGGTGAAAGAAGAAGTCGAAGGGGCAATTGAGTTCACGCTCCTTGTTATCACTATTCTCTCTCCTCCTTGAGGAATAGTTATTTCATTTTGAAGCAGGCCAAGTCGGCCAGAACAGAAGGTATTATTTTATATTGAATCTCGTTTTGCTTCCGTTCGGAGAAAGAGAATAGTGATAACAAGAAGCTGCACTCATTACACCCTTTAGACATTCTCCCTTTCACACGCCCAAATATCCCCCTTTTTTTCCATGTCTAATAATAATATGCATATTTCACAATGACGGTCAAAACAGCTGAGTCAGCTAACGCCAACCTGCCTGCCTTAGAGAGTTCGTTGTTGACACACCTTTATATATTCTCTTGATCACACCTAATCAGCACTCTTTTGGGAAAATGTAAACATTAGCCTACTCATATTTACATCACGCTAAATACAGCATACCATTGATTGTTCTCTCCATAGAGATATAAAGTATAGAGAGCTTATTCCCTCCAATAGCATAGACAAATCGTACAGCTGATATTTGGACACAACGACCGTATTTCTCTGACGAATCCATAGAGAGATAATTTAATTATATTCTATATGATAATTAGAGAGCTTAGTCCATCAATAGTAGAGAAACACGTTTCGCTGTATTGGGACAATGACTTATTTCTCTAAAAGATCAATAAGCCTCTCTATGGTTCTCTTCCCAAATTGTTATACTTGCGTTGTCTTCCACTGTATACGTAGCAATATGATTAAATATTATTTTTTTCAAAATTAAAGTAGATATCGGTCGTTTTGTATTTCATTTGGGCAGGCATGTTAAAATACATTTTAGCGTTCCATCACTTATGTCATTCACTTTATTCAACCAATTTCCATTGGATGGCTTTATATCATACCTTGTATCAGGGTTGTTTGATTAATCAGGCCGATTTAAATCATTGATTAAATCGCGATTTAAATCAAGTGGATTTCCTTAAATCATTGATTTAAATCAATTCATGTTTTTTTCAATAAATTAAATTGATATTTCATTTTTGCTTCTAATTCTCAATGACAGAAACAAAACATTCATGTCTGTTTCTAATAGTAGAGCAGGGCATTTTGTCAATGTATATAGCCTCCTATATGCCTTATCATATAAGTTGGAGTTAGGATTCTTTGATTTAACATCAAGCAATTTGGATTGCGATCTAAATTAAGTGTTTTTCAAAGACATTTATAATCAATGATTAAAATCAAGTCATTTTATCACAATAATGGTTTTTACTTGTCACATGTAAATGGAAAAGTTAAGCAGTTCAATTAGACAATACAGGAACGAGTTATTAATTGTCAGTCTTCTTGCTCTTCTACATCTTCTAATTAGCTTAAGATTTGATGAACATATTAACAATTTGCGTCTATTCTGCTTGTACATATGAATGAAAAAGTAAACTCAATTAATTTGAAAATAAAGAACGGGTATCAATTGTCGATGGTCTTGCGCCATCCTTTTCCAAGGTAAGGGGCGTCGAGATTCGAGAGTGACCATATTGTAGTCATATTTGATCAGCCGTTGGCAGATCCACACAGATTTATTTAAGGTCGAAAATTGTCATGAGTCTTCAATCCTCGCTTGGATTTCGAACTGTCACGTGATTAGGATTATGACTCATTAAAAGGCCTTGAAGTTCTGTACTTTATGTTTACTCCTTTGCCTTTTTGTTAAAATGAAATCTTAAGTAAGGCAACTAGATTGTAATCAAAGACAGCTTTTAAATCCCCTGAGTAATAGGTAGGCGTATATGATATTGGGCATGTTTTAAAAAGTTACAATTTAAAGTAGATATAGGCAAATTTTACACATTGAAAAAAAAAAGATTTTTGTGTTAATAAATATGGTTAAAATTAAATCAAAAAAATCTTATTTAAATAAAAAAATCCGATTAAATCAAAAAAAATCAAAAACCCGGCCTTGTATTCATAAACCTTATTTATCTAACGACCATAACTATGAAAATTCAATTGCGAAGGCTACAAAAACTGAAATCAATTTGTATTTGCTCAACTGGTCATCAAAAGATGTATAACGTAACGTTTAGAAAGCACCGTATCTCCAGGAATAACAATCTCTTATCATCAAATTAAGCAATGCAGACAGTACAGTGCAATGTATTCGTAACCATAATTACCATTTAAGTACGAATGGTGATTTAATTCACCTGAATACAATTAAGTCTAATCAAATAGTATTTTTCGTTATTCTCCTAGAAAATTATTATCAAGGTCACTTTAGGTGTTTCGTTTCGATTTTGATGTTATGGCATTGGATCTAATGATTTTGTTCAAGACAAAGGAATCAAGTTGTGCTATTGATATTTTTATTGTAAATAGAAGAATTGGTATAAGGAAGCCTTCTGGAAAAGTAATAAACTAATGGTTAATTTTTGGAAATAGTTGCTCAACAAAATATCCGAAACGGTAAATTAACTCAATTTTGGAGAAGACTTTTCGTTGACATATTTCCTATATTATTTATCGGATTTTTTAAAACTTATACCAATAAAATAAGGTTATATATCACTCATAGCTGAAGAGGTTTTTTTTTTCTTCTCATAAGCACGGTCTTTATTGAATAAAAATAATACATCATATAATTAAAACATAATTAAAATAATTAAAAAGGAAATTTGTGTTAGGAATAACATAAATAAACATTTTAGTTTAAAATTAATTTCCTTTTTAAGACCTTAAAAATCTAAAACATTTAACATTCTCTTTATATATACAAAAATACAGCTAACACAATTATTAAATACAAAAGGCATTAAAATATAGCAAATATTCAAGAAAAATCTAAAATATATAAATTCTTAAATGCAAAAAAAAGAAGATAATAAATAAGATCAATCTATAAGCGTTCGTTTTTGGTTTTCTTGTATTTCTTGTACTGGCGAATAGGACATTGAGTGTTGCTGCAAGATGAGGTGATGTAGATGGGACGTATTTGATCAGTTCAGCCGCGTAGTTCCAACCTCTGTTCTGTACTTTGGGAATCTTGAGTGACAAAGCGGAGTATCTGGCGGCAGCACCGATGATGATGGTGCGTTTTTTGTGATTCTTCCAAAGTATCAGTAAAAAACTGAATAACTTTTTGTTGATAGTGTTTATACAACCTACATAATTGCATGTAGCAATGAATGATAGCGTGTACAAGCTTGAAAATATAAAGACAATTCTTCTTTTAAAATTAATTTCCTTTTAAGATCTTAAAAATCTAAAACATTTAACATTCTCTTTATATATACAAAAATACAACTAACACAATTATTAAATACAAAAGGCATTAAAACATAGCAAATATTCAAGAAAAATCTAAATATATAAATTCTTAAATGCAAAAAAAGAAGATTTAATAAATATAATATATGTGATTCAATAAATATATTGGATGCGAGTTTTACTGATTTAGATGTTATTGCTAAATAATATGAGTTTATTAAAGATCTAATATTATGACGTCATTGATGACTCAATTAAAATATCTGCAATCCTAAAAAAGGTATGTTTCTTTTAGCTTAGAATACCTCACAATAGTTTTATTCAGTAGGATAAAACAGAACTTTGTTCCTTATAAAAGAATAAAATTTGCGGCTATTTAAATTGACTCATGCGCTAAAATTAATTTTCCGTGATTCATGTTTATTTACAGAACCAAAAAATGTACAATAAATATGGGAAACCCCGAATGTTCGAGCACTGAGGCCACAGAAACCATAAATTATTCATACACACTTGAGTTGAGAATTTGCAATGATTGAAGACATTTTGTCATAAAGTGTGAACTAATGTTTGTAACAAACAAGAATTCATGATGTCCAATCAATTGTATGAATATAAGGGATTTATAGGGCTTTTACCAAGAGCACAGTTCTATATTATATTTAATAAAACCAAAAATATATTATATTTTTAGCTGATGTGCAAAAATAAATAAATTAACATTGTAATTTAAAATTAGAAATTTGCATTATGGATCTGCAATAATGCAAAAATACTATTTTAAAAATAGTGTAGTATAGTCCTAATATGTTACCAATATTTTTTAATAATATTTATCAATGAAATATGTAAATCAAAATATATTTAAAGGTATTTTAATTAATGTTATAACATCTTATAAATATATCAATCTGATAGCTTAGGACAACGATTGACATGTCGCAGATAATGTCAGATCGCTATTAGTCTTAATTGATCATCAAAATAATAATCATTAACATAATTTATGTACTAGTACGATTTTAAATAAAGCTCACATCTTTTTTATCTATTAAGCTTCAGTCTCTTAAAAATATTTTCCAAATCTTCAATTGTACGCCTAACATTGTAATAACGTTAAAGTAGAGCCAAATACATTTATTTTTATGTAGTTTTTTTAAAATGCATTGAGGTATTTATTCGACTTCTGTCATGCCTATATCGTCTGACGTCATAATAATAATTAAGTAGAAATATAGCTCTGACCACTCCATATTGAATTCAATTTCGTATTTTTAAATAGCCGCAAAATGTATTCTTTTATAAGGAACAAAGTTCTGTTTTATCCTACTGAATAAAACTATTGTGAGGTATTCTAAGCTAAAAAAAACATACCTTTTTTAGGATTGTAGATATTTTAATTGAGTCATCAATGACGTCATAATATTAGATCTTTAATAAACGCATATTATTTAGCAATAACATCTAAATCAGTAAAACTCGCATTCAATATATTTATTGAATCACATATATTATATTTATAAAATTGTATATTAATTTATTGATTCGCAAGTTTTAGTTATTCATCCATTACACAACCTCCGGTTTAACATAATTATGACGTCATATCCAAAAATATCCCAACTATTCTTAAGGCATTGTAATGATAACGTATCTATCCAATGACGTCAATAGGTATTTGGCGATCATTATCATTCAAATACAACACCTTCTTCCTCTATTTCTATACTTCTTCTTAGCAATCATCGTATGATCGTAACAGCAGGAACAAAAAAAAAGATATGCAGCAAGCCTTACATGATAGCAGGAGGACATGTATATAAAGTTATTTTTGATAGAAACAGTGCTTGAATGTGACTGTGTGTGCTTGACTTGGGACAAAGAGAGCGGACCAGAGGGATAAAGAGAGAGTGAGAGAGCATAGTAGGAGGGAGTAGAAATAAATAATAATCAGGCATCCTTTTCTTCTCTTCAGCCCTTCTTCTATTTCAGACTTGCACTTAGGATAGTCGGTGACATGGGAGCCTTTTTGGAGAAGCCTCGAACGGAGAAATACAATGAGTCTGGAAGCGGAGGCGGAGGGATTCGCTACGGGCTGAGCTCCATGCAGGGCTGGCGGCATCGAGATGGAGGATGCTCATTCCGCCGTTCTTGGGATCCCTGGTATAAGTGAGAACGTGTCCTGGTTCGCGGTGTTTGACGGTCATGCGGGGAGTCGCGTCTCGGCACATTGCTCACGGCATCTCCTGGACTGCCTCACGTCCATATCGGACTTCAGAGACTCCATCCTTGCGGAGAAAGACATTCCTGAGGATGAATTGAAGGAAAAGTGACAGCGGGATTCTATAAGGATTCCTGGAAGTGGATGAAAAGCTACGACGGATACCTGAGGTGCAATGAGCTAGTATACTAACGACCCTACCCGACCCCATTTCAAAAAATAAACACAAAGGGCACTCCTGACAAAACAAATATTAGGTGTCATAGAATCATGAGTAATTAAACCTTTTACAAACATATTAAACATATGTTCCAATATTTACAATCTAAAACCTCTTTAAACTCTACAAAATATATATACTGGAGGAATTATAAATCAAATGCTAGCACCTTTGACAGTCTTGAAAAGCTTATACTGCAAGAAATACAATCTTGAAACGCATTTTGGAATCCTGTAATAATTACAAACGAATACCCGCGCCTCTTAAGACGCTCTCAAACTAAATGTCATTTCTAAATTGATAGGCATAGATACTTAAAACCTATGTTCCTTGCTGGATATCCAAAATATGATGAATTGAAAGTTGTATTGACCCCTAAATCTGAAGTATCTTTAGATAACAAATATTTTGTAGCATTTTTTATATATTTCCTCTATTTTATTACTTTTCTTTATTAAAAATACGACGTCAGTTTCATATTATAAAAAATAGACTAATTTAAAGGTTTTGTGACTCTAAATATGAAGTATACTTTTACACTCGATTCAATATTATTTTGAGCATTTAATTAATTTGGTATTCTCCTTCACCTTGTATAATTTTTAAACGTTATATTTTTATTCTATTTAATGGTGAATTAAATTCAAAATATATTTGGTGAAGTATTTTAATTCAAGTTTAATTGAACTATTTTATTATTTTTCTAGTATATCTTGATACAAATTAATAAATTAACTTAGTCTGTTATTCTCCTCAATTTATAATCTTATAAACATTAATATGAATTCTCAATCTAACACAATATGCAAATCTTTTTAACCCTATTTTTTCATACATCTTAAATTTTGCTTTTCATTAGTAATTTATTTTTCAATAATAACCTTTTAAAATCGTAATGAATACATACGAACTTTGATTAAACATAATATATAAATCTTAGAAACTGTGATTTCACAATAAATGTAACCAATATCATTATTCCATCTCAAAGTGACCATAATTTCTTGTCAAATAAAGCAATATATATATATACAATTATTGTGTTCTCGAATTTAAAAGCTCTAATGAAAAAACATACATTCTATAAAGCAATAATTTACTGGAACAATCTCGTAAAAAAAAACTTTCTTAAATATCACACAAATAGTTGTACACAATAAAAAAATGTCTTAAATTATCTCCACCCTTCTACCAAGATTTTTCCTATACAAAAAACCAAAAAAAAAGGATAAAGACAAGGTCATAAATTGCATAACACCAGCATAACAATGAAATTTTGTGGGATTTAATACTATCATTCATAGCAAATATATTTATATATATTTTTTAAAGTTATACCGAAAAAAAGTCAAAATTATCTCTTGACACATACCTAAGGATTCATTTTCGCAGGGATTGAAGTCATGTAATGAGATACAACAACGTCTCCTGAAGGCCGTACATTTTCCCCCCTCTCCCTTTTCAATGTTATTTTATAAGTACGCACGTGTTTTAAATAACTATATATACACACACACCCTCCATGAAAACGGGGTTTCCCTTTCTACATGCGTTAAAACACACTTGATAGGGCATGAAGAGTGTCTCCTGCATTAATTCGGAGTATGAATGCTGCCTCTGTATTCAAAAAAGCGTCCTTTCTTTGACTTTATATTCTTATGGATTGACACATCGCAAAATAACTGATTACATTGATCTTAAGCAGAGATGAAAGTAAGTGGGAATGGGAGGAAATAATGACTTATACAAAACCATGTTAAAATACATGGATAGACAATATTTGAGTGAAATAATTTATCTAAATCATGGGAACATTGAGTACCGAAGTAGCTTCTTATGGTGATATTTGTTCAAGGACAGAAGAGAGAGAGATGGGGACTTGATATTTTTATCATGCCATTGAGTATGATAATGTCAACTCACCCTCCATTTTTCATAATAAAAAATAGGAGTTTTCACTCTCTCTTATGCTTTTTTCTATCGGTGTCTCTCTCTCACAACGGAGAGCAAACGAATACCCTGATATTCAGCACTACCGTACGTGTCTTCGGCACTCTATGATCTAAATATTGTTGATATATTATCGACATTGAGTAATAAAAAACCCTAATTGCTTGCATAAAAAGTTTCTTGAACCATATTTAGTAGCATTATTTAATTTAAATAAATGCTTATCCATTTACAAATTTTGACTGTTGTTTTTTATTATTTTCTCCTTCTTAACCATATTTCTAGGACGTATTTTTCTTTGCCTCTCTTTTCCAAATAAAATCGGCGAGATACAGTGGGGCTCTTTATGAAGGATTATTCTTGTGTCTTTCAGGTGGTGAATGGTGAGGATCGCAGCGGTACGACGGCCGTCTGTGCCCTCGTGACGGAGAAGTACATCATCCTCTCGAACTGCGGGGATTCCCGCGGCGTCATATCCCGTCAAAGCTCCATCCCCGTTCTCTCCACCGTGGACCACAAACCCTCCAACCCCTTTGAGTATGACCGCATCGTCAATGCTGGAGGTGACGTCACCACGCAGCGCGTCAATGGACTCCTGGCCGTATCCCGCTCCCTAGGGGACTTTGAGTTTAAGAAGCTTGAGAGCAAGGGACCCACGGAGCAGCTCATTTCCCCCGAGCCAGAGTTCTATATCAAGACGCGGGAGAATGACCTGGACGAGTTCCTTGTCCTGGCCTGCGACGGAGTTTGGGACGTCATGTCCAACGAAGACATTTGCCAGTTCATCGGGGCTCGCATGAGGGTCACGGATGACTTGGAAAGGATTGCAAATGAAGTCATTGACACATGTCTCTATAAAGGGAGCCATGATAACATGAGTATCATTATTATTGCTCTACCAGGAGCACCAAAAGTATGTCCCAAGGCCATTGAACAGGACAAGGAACTCGACACACTCATTACGGATCACGTGAAAGGTAAGGCATATGACGTTCTAGAATAGGTCGTTAGGGATCAAAGATAAAATTCATAATATCATTGGTTAATTAATTACTAATTTGTGTGCCTGGAAATGACGGCACATGTATTTAAAAAAGTAAATAGGTATCAAAGACATAAATCTAAGTTACAGAACCTTTCATTTATTTATGACAATCTTCATGCTCCCTTAGGATTTTGATCCAAGTTAGATAAGATCTAACTAAACTGTTATTTTTGTGGAGCTCTTCTAAATTTGCCTTCAAAGTTATATTTTATTCCATAAATTAACAACATTTTTATAAATATTTGGTATTCTTTAACAAAACACACCTGAGGTTGAGGTTGCGTGATAAAAAATTCAAATGGCAAAGCTACCTCAAAATGATGGAAGTCTTCCTTCTTTTCTTTCTCTTTTTTTTATACTGTGGTGGCTTTGGTATTTGTACTTCAATTGATTTATTACGCAACCTCGACCTGAGGTGTGCTTCGTTAAAGAGTGTCAAATATTTTAATTCCTATCAGTGTTATTTACCCTTTGAATGCAAACTTCATCATATACCCTTGCTTGTTCGCATTTCAACTATGTTTTAATGCAGTAATTAACATAGTGAGGAAAGTCATATATACGTCAATTGTAATGTAATCAATCAGACTTGTTGACGTTTGCGAAAAATTGTCGTTCGTCATTTTGAAGAAAAAAAATAACGACTTTTTTTATTAGAAAGGAATTTTTTTTTCGTCATTCTGAAAAAAAGTGAGGACGGTTTTTAAGGATATTTTTCCCGTGAAAAAGAAAAATCTTTATCGTTCATCGTTCGCGAAAGACGAACTATAAAAACAAATGAACGGCAAATATACAAATCTGCAATCAACATATACCAATAAACTATTAACAATCTTTATACCAAGATCCCTATAATAACAATCTCTAGGGAAGACGTGCCCAAGTCGTCACACCCGCATTCAAGAAGAAGAATTGCATATATGTCCAATTGTATCAACCGATGTCTCAGCAACGCTGCTGCCTTTCGTTAGATGAATTGCACATCCCAATTAAAAAATATTTTAAGAATCATTCCTGTTTTTTTTGTAAGTAGAGGTTTGCATTCTGAGTATACCAAATCTTGTTTCATTTGAAAATCTTTAAGGAGACTCAAGGAATACATGCAATTTATTATATTCTAAGGGTAAGAAGGGCTTTAATGTATTGGTATTGCATATGAAGAAAGTTACTTTACTCGTTTCTCTAAGATCAAAGCTTACGCTAATCAAGACCAGAGTGTAATTAAATATTCAAAGCAAGGGACTGATAGATGACGACTCAACCGAAACACTAACTTACTTCTTCTCTGAAGGTACAGTAATCACCGTAACATGTAAATCCAAAAAGGGATACATCACCGAGCTATATGATAATTATTATATAGGCCGGTGGGAACAAATATGTAAACAAATGCGTAGTTAATGTCAATTTTTGAATTAATAGTTTTCATTCAATGACAACAGTTATCCACTAGTATTCGTTTTTTAATGTTTTTATTCATTGTTGATTATATAGATCATCTAACACCATGACGAGCCGGCTTTATTTCGCTTACAAAAGCTTTTGACTCTAAGCAATGATACATATTTAATTAATTATATTTTATGACCATGAAAATTATTTAATCTGTTTTCTTTTTCAGCCCGGATTGAAGAGGACCCTTCATTGCATTCAGAGGTTATTTTCCACTCTCTGCAAAACGTGGACCTACCTCACTTACCTCCTGGAGGAGGACTCTACTCCAAGTAAGATAATACAAAAAAATAATAATAATGAAAGTTGTAAATTAAGCATATTGATTACAAAATGAAGATGATTTTAAGTTAATTCAACCAATCAATAACATTTGGATATTAAAGATATTCTTTTTTTGAAATGCTTCATTTTAAACATGAAAAGCTAGAAAGACTTCTTCAATTGGTATTGTATCATCGACCTATACAACTGTATACTCAACAGAGAAGAAAAAAATAAGTTCATTTAAATAGCGGTCTGAATACATAGATGAAGTTAAAATGGCTGCTGCCCTTGCTTGGCAATGAAATAATGGAAGTATTAGCAAAGAGCATATATATATAGAGGTCTAGCTTCAGGCAAGAGCTATTGGTTAATTATGTTAAACAACGACCACTTGAGGGCGCTCCTATTTACAGAAAGATAAATAAATAAAAACAACTAAGAATTTGTTCATGATCCCTGGAGGTTGGGAGATGTAAATGCCTAATTTTATTCCGTATTAATTAATATACATCTAATAAAACATTTTTCGCGATTAAAAAAAATTAAAAAATTCCTTGAATAAATTGGATATCAGTAATACTAAGCGTGGAATGAATCTTTTTGTTTAATATATATATATATATATGATGAAATGATAAATAATAAGTATCAAGAAATAAACAAAGGCTCTATTGTAATAGTAATCCTCGAGCGCATGATGGCGCCATCATCACCATTCGTCACAAAATCTTGTAGCTGGGTCTCTAGTTATATATGCTCTTTTGCATTAGTCTTAGGAGTAATAGAAAAGAGAAATCCCGAAATTAATGTCCCCCGATGACGTCATCGTTTGTTGTGTTTATTAAAAGTAATCCCTTAGATGACGTCACTGGGCATTTCTCTTGTTTTTTCTCTCTTCTTCTTCTATTCCTTAATACTTGGTATATAGACCTTGATTGATCAAAGGATAATAATAAAAATCCTTCTTCTCTTTTTTTTCATCAATTGCTGACTCCAACACTGTTCTTCCTTTTTTATTCAGTCTATTGTGTATGCAGATATTATACATAGAGATAAAAAGATATAGAGCTTATTCCCTTCATCTGTGTTTTTGTGTTCATTATAAACCAATTAATTTGTACTACGTCATCGTAAGCTGAGCATAGAGATAGAATCTATCTCTGTGATCAGCTTACGATGACGTAGTACAAATTACTTTGCTTATAATGGGCACACAGAATACAACTGAACGACGTTTCTCTGCTGTTGAAGGGAATCAGCTCACTATATCTTTGTATCTATGGTATTATATAGGTCGATGATTTGAATACATTATATCTCAAATACACCATTTAATATCATTCCTTACTTTTATCTTAACCAATGTTATTTAAAAGGAATGTCATTTTTACTCTCTTAGCATATTAATGATATTCATGTGGTTCCCATGACATCTTTTTTGTTTATTATATTTTTATTTTATTGTTAATGAAAGATTTGTTTGTCTAATTAGCGGACATAAAGTAAATTGGGCATGGTTGAAGCTTCAAAAAGTATTTTTCTATTATTTTTTTCGTTTCTCGAGCCTTATATGTTCCATCGACGAACTTTGGGGGTCACAAGGAATGAACTTGATTTATAAAGTGTTGTCCACTTTCTGTGTTTACAGAATATGTAACAGATTCTACAAAAGTTAAAAGTAATTTGTTGACAGACATTGAATAAATAAGAAATAATATCAGTTAAAAAAATATATTATGGTTTCTATTAGTCACTAATTGTTACTTTAAAAACTTTAACCTTTATCCATGTACTGTGAAATGATAATGGGTTCGAAACGGAATAAATCCAGGTCAACAAAGGAGGGATAACGTCATTAACGCTCTTTGCTTAGTCACCTTTCAAACTACCTCTAATTGTTTTAACATACAAATATTATTTATATCTATTGGTCCTCCTAGATCACTCATGTTATCCCACGGTTTTTTGTCCTTTTCAGGAAAGTTGTAATGAACGAGGCCTTTCAAAAGTATGGTGGATCCGTGGAAGACGGCGGGGTAGGTAGAAGTAGCTCATGAGACGACGACTAAAAGACTAAACAAATCACCATCAATTTAACCTACTACACATATTATTATTATTATTATTTAACCATCGCCCCCCTAGTCAAAGAAGAAGAAGAAGAAGGGTGTTGGTGGGCCCCCACGTGACTGAAATCCACCAACAAACCTTACCCATCCACTATTTTTTTTGTTTGTTTTCATCCTCTCATATTACAATACTAATAAATAGTAAGATTTATTTTTTATTATCACTATTAAAGACTATAAATATATATATTCTATAACTATAACGAATGTTTTGACCAAATTATAACGAGTTTCATAATATATTTTTTGACCAGATTATTATTATTATTATTATTGAAAATAGTACGTGTTTAATAAATCCTTAGAATCAACCATTAGACTTAAAGTGTTTTTCTTCGCTTAAAAAATATAGGAACACAGATCCAAATAATACTGGATGCATAAGAGACTAAAATAAAGAAAATAAAAATAGCTGGCTCAGTAATTGATTGGATGAATCTATTGTCGCTTTTATGACGATATATATATATAGGGTTGAAAATTTAGTTCGTTGAGTTTTTATTATAAATATTTTTGAACAAAAAACAATGGCCTTAACAATAAATTAATCAATAATGTCTTTTCCATTACTGTTAATGAGCTCCTTCCACCTCTCGACCAATTTCTTGATGCCGTTCCGCCAAAAATCGCCCGATTTGGTGTCGAAAAAGTTATTGAGCCAGTTTTTGAAGTGTTCTTCGTTGTCGAAGGTAACACTTCTCATTAGGTTTGATAAAGAGCAAAAAGGTTATAATCGGATGGAACAAGGTCCGGAAAGTTCGGTGGATGCTGAAGAGCCTCCCATTTGAGCTCTGAAGTGCGGTTTTGACGACTTGTTCAACATGGGGCCTAGTGTTGCAATTATGTTTCAATTTTTTTGACCAATCCCATCGAATAAAGGTGACTGAGGATTTTTGTATGAGTGCTGATCAATTTTCGGTCAATTCATGACTTTTTTGGCGACCATCTTTTTTCAATAGTGCCTTCAGATGCTCTTCGTCGAATTTTGCAGGGTGTCTGCTTAGAGGTGTGTCGTTGAGCTCAAAATTGCCGTTTTTGAACTTTGCAAACCATTTTTGTGCTGTAGATAGACCTAAGACACCTCCGTACAGACTGCATATGTCCCGAGCGACTTCGGTAGCTTTTTGTCCTCTCTGAAAATTAAAAAAAGCCGGTGTCGAAAATGCTAATTTTCGGCTCCTGGGTATTCTATTTCTAAGTCTGAAAAATAACCAAAAATTAAACGTTAGGAAAAAACTGTAATCATTCTTTTGTAGAAAAGAAAAAGAGCTTTCCATGCATATTGACACTTAACTAAACAAAACAAAAATCGTAGTGAAACCATAGAAAATACAAAAACTCTACGAACATAGTTCCAACTATATATTATATAATATATATATATATATATATATATATATATATATATATATATATATATATATATATATAAGATTCACTAGAATTGAGACTCTCACTTTGGTAACTCCTACGTTTCCCCAAATTTAATATTCCTTCCATTTTTTATTTTGTTGTTGTTGATAGACATATCAGCTACATCTTTCATAAAAATAAGTTGTGTGAGATAGCCCTGCTTCCAATAGAAAATTGCTTCTGAACCGGATGAATATTACTTGATTTTGGCCTCATTTCGTAATGGAAATTTTACGGTTGATATTATGAAGATTTTAAAGGCTACAGTGAGCGGAGCAACGGTCTACAGGACCATAAAAGCCTTTAAGGAGTTAGGCAAGGTTTCAAGGAAGGTTCAGGTCCGGAAAAAAATTGTGAGGACACTGCCTGGGAAGAAGAGGATCAGGGAGAAACTCAGGACAAATCCAACTGGATCCATGAGACAGATGCCTAAAGAGGAGTACATAAGCACCACTAGCATGTGGAGATTGATCAGAAAAGATCTGAGGATGCTCGCTTATAAGAAGAAGCCACCTCAGATTATGTCCCAGGCCATAATGAACAAGCTTCTTATCCGTGGGAGGAAAATTATTCAACAACTCAAGACAGGTCGCCATCAGTTCTCTGGGCAGATGAGAAAATTTTCACGGTCCAGGCCACCCACAACAGTCAAAATGACCGGATTTTGACGTGGAAGAAGGAGGACATCCCCGTGGAGCTGAGGACAGCCTTCAGAAGGCAGAAGCCACCCTCCGTCATGGTCTGGGCGGGCGGGAAGAGGGCCCCTTTGATCTTCGTCGAGGAGGGGGTGAAGGTCGACCAAGCGCTTTATTTTTACCTTCTTTGCGAGGAGGTAGTCCCATTGGTACAAAGAAAGTATCCAACGACACTTTTAGTGTTCCAGCAAGATGGGGATCCATCCCACACCAGCAAATTGGTTCAAAGCTTCTGTAATGATATGTTTGCAGACTTTTGGCCCAAGTACTTGTGGCCACCATCCTCCCCAGATTCCATGTACTATGGAATATAGTCCGTTCTGGAGAGAAGGGTGTTAAGCAAGTCCTGACCATCAGTGGAGATTCTAAAAAAGAAACTGTTTCAGCCATGGGCCTCCTTATCTGAGGAAGAAATATCTGCCATTGTTGCCTCCACCGTTAGGAGTTTCAAAGCTGCACTGAAGGCCTAAGGAGGATACATGGAAAATTCATAAAATATATATTGTTTATTACATATTTTACTATTATTTTTATTTAAGCAATATTTATGAGAAATTTAATACAAAGATTATACATCGTAACACATGTGTCTCAATTGTAGTGAATCACCCAGTATATATATTGATTTTATGGGATGATATTTTATTGAAGGAAAACATCCGATTAATCGATCGATAGTTATATATATTTATAGGATGTCCATGATAAAGTTGAACTATAGTTCAACTTGCTTAGTAAAAAAGGAATTTGAATTGTATTCGTTAATAGGAAAAAGTTAGACTTGATATTAAACAATAAATTTAGTCAATATATCATCCCTCAGCAGCCACCATCTTCCTCATGCTGCCCTTAGAGGATTTGCACGGGATCGAAAGCATTCCATTTCCTCGTGGTATTCAAGGCCGCGATGCTTTTGTGGCTGACCTTGCAACCCTCCCTCTGCAACTTTCTCTATCAGTAGTAATACCGATTGAAGTCGGGTGAGTTTTAGGGTCAGGTGTTGTGACCCCATAAAGTGATGTCGTTGGAGTTGAAGAGGTTAGTGGTACTGATGGCGATGAGTGCTGTCGTTGAGTTCTGTTGGAAGATTAAATTCTTCCCAGCGGCTGTATCTTTATAAGATGACAAACTACTTCATGACTTTGCAGACCTTTTCGCGTTAACCCTTTCCTCTCTCCTTGGTAAACCACCTGTCATTCTGGACGCTATAGCTTCCGTCGAAAATCCAGCTCTTTTCGTCAGAGAAGAAGGTTATTCTTCCTCCAGGGCTCTTCAAGTCATTGAGGAGACGCTTAACGTTAGTGAGTCTGGTGTCATTCATGAATGTCGTGAAGAGGTGTTGTTTGGCCATTCGGCATTACCTATATCCGACGTTTTCATTAACATCATTGGAGACCAGCTGCTTGCTCACTCCATAAATTCTTGGCCAACCGGGACAAAAAAGTCCACGGTGAGGCACCTTGATGGACATCTCAAGGCCTGCATGGAAGAGGGGAATGTAGATTTAGTCACTTTTCATGCTGTGAGCCTTGCGGTAGACCTTTTCTTCAACTTCCCGGGTATTGAAGACCCACAACACCGTGGTCTTGGGGGTAGTAAAGAAGCTTCTATATAGTAGCGGGATTGTGTCATGCGCGAGCCAATTTGAGGATGACATCCCTCCTTGTTTGTTCCATGATGGCTATTGTATGTTTTCAAAACAATTTTGGTGGAAGTTACGCAACATTTAATATCAGTATGATTTAACTTCTTGTCATTCTTGTAACAAATAATGAACTTTATGTTATAAACGCTGTCTGTGTGAAACAACGCCTACTTGGATTGCTATGACCTTCCATAAGTAAAATAACTTGTTTCGTCTATATGACGAAATGAATGTATTTTTGAAATATAATCAAATAATACATATTTAAAAGCCCTAAAATGTTAGGGAAAAAATTAAAAGTAAATCTTCGTAATAATAAATACGTAACCATCGGTGTCAAAATTTGTCGATACCGATATTTAGAAACATGAACTATTGATGTCGATTAATTGGCAAAACGGTATATCGGTCGACCTCTACCATTAATCACTACTAAACAGCTGATTTATTCATATCGCTGGGATCAAACCAGGTCTTCAGTTTTAATTGTTCAATCATGAAAGAATCATGTCAGCTGTTGAGGCTGTGAATATTCTAATACCATATATAGTACAGTCGCCTATAATACTATTATATAAACATTTTTACGGAATTCAAATACTTGTTGTTTTGATCTTCTCGACGTATAAATAATAACTGAGTTCCTTTCCATTTTTCTTTCATTATTAATGCTATAAGTTGGGTTGGATAAATTTGGAGTAAAAAGAACTTATAAATTACAAAAATGTGGAACAAAGAAATGACGAAATATGCGGATAAAATGACAAAATATGCAGATCAAATGACAAAATATGCGGATAAAATGACGAAATATGCAAATAAATATGAAATGAAAAGGCGTAAACTTTAGACTTAGAAAAGAAAGAGAGAGTCGCCCGGCAAGAATTTACTCGGCACGAGAAGCGCTTGTACAAAGGAAAAGCGCCAGCACGCGTTATCAGTCGATTCCCTTTCTTTTCTACATTTGTCAATCAATAAAAATGAGTGAAATGGGTAGGAAAAATGTAGAAAATGGCAAAATATTCTTTAAAAACTAGAAAATTGATAATCATACAAAAAAACGGGTTTTGGTTTAAAAAATACCTTACTTTTGCCCAGTACTAGTAATAATTACGTGATTTGTTTATTTATATCTCTACGAATTATATATAAATGTGTGCCATTAAGGCTGACTGGTTGACGATGCTAGAGGTTAATGGCGAATAATAACGAACAGCGTAACATAATCAAGGAGTGATCCCATTATTTAATTTTCATGGACATATAACTCTTGCACTATCATCGTCCCAGTTGAACCTTAGTGTATCTTCACACTTATTGTATAATTACTGGATGCTCAATAGAAAGTAAATATTTACAATTCAGCCGCCATTTTCATTTTAATTACCCTAATGACTCTTGAGATTTGTGTAATTATTATTTTCTAGCTTCTAAGAAAAGTATTCACAAAGCTGCTTTCACCGCATCAAGATGGCAAAATTTCTTGCTCGAAAATTACCCACCTTGAAATATAAGCAATACATCAAGGCTGTTGTAGCTTCGCTGACTGCTTTAAATTAATGTTATATAAATCCTTGGGGTCCCACCCTTTCCAATACTTGCAAGATAACTGTTTTAAGGATCTATAGCTTAAAGTAATTCCACATCTGAGTACCCATTTGCGATTGGATGTCCGCAATTCAGTATGAAATATGCATTATTCTGAATGAAGCCTCGCTGAACCTTCCAATGTTATCAGCATACTCATTTTTTTAAAATATGCATCGATTTGCCATATGTTTATGGCCACATACGTCCTATACTGTGAAGGCATTCCTCTCGGCCATGTTGCCGTTGTTGGACAGATGGATTGTCTGTAGATTGGACTTGGCTGACCTGATCCTAGCATCCATGGCGGCGTCAGAAATATAGCGAGTGACCGGGCCTAAATCGTTTCCAAGCCAGTAGACATGGGAATTGAGAAACGACATGGTTGGGACTCCTTAAGCTTGATCTGTCTCTTCATAGTGCTATGCTATCTACTCTAGTGAGGCTGCTTTACATTTTGTCACTTTTTTTATTCAAAAAGATCGTGTGTCATATGATCTCCTTTCACCACGAGAACTTAGAAAACTGTAACATATACCTAGACATAGTCCGGCGCCTTTGTGAAGAGGATTAAATATCCATCTAGCCATCTAGACTGAATGATTTGTCAATCATGACTAAAAGTTCATATTTTACTTATATAATGGGCTTTTTAAGGATAAAAAATTGACAGCTCATCCAATATATTTTGGCATTTTAAAGTTATAGTTACAACCAAGGTACCTAAAATTCCAGGATCGTTTATTTCATGTTTTCTTGAGTAGTGGAACGTTAACAATCATATTATTATTATTATTTGAGAAGTAACAAAAAAATCTAATATGGCAATATATTTTTGACAACGGGAAGAAACCACTACCAAATGTTATTTTCCCACTTGCCCCTGTGACGTCATTAAGAATCACCAACAAAGCAAAAAGTCAGCAGCAGCTATCATGGCAAAATGGACTTGTTTTTGTCAATATACCTGTGTGCCAGCTGTAATATGTAAACTTCACTTTGGTGCAGCCTTAAACGACAGCTGATTTGCTGGTGTTATGATGAATTTTAATATAATTAGAAGCATTTTTATTTGTAATGGTCTTAACTTTCTTTTGAATAGAGTGTTATTTAGAATAATGTATTGTTCCAATCAATCTATGGCTATATCTATATATATTTTTTCTTTTTTATAATTTCTAGGTGAACTCAGCTCCTAACTCCATGGCTTCTCTTCTTTTTACAAATGCCAATCGAAATGGGAATGGAGAGGAAATAAGCTAAGGGTCATGGAAGAAGAGGACTTCTTTAACATAATAATAACATACTCTTTCTACATATATAAATATATATCATTATTCTCCATTTATCTCCATTATATAAACTAATGCTGTCTTCTTTCTGTCTGCCTGCCTGCCTCACTGTTTATCTTCTTTTTTTGAGGAGAGGTAAATATATAAATCTAAATACAACTCAGGAAAAAGGGAACACAAAATAAAGGACTTTTTTGTTTTACGCATTTGATATTGACAATAATAAATAACAAAAGAACAACAACATATCCTTAGAAGCTGCTAGGAGCCTAGATCACCATCAAATTGTATATTTATTGGGGTTGGATGGAAGTAAGGGCATACAATAAGAAATACCCTCCATATGTATAAATGAAACCAAATAATAAACAACAGAGTATATATTAGCAAACACATCTCTGTTGGGTTCCTTAAAACCCTAGCGATTCTCCTGGCTTCTCCAGAGACTTGGCAGGACGTAACCCAACAGCCAATTCCCATTATTTTCCTTCTCATCAAGCATATAATTTATTAAATGAAAACAACAAATATGTAATGTAAAATAATAATAAAAATTAAAAAGTAATTTGGAATTTGACATACAGTGTGTTCCATCAAAAATGTAATTTTTAAACTACGAACTAGAAGTATTGAAAACAATTTTAAACGTATTTTGGATACACCATTTGGTTCATAATGAGGGAATTTTCATCAATATATAAAATTTGAATTGATTGTCAACCATGTGCAACCTAAAAAATGTTTTCTGAACTTGAGAAGAAATGGATCATCCTGCAGTTTGGCAAAACACCTTTTCCTCCTACAGGACGCCGAGAATCTATACTTCACCTCAAATCTGTAGAAGAGCACCGAAATCTTCTCATGGTATTGCAATCACGACAATTTTTGATAATTTAAATGCGACTGGTACCATCCACAAGAAAAATCTAATGAAAACAAAATAAAAAGAACAGAAGCAGTGATTCAGGAGGTGAAGAGTTTCTTGAAGAACCCTCCAGTTGCTCACTCAGAAAAGCTTCTCAGCAAATTTCACCCACCAAAACTACGTTGTGGAGGATCGTTAGACATGACATTCGATTCGGTATTTATCATAATACTTCATTTCAACCTTTAAATAATGCACACAAAGTGCAAAGAAGGCAGTTTTGTCAGTGGATTCTGCAGCAACGATCCAACATTGACGATATAATAATTTGGACTGATGCGAATTATTTTGCCTCCATCAAAAACCAAATCGAAAAAAGGACGTAGTGTGGACAAATGAAAGTCCCCAAATATCTGTGAAACAATGATATAGCCAGGAGACGATCAAAAACCTTTGCAAAAATGTCTGAAGCTTGTGTCGTTCTGTCTTCAGGCTGGAGGGGTAATTTCCTGCAACTTTAATAAGTCTTCAGAAGATGTGCCTCTTATGATGTGGCAATAAATTTTTATGACCATAAAATTCCATTTTTTTCCTTTAAACTGATGTATCTATAAAGCAATTATACGTATTTTAAGTACTTTTAACTCGCAACTTAAAGATTACATTTCTGGAGGAACACACTGTATGCCAATAAATATTTTAGATTTAATGACCTTAAATGTCAACAAATATTAATAAATAAATAAAACATTCTTTAATATATAAACATAAAACATTCTTAAAATGATAGAAAATAATTAAATATATCTAAAAAACTTAAAAATATACATACAATTCTAAACACAAACTAAAACAAAGATAAATGTATTATTGCTGAGATAAATATAAATTTTTCATTTTTGGTCTCATATGGTGAAGAAGAAAATTGAGCGTCGTTGCAAGATTAAGTGATGTAGATGGTATGAAATTTAATCAGTCCAATTGCGTAGTTTCATCATCTGTCTATACTTGGGGAATCTTGATAAACGACAACGCAGAGTATCTGGTGACAGCCCCCATCATGATGGTTAGTATTTTTTTGCCATTTGACTATGTAATTGAACCAATGTAAAAAATATTGTATATAAGAAAACCAAAAAAATACTTTAAATAAACCAATTCAACAATCACATTAGATATAATATCAACAAAGGATTGAGTACTGGAGGTTGATCGATAGTTTATTTTTAAAATATCGTATATCGTCAATTGGGCACTGATAGCTGTCGAAAGTTAAATATCCCCCCTACGAAGATTTATTTAAATATTTTTTAATACATTTCAGGGTTCTTTAAATATATGTATTATATTAAAAAAATTATACATTATATCTGATATATATATATATATATATATATAATATATATATATATATATATATATATATATATATATATATATATATATATATATATATATATATATATATCTATACTATTAGTGTGGACAAGCAAATCGTGGACAACACTATACCCTACAAACATGGACAACTTTTGCTTGAACCGTCAAGAGTACCCCAACAATCTATACATGGATAAAAAGAAGAATTTTTTTCTTTCAAATCATGACAATTTGGTCACTGACTCCTTGGGGAACTCCTTAATGGACCTAATGAAGCTGAGGATAAATTTCAGTTAAAAAATTAAATTGATTGTTATCCCAATGTTGTTAGGAATATGTAAATGGTTATTAAAGGAAAATTGTAGCCTTTACCTATGACTGTTATTGCCCTTACAAGTTAAACAAATCCTTCAAGTACAACTGCTAAGGAACAAAAAATCCTAATTTTTTTTAAAAATTCATAACCCTTAAACAAGGATAGTTTCGTGATTTTAAATGGTTTGTTCTGTGAAAAAGTTTTTTTCTAACTTGAATATAGTAAGAGTTTATGTAGGTTCAAAAGGAAAGATTGCAGCCCTGCTTCAGTCCGGATGTCAATCCCCATCATTGTGGGCAACCTGAAGTGCTTGTTTACAATTTTAAAGTCCTCTTGGTGGATGGCAAAGACCTGGGAAGAGCCAAGGGAAGTCGTGGTTACAACAAGAAGCTGGATGAAAAAAGTTAGGGGATATCAAGGCCAAAATTGAGAAGGATCCACAATCAGCATGAGGAATGACCAAGGTCATGGAGGTGTCCCCTACGACGAACATGACTACCACCAGGAACTTGGGCATGACCAGCTATGTCAGGAGGAAGCGCCAGCTGCTTTCCAGCTCAACCAAGTTGTTCAGGGTCAAGAAGGGGAAGAAATTGGTGAACTGGATGAGGAAGAATCCTGGACTGGTACGTGTGTTTTCAGATGAGAAGTTCTGGACATGGCCAGAAATGCCAGAAACGACCGTTACCTAGCTAACAGTGCCAGTATGATCCCTATCATCAAGCCACTGAGCACCCCCAGGGTATAAGGATGTTACGTGTGGTGGCCAGGGACGGCAAGTCCATGCCCCCCTTTGGCCTCAAGGTGAGGACCAATGAGTACCTTGATGTCTCCAAGACTGTAGTCAAGCCCTGGCTATACTCCACCTACCTGAAGGCAACTATGTTATCCAGCAAGATAGTGACTAGGGCATAAGGCCATCAAAACACAGAAATGGTGCAGTGATCACTTGGCCAACTTCTGGCCATGGGTAATGTAGCCGCCTCCTTCTCCAGGACTATTCATCTCTGGACTATGGTATCTAGGGCAATCTAGAAAGGAAGGCTTGCAGCAAACCCCATCACAACGTGGCAAGCCTAAAGTCCACCGTTGACGAGGAGTGGACTAACATGTCCATGGACTACGTGGTCAAGGTCTGCGCTGCCTAAGGTCCCGTGTGGAGGCCATAATTGAGGTAGAGGGCACCACTTTGAAATTTAAACACAAACTAGAGGCATGTATACACTCAGAGCGTGCAAACCTCCGCCGATCCCCTCCAGGTGTCCAAATGACGTCACGGGGTCCTTATGAGCCTTCGATGGCGGATTTTTCACGACTGGGGCGACGTAGAGGGACGAAGAAGGGTTCCCCTCGATGGAAATTCCGAGAGGAAGACACTCCCGGCACCCGATTTCCTGGGAGAGTTCCAAAAAACCCACGGAGAGGGACGAGGCGGAGATGGGGGGTTGACCCGCCAGAGCAGGCGAGGGGGCGAGGGGGGGGGGGGCCTTCACAGGCAGTCCCTTGGAGCCCTACCTATTGATTCCTGCGGTTTCGGGCCGAAAAAAGGAGGAAAAATCCACACTCCAAAAAAATTATTTAGGAAAAAAGCCAAGGCAGATGTCAAAACATATCATTGCTTACACTCAAGAGGTACATGGAAAGAAAAAAGAAACTGACGTCATCAAAGAGGAGAGCACAGCACAGCGACATCTATTGGCAGATAAGGTAACTTGAATATTTAGTAGTATTTAGCTCATTTTGCATATTAAAGAGCCCTCAGAGAGAGATGTCAATATTTATCACGTTCCTTTTGGCATTTCCAACAACTCCACAAAGTTTCATCCGAATCCGTTCGGCACTTTTTGAGTTATTCTGCTGACAAAAACAAACCAAACCAAAACCAACCACAACAACCAACGCCAGTGAAACAATACTTCCTTCGGCGGAGGTAATTAGGACACACCTAGAAAAGTCTAAAAATAGTATATTGCAATACTTAAGGTTCAGTCAGAATGGACCATGTATGAGGGGGACAGATTGTCCACGCTTGCTCGTACATACTGGATCTATGTATATATATATCTATATATATATATATATATAAAGGGTGATTTTTTAAGAGTTAAGTTTTTCAGTTGGCAGCACTGCTTGATAATGGCGTCCTAACGTCAGCTGTTAAAGTGGAAAGTTTTCAGTATACTCTGCCATTTCATCATGGAAAGACTTACAAATGAGCAACGATTGCAAATGTTGAAATTTATTATCAAAATTCGTGCTCTGTGAAAAATGTGCATCGTTTGTTACGACCATATTATGGTCGTCATAATCGACCTTGTGAATCGACAATTCGTGCTGTTATCACCAAATTTCGCACGAAATTTACTTTGCTGGACATTAAACCATCGACTCGCATGCGTACAGTGCGTACTGAGAGAATATTGCAGCCGTAGCATCCAGTGTTAATGAGAATCGTGAAATGTCAATTCGTCGCCGTTCTCAGCAATTGGGCTTGTGTTAACTCAACCACATGGAAAATTTTAAGTGTCGATTTGGGTTTGAAAGCCTATAAAATTCAGCTTCTGCAAGAATTGAAGCCTAATGACCTACCACAACGTCTAATGTTTGGTTAATGGGCGTTAGAACAGCTCGATGAAAATCCGCTGTTTTATCGAAAAATTGTGTTCAGCGATGAGGCTCATTTCTGGCTCAACGGATACGTAAATAAGCAAAACTGTCGCATCTGGAGTGATGAACAGCCACCATGCTATAAATGAATTACCGATGCATCCCAAAAAAACGACAGTTTGGTGTGGTTTATGGCTGGTGGCATCATCGGTCCATTTTTCTTCAAAGATGATCGTGGGAAGAAACGTTACCGTCAACGGCGAACGCTATCGAGCCATGATACACGACTTTTTTTTTGCCCCAGTTAGCTGAGTTGAACTTGGTTAACATGTGGTTTCAACAAGACGGCGCCACATGCCACACAGCTCGTGAAACAATGAACATGTTGAAGGATGAATTTGGTGAGCAGCTTATCTCACGAAATGGGCCTGTAAGTTGGCCACAAGATCGTGCGATTTAACGCCTCTTGATTATTCTTGTGGGGTTATGTAAAGTCGTTAGTCTATGTGGACAAGCCGAACACGATTGAAGCCTTACAGGATAACATAACACGCGTGATTCGTAGAATACAGCCCGAAATGCTCGAACAAGTGACGCAAATTGGACCTTCCGAATGGACCATTTGAAACGGAGCCGCGGACAACATTTAAATGAAGTTATCTTTAAAACGTAAATGGCAAAGGCTAATTTATTGATTTCAATAAATTTTGATTCTATGCTGCAAATTTAGTGTTTTATTCGATTTTTAAAAAAACAACTCATAAAAAATCCCC
>CP045901.1:11772588-11794024 GCA_013387185.1 Caligus rogercresseyi | reverse complement strand
CTCTTATCATCTCAACCTCTGTGAATTAATTGCATTGATTGCTGCATTAAAAATCATATGGTTTCGTTGTTTGAATTATTTTTTTTAATCAGAACATTTTCAAACATATATATATATATATATGGCTATTAATAACCCAACCTTGCCCTTGTTTTAATTAAATTTTAATAAAAAAAGCTAAATGCCGTTCGATTATATGATCACCCAAGGCGTAAAAGAGCCAAAGCCACCTCTGAATATATATATATATATATTCATAAGTATCATTTGAATGTATTTATATTTAATAGTTTGAGAATCTATCAGGGTCCCTCGATACGCTGTTAGACCGTGCAGCCTAGAAAATTAGCCCCTGGAATCATCATGTCAGGTATTGCCTCTCTTCAGTGGCCTACTACATCCATGACGTCATTGACGAATCCTTTTAATGGACTCCTACAATTCCCACCATTTAATATTTATTGAATCAAGCGGCTGCTATACTGCTCAGAGAATAATAATGTATATTTTGTGGTTTGATCATATCTTCTCGATAAATGGATCATCACAATAGCTATCGGACATATACAAAGAAAGAAACAGAAATTCATCCTTCAAAATACTAATTGACTCTTCATCAGTGGCCTACTACATCCATGACGTCATTGTCGAATCTTTAAATGGACTCCTACAATATCACATATTATTATAAGTTATTATGTATATGTTTGTTTCATCAGGGCTGTCAATAAATGGATACTCACTCTGATTATTAGACGTAGAAGAAAAAAAAATGTGTTACTAACAATAAAAAATATTATTATTTGTGAATTTGCGAGAACTAACTTTTCCCTTTTTGTCCTTGTACATACTTCTGTAATAACACTTTTCCTTTTATCGCTTTCTCTTTATCAATTCCTTTTCCTTTGTTAACCCACCCACAGTATAACTGTTTGTTTATTTATTTGTAATATTATTATTAAGGATTAATAATTTCGTGTATTATTTTTAACCTTTTTTTCATTCTCCTTAACTCTTTTTTAAAGAAGGAGGAGTGTCAGTCATTTTCAAAAAGGATAATAGAAGAGGGGGGGGGGGATAAAGGCGTTGAATGGCTAACTAACATACTACTGTCAGACTGGTGTTCTCCTCATCCTTGGTGGAGGCTTGAAGCCTCACCCTTACATTGAGACAAATAATAATAATAATAAATTCCCTCTATGTGAGTCCTGAGCACAATGATTAATGTTAAAAACATTGACTGGGGGAAGAATAAGAAACGCAAGAAAAACAACTAAAATATATATATACAGTCAACTTCGCCTAAGTCGATTCTCTCGAGACTGTGCAAAAACAATCGACTTAGGCGAAATTCGAGTTACAAATTTTGATTGCTAAGTCGGAAAAAAATTCGATATTCAGGTAGGCGTGTGTGTGTGCACTTGCTCACATGCAGACGCAAATCATCGGCGAGGCAGCAGGCACTTCAACCATCTGTGTCTGCTTCCTTGTAATACACAGTGTGAACGGCAGGCGCAGTGCATGCGGGCTGTGTTTTGGAAAGTGAGCGCCCTCTTCGACTTATGCGAAGTTATTTTCTTGTTTATGTATATGTTACTGTCAAAATATCTGTTCGACTAAGGCGATATATCGACTTACAAAAATCAACTTGTACGATTTTTATTACACACATGTCAATGGAGAAAAATGGGACTTTTGATTATATTCGAGTTAGGTGACTTTTCGACTTATGCAATTTCGACTTAGGCGAAGTTGACTGTATATATGTATATATATCAGGAAACGACCGGCACACTTTTTTCGCCAGACTCGACCGGGACTTTAATTTTCCTAGCCGGGCTATAGACTATTCACAAATATAATATATATAAATATATATATTTATGGAAATGACCGGGTACTCGGCCCGGGTCCCGGCTGTTTTTGATCGTCCTAGCCCGGCCCGGTGCCAAAAAATCACCGGGCCGGACCGGAATATTTTCGTTCCTTCGTCATTCTGAAAGTGATGACGTTTTTTTTAGAGAAAATATTAAAAATTTATTAATGAAAAACAGTGAAAATAATTTTTAAATTTTTTTTTAAATACTAAAAATTATTTTCTAAAAGACGTGGTCACTTTCAGAATGACGAACGAACGAAAATATTCCGGTCCCGGCCAGTGATTTTTGGCACCGGGCCAGGCCAGGACGATCAAAAAACAGCCGGGACCCGGGCCGAGTACCGGTCGTTTCCATAAATATATATATTTATATATATTATATTTGTGAATAGTCTACTGTTCTAAGAATACCGATTGGGCAGATCACGCTACTGATTAAAGACACCAAATACCACCTCTTCTTTTTATTATCGCAAATTCCTTTCTATTATATAAATAATTCCATGTTTTATTATTTTCAAATATTGTACTTTATTCACACATTTTCTCCGTTATTCATATCAAAAATCCAAACTACTGCATGGCCCTACAAATATTTAAGTTATAATATCATCTATTTGTCCTTTTTAAATAAATGCCCCCTCCTTTTTATTTATTTACCTTCCTGCTATCATACAATGATATGCAACTGAAGGGTTTTACTATCTTCAAACAACAACTTTGTGTAAAGAAAGAAACTACAACTCTGTTTATATATTTATTTATAGGTGAGGTCTATTATAACAGTAAATATTGAACGATTTATGAAGCAAATATTTTAACAAATAAATAAATATTTAAAAGATTACACATACTTTTTGTGTGAGCAAATAGACATCTTCAAGGATGTGCTAAGGAAGTGCTTTTAGAAAATAACAATACTACAAACAATCAATAATTATATATTGCAGCTCTTGGAAAGAAAAAGGGTATAGGAAATAAATAAGCCCTTCCATATGCGCCAAGATACGAGGTTGCAAGAGTAATTAATCTACAGGGAGTACACGTATAATCCGGACTAACTTTGATCGGTTATGTCGTCTTTGTTTTTTGAGATATTGCAACGCACATATGTACGTTACTGCACTCCCATCTTATCTTATCTATTATAAAGGGATCTCGATAGCCGTGCGTGCTAAGGCGTGTTCAACTCTCAATGTTGGGGCGCAGGTACGAATTCCGAGAGGGATGGTCAATTTTGGTCTACCTCATTGATAAGATCCTAGGTTCGATAGACTAATTTTAACGCTATAATGCTTATTTATATCCTATCGGATGCAATTCTATCGAACCATATAGGCAAAAAAAAATAACTTTGATCGGTTATGTCGTCTTGTTTTTTGAGATATTGCAACGCACATATGTACGTTACTGCACTTGCATCTTATCTATCTGCCACAAAAAAAAACAGATTGAAAATCAGTCAACATTTAGCCATGGAAGAGGAGAAAAGGCATGCGATGTTCGCTTCCTTCCGTGCCGGGAGGAGTCCAAAGGAGGTGATAGAGTTCTTCAACTACCCCAAGTCGACCGTCTACGACCAGTGGAAGGCTTGGAACTCTTTCAAAAAGAATGATGCTCATCGCAAAAAGCGTTCTCGTCCCTGGGGCCACCAGGAACGACAAGTTTGTCGTTGAGGTGAAGAAGAAGGTCAACGAGGACGGCAACAAGTCCTACGCCAAGTTGGCCGCCGAGATGGGTTGCTCCAAGCAGACCATCGCCAACACCATCAACAAGGACCTGGGCTACAGTTCGTACAAGAAGAGGCACAGGATGATCTTGACCGAGGGGACCAGGGAGTCCAGGAGGGTCAACTCCCCTACCACTGGAGCCCAGACTTGTGGCCCCCCAGCTCCCCTGACTGCAACCCCCTCGACTATTTCTTCTGGGGCATGGTCGAGAACAAAACCAACAAGCACGCTCACAACACTCTCGACTCCCTCAGGACCGCCATCGTGGAGGAGTTCGCCAATATGAAGAAGGACGTCGTCGCCAAGGCCTGCGGCCGCTTCAGGCACCGCCTCGAGATGGTCGTCGCCGCTGATGGGGCTATATTGAAAAATAAATATCTATATGTGTGCCTTTCATTTAACAAAAATTGTTGAAAAATATTGATAAATAAATAAGTTATCAACATTTCAAAATTTGTTTTAATTAGTCCGGATTATACATTACGCCCTGTATAATGAAGAGCAATAGTTTCCGATTATTTTAATAGACAAGAGGATAAATTTTGACGTCGTTGCCTTTTTCACCTCTCATCCCTATCAGCATTGCTCAATTTTCAAAAAAAAAACTAAACTGTCACACATATACTTCAATACGTTATGCATTTGAAAATCAAAGCAAATGAAGTACTATCTAAAATGACCAGGATATTACCATTTTAGAGACAAATCTATCATTTAAGTGTATGTATCATAACCCTTGTTAGCATCATGTTTATCAATATAAAGCTGTGGCTTCATCTACCTTACTTCATTATTTTCAAAATGGCGGCACTTACCGCCATGATTAAGTTACTCTTCATGTTATTATTATTGATATATAAATAACCTCATCCTTGGAACTTCAATGGAACCTTTCTCCCGTCGTTTAGTGTACTTGTGTTTCTTATATCAATTGTTTCTAAGTCTTTGATTTTCTCTACCACTGAATGCTCCGATGTGGAAATCTATTTTCTGTCAGTCCACCCTTCTCTACAACAGCGTCGGATCGTCCAAACTTACCTTGCCATTCAGGGCAAGTTTGAACAAATATGAGAGATGTCAAAGTCATGCAATTGATTTGTTTAGATCATAAGCACATAAGTTATTTTCATCCTGTAGAGGCCTATTTGTGATTTCATCAGAGTAGAAAACTCGGATTAGTTTAAAATGTAGACGATTGTAGGGTAAATACTTCGGATCCGTGGTCCTGACTGGGTGGTAGATGTTGTTATTGAATTGACACAATAAAAGCGTACATGTTCCTTGAAATCGTAGAGGGATACATGACTTTAAATACTCACAATAATGTAATAATATATCATCATCATCATTGAACCATATACTGAGATGTCGGGGATATTTTCTTACACCGCTTTTGTTTACAAATATAGGTTAATGGGATGACGTCACACAGGGGCTGTCAAATGCCATCCTTGAAGAGTATATATACCGCCAATTGAGTGGGCAACCTCTCAACGAGAGGGGAAAAAGAGTAATTGACGTCTTACATCAACTCATTTTATTGAAAGGTTTTCACATAGCTCTGATTGGTGGATACTTGTCTTTGATTGGTTAATAACACTTATTGGAAGCTCCTATATAAGTGAATATCCACCCTTTCACTCTTTTTAATCATCTGTACACACTATTTCTCTCCATTCAATTTCTGATTCATTGATATTCTTACAAATGGTAAGCGTTAATGTATGAGATCTTTCAAAAATATGAGTTGATGTGTGACGTCAATTACTCTTTTCCCCTCTCAAAAGTCGTTGAGAGATTGGCCACTCAATTGGCGGTATATATACTCTTCAAGGATGGCAGTTGACAGCCCCTGTGTGACGTCATCCCATTAACCTATAATTGTATGCATAAGTATTGTGAGTAAATATCCCCGAGATGTCCAATCTTGCTCTACTCGCTTAAATATTAAGGAAACAAGACTTTCTCTCAAACTAAAGACAATCATGCAGATTGAGAACAACAAAAATATATTATTTACTTTGGCATACTAATGGTTCAAGAAAATATGATTAATTCCTTCAAAATAGAAAACTGTCGGCGAAAGTGTAATAATAATACAAGATTAATTTTAGATTATAATATCTATTTATGTACTTTTACACAATTACTTTGGTATTTGTTGAAATGTTTAACATAACAAAAGTAATGTTCTTTTATGTTTTGTTTTTAACGTACCTGTCTTAAAATTATGTTTTTTATCTCCTACTTTCTAGTGTATTCTTTTTTTACACTCTATGGATTTTAGCTAATAAATAAACATCTTAACCAAGAAAAAGTATTTTTACTCCAAGTCTTTTATAATTACATGTTGCTATAAAGCTCACACAAACCATTAAAGGGAAGTCTGTCATAAGCGATGTGATCAACATAGTGTATTGAGAACCTCTAAGCAATGCGACCAACAAGTGATCATAATGGTCTTTAATAAAAAAAACAGTGTCCAAACTTGACCCCGGTTCACAGCTTACCTTGGCTTCCCCTAGATATACTTATAAATTAATATTATTTCATCACAGGAGTAACATATAAGAAGCATTTTTAAATCTATGATTTCGGAGCAAAGGAAAGATTACTTTATAGCCTGGCTCCGAAGGATTCTGTTTATAGAATATATATATTTTTTATTATTTTTTATTCAACAGTTCATGTAAAAATTTATATACAAAACAATATATAAATTAATGCTAATAAGTAAAAATACAATATATAAAACATTTTAGTTCATAATTATAGCAACATACAGAACATACTACCTAATTTCTCCAAAAGTAAAACTTAAACTATTAAAGCATAAATACTAAAAACGAAGTGTAAAGGATCATTTAATTTTTTAAAATTTCTTTAAAAGTAATTTAAAAGCATCTCTTAGACGTTGGAACGGGAGGGGACATATTTCACCAAATCGCCAGCTAGCGTCCACGAGTTGTCCGTGACCGAAGGGATCCGTAGGTCCAATGCAGCATATCGAGCAATATATTTTTCTGTTTTGTCAATTTGGGGCCATAATATAACTTAGCTATACATATCATAAATTGCCTTTTTGTTTGTTTTAATAACAGTCGGGACAATATTACGAGAATTCCTTGTCCCAAAAATATAGAAACTAAACATACTTTAGCAGAGGTACTTTACTCAGCCACTTAAAATAATGGGATTGTTTATACGAGTAAAATTGATTTAATACCTATTCCTATATCTATGCCGGTATAATCTTATGTTAATAATAACTTTCTTTAGTTTATTACATTTTATCATATTAAAATATATTTGTATGATTCACATTCACTTGAATTAATAAAGTTATATTCTCACAAATAGTTTCAATAGTGCAGGTATTTATACATCAAACGAAAACCACTGTCGATTGCATGATACTGCCTATAATTTTTTTTTGTACACCCGTACAACATTTATATTAACCTAATATGATATTAACGTTACATCCAAATCTGAGGTACATGAAAATAGTTTGTGACACTTTAAGAACTAAAACTAGAGTTCATCAAATAATCTATTCACAAAATTAAAAACATTTTTGATAGGGGGGTTTTAGTGCTTCTAAGTTTGTAAAGGAGATTTTGAATTTTTGTGACAATAAAATTTATTTTGGTTTGATCAGGACCTTTATATATAAAACAAATGCTATCAATTCTTAAAATATGACCAAAACTTGTATAAATTTTTGAATGACTAGATCCCATACTTTTTTCAATGTAAAACAATCCAATAAAAAATGCCTTCCTGTTTCAATCTCGGTCGATACTGCCTTAATTGATATATCTGTAAAAAAGATCTATGGATTGGACACAGTATGCTAACGACTGCCGATACCGGGCGGTATATTTTTCTATTGAATCCTAACTCTGGAACTAACACTTATTCGGTGCTGGGACTCTAAATTGATAATCAGTACCTTTCATAAATATCTGCTATCGATACCGATCGTGTTTTTGTTTTATAAAGCTTTACCGATTAAATGCTTTCTGTTGAGTGGTATATTCAAAATAAATATCCACCCTGGGATTGGATTATCTTTATTAGAGAGTATTGATATCTCACAAATGCGTTGTATTTCTTTACAAATAAATGAGATCAGCCGCAAGACATTTTTTTACATACATAGGTCCTAAAAAGGACGCTATACATCTTATTATAAGTAAGATTCAAGCCCTCTTATATAAAGTCAAGTGTAGAAGAATCCGTTTATCAATATATTTGCTGTTGTAATTCTTAGTCTATGGCCGGATTTGAGATAATTATTTTATTCATATTTATTTATTTCAGCTCTTAAAAAAATACAATGTAAGTGTGTTAAAACAAAACATAGATAGACATTCTAGTTTAAAATTATTTCTTCGGCGAAGAACGACGACAACAATTAAGACAAAGACTAAAATAATCAAACAATAAAAAGAACTACAAAAAGGCGCCAAATATACTTTAAAAACGGGTTTCAAAATATATCAATTATAATTTTGTTTGCCTATATGGTTCGATAGAATTGCATCCGTGACAGGATATAAATAAGCATTGTAGCGTTATAATTACTCTATCGAATCTAGGATCTTATCAATGAGGTAAACAAAAAATGACCATCCCTCTCGGGAGTATTCGAACCTGCGCCCCCAACATTCAGAGTTAAAAACACGCCTTAACGCACACGGGTATCGCCGTCCCTTTTTTAGTTTTATCAGAATCCGACGTACAATATTCAAATGAGAGTGAGAATTTATTATTATCTGTGCATTCGTTAATCTGAAAGTGAAAATAAAATTATAGAAGGGGTGTTGTGGAAAAAATACTAATATATATCCATTTGATATTATTTGCCCTTAGATTGTTTAGGACATGTTTCTCTCTGTATTAGCTAATATGGAGTGCGCAAATATGCCAAGACTCTATTTACAAAGAGTACACAATGGGTAATAGGATTGAGTCTTTTCTCTCTCTCTCTCTCTCATAATTAACCAGAGTTTCAAAATAAATATTGATACAGATATGGACACCAAAAGGTAAATAAGGTGTACATTATATGAAAAAGAGGGGGGCACTGTGTGTGTGTGTGTGTACCCATATGCATAAATAGGCTCTAAATAAGTGGACTTAAATCGTGGCAGACGTGTGCTCGGAATACTGCCTGCATAACTATAATGCATTTCTAAATACATATCAAAATTTATGATGCATACCACGAGCTGGCGCACATCCATCGCATGATCTTCTTTAAAAATATATAATTTGGTTTTAGGGATAGTTAAGTTAGACTTTATTTCCGTTTGCCAATATATATATATAGTTTACAAAGAAAAAGAAAAAAAACGAAAAAAGGACACAATTTTTTTATATGGTTCGATAGAATTGCATTCGACTGTATATAAATAAGCATTATAGGTTAAAATAGTCTATCGAACCCATAGATATAAAAAGATATAGAGAGCTTATTCCCTTCATCTGTATTTTGTGTCCAATATAAACAAAGTAATTTGTACTACGTCATCGTAAGCTGATCATAGAGATAGAATCTATCTCTATTGTTATGTCCCTGACGTCACGTTGGAAGATACTCTGAATGTATACTGTGTCTCTCTCTTTCCTTTTCCATGTACAATATTTCCTCCCTTTTCCTTCTGTGTCAATAAAGGAGTCTTCTAGTCATGACCCTCTCACACGTGTCGTACTTCTTTATTCGTTCCTGCCGTGCAATCTCATTGGCGACGACTCTGGGATATTAGTATACTTATTATATATTCTCTCTAAAAGGTATCCCAACACAACGTCTATGATCTGCTTACGATGACGTAGTACAAATTACATTGTTTATATTTGATACAAAATACAGATGAACGATGTTTCTCTGCTATTGAAGGGAATAAGTTCTATATCTTTATATCTCTATGATCGAACCTAGGATCTTATCATGAGGTAGATCAAAAACGACCAACCCCTCTCGGGAGTATCGAACCTGCGCCCCCAACATTAAAAGTTGTACACACTTTAACGCACTGAGCTATCGCACTCTCTTAATTTATAATATCAAATACCAGCTTGTTGATCGGAGTTTTTTCTGATCGGCGATCATAGCGATATATCGATATTTGATCGCTGATCGCAGTATCGCAAAAGGTCCTGATCTTTATATCTTTGATCGTAGAAAATCACTATAAAATAGCGATCCGATCAATTTGTTTAAAATAAATAAAAAAGAAAAAATGTTTGTAATAAGGATTTTTGAAACAAACCCTATTTCTTAAAACTTAACTAGCTGTCACATTGACCAAATACATCCAACAACTAATATTTTGTTTAGAAAACACAAAATACAGATACTAATAGAAAAGCCAGTGTGTGCTATCCGATATATTTTTTGTCCTAAAATATACAGACAGGCGCCTATGAAGAAGTCATTGTTTTGGAGCTCATAGGCTATGGAAACATTTATTCTGGCTCTCTTGTAAATATGCAGACATACCGTCAATTGAGGAGCCAGAGTGGTTGGAGCTCATCGGCTATGAGAAACAATCATTCTGATATTTTTGTCCTAAAATATACTGACGGCGCCTATGGAGAAGTCGTTATTTTGGAGCTCATAGGCTATGGGAAACAATCATTTCATGCCATATAAAGATGAATACTTATATACTGTTTGACTGTATATACATTTTAAATTTTTACTTAGAATTAGTATTACATAGGTAATTTTTTTTTGTGATCGCAGTTAAATTGATCGGATCGCTGATCGGAAAATCCCTGATCGTTATATCGCTATATCGCAAAGAATTTCTGATCGCTATTTTGATCGGATCGCTATTTTTTTCCTGATCGCTCACAAGCCTGTCAAATACACAAAAACACACAACAAAAAACCAAAGAAAAAATATATTTTTTTAACATTAAAAACCAAGGATTAGTAAAATAAAAATATAAAGAAATAAAAGCAGGCAATGACCACGTAAAAGGGGTATTTGTGCTACTACGTAATATTATAAGATTTTTACTGTGTACAATAATGTTTGAACATTTTTTTTCATTTTGACAAAGTTTCATTAGCTTTAAACTTCGATATTATCGAATTGCATAGCATGGCTTCATATCTTTCTTGAGATAGTGCGGCATAGGCGTAGGAGACAGGGGGCAAGGGGGGCAACTGCCCTCCAAATACGGTTTTAGTATCAAATTCGGCCACATTGAATGTTTCCCCCCCCCCCACCAACGTCCCATACGCCTTATGAGTGCAGGGCATCTGTTGATGTTGTTTTAGGGTACTACTAACCCTCAAAGCTGAGAGCTCTGGTTCGACTCCATGAGAAAAGGAGTATATTTTCAATCTCATTGAAAAGTACCACCTATGTTTCAAGTGACTAAAATTATCGTATTCATACGGATTCTGATATTCCTTCGAAGCAAATAGATAAAGGCAAAATCGGCACACCGAGTCGGACTTTAATATGAAGAGCCTATTCGGGACGTGTCCTGGCTGTTCCCTTGATAAAAGAGGTGATTCAAAACATTTATATATAAATGTAATAAAAATCAATAAAATAACGATGATATATTTAGCAGTTCTTCTTGAGGGTGAAGAAGATCCGGTTAGACTCCAGGAAATTATCATGGAGGCTTTTGTTTGGCTCAGAGTTAACTAATTCTGTAACTGTTAAAATTTTAAAACACTTTGTTTTAATTTTCAATTTAATTGTGGATTGTATATAGTTTTAAATATTGTTAAGCTTTAATTTTTAAAAAGTATTATTTATTTGTCCCTGTTGATGATATTCATGAAGTTTAGTTTTTCATTGTATTAATTTTATATTATAATATCTATTTATGTATTTTACACAAAACTTTGGCATTTATTGATTTAGTAATAAATAAAAAAAGTTTAAATAATTTATCATAAAAAGCAAAAAAGATATTTAATAACAAAATTCATCGTTTTTCATAAATTACTAATTCAAAAGTTTTAGAATTTATTAAATATATGTAGCCACTACTGATTATCATAATCAAAAGGTATCAAGACTACGATTTCCTCACCATATCCAATATATCACAGTTTGAGGGTTTTGTAATGGTTAGTAGATGACTTTTACTCATATAGGTTTTAAAGTTTGTATTAGTTTGAAAAGCTTTCTATGAAGTTTTAGACTCTATTATGTTATTTTGGAACTTTTTAAATACCCCCAAAAAATTCTTAGTTAAAGATTTTTTCTTTTCATGTGTATCTTGAAATTTCTTTGCAACAATATTTCACATAAAATATTTTGTCAAGTCCTTCACTAGTAGATTGCTCTAGCAATAGTTATTCATATCTATTTGGTTATTTTCAGTCACCAAATATATTTTTAGCATATGCATTTTTTAATGCAATCTATATGTTAGCATTCGATTAGAAAAAAGTATTTGTGGCCAAATAAATAAAAACCATTTTTATTTTACGTAGGTGCCATTTTTGAAACTTAACTTTAGGACCAAATTAATCATTCCCCTTCATTTGGATTAGTGACAAAAGATATTTTATTGTACAATGGTTCATAGGACGAAATCTACTAATAAAGATTTATTACGTAACATTTTTTTGTATTAATTTATCTTATCAACTAATAGTTAATATTATACTTTTATAACGATAACTTTAAAAATTGTGAGAATTAGTGCAGAGAAAAATATTTTTTGCTGTCTAAAATGACGTCAATAAAATTATTACAAGAAAAATAAGAGTTGTTGGTATTTTCCCGTAATTTTTAGGTATCAATTACCAGACTCGGTCAAAAAAATTACAACTGATATTGATATTTTTTAATCATGTTGCTACCCATTCTTATCATTAGATTTTAATTTTTTTGATAACGGTATAAAAAAAAAAATATATATATATATCAGGAAACGATCGGGGTACTTTTTCACCGGGACCGGGCGGGCCGGGACTTCAATTTTTCAAGCTGGGCCGGGCCAAAACCTGCCCAGGACTTCAGTATATTTTCGTTCCTTCGTCATTCTGAAAGTGACGACGTTTTGTTAGAAAATAATTTCCAAAACCGGGTGCCGGGTACCCGGTCGTTTCCTGATATATATATATACAGTGAACTTCGCCTAAGTCGAAATTGCATAAGTCGAAAAGTCACCTAACTCGAATATAATCAAAAGTCCCATTTTTTCTCCATTGACATGTGTGTAATAAAAATCGTACAAGTCGATTTTTGTAAGTCGATACTTCGCCTAAGTCGAACAGATATTTTGACAGTAACACACATACATAAACAAGAAAATAACTTCGCATAAGTCGAAGAAGTCGCTTACTTTCCAAAACATAGCCCGCATGCGCTGCGCCTGCCGTTCACCTGCACACCTGCTGCCTCGCCGATGATTTGCGACTGTATGTGAGCGAGTGCACACTAGGGTTGTTCTTATTTTTCAAATGTTTGAAATGTTAGCAACATTGTGGATTTTCTGTTCTTGGTGATAAAAGAAGACGACATACAAAGTTTGAACAAAATCGGTCAACATTACGAGGTCGCACAACGAGGTCAAAGTTTTAAAAATTTAGTAAAAATATTGTTTTCCCCCAAATTTCTTGAAAGTGGTGGACGTTACAGACTTCAATAAGAATTATTAATTTAAAGGAAATCTAATTTACTACCAGACGTATGTTTGGTGTTTTTTTAAACAAGTTTTCAGTAAAAACAAAGGTAAACTAATGAATATATGTTATCATATGAAATTACACAAATATCAATAAAGTCAAAAAAGGGAAAATGAGTGTATATGTTAGCATATTTCATAGCTTTTTTGTATCAATTAACTTCACTCGCCTGTAGAAGATGACTTGTTCGCTTCAGAGTAAAATAGTATTTTTAAGTTTAGTAACTTTTAGATGATAAATCCAAAAATGACCTTGGTTGCATTTTATCAATTCAGAATTCAGTACAATCTGGGGTTACATCATATGATTCAGAGCCTGTATAAATAAGAAATCGATTATGAAAAAAAATAATAATAATGTGTTTCTTAGATTGGCGTCAAGATATCCTCTCAAAATTTTACTTTGTCTCTGACGCATTTATAATCCATTATATGCGTCATTTTGTACGCGAGATATGTTTTTTTATGTACATATAACTTTCTACTTATTAAATTGACATGATTTAGTATACCAAAATATTAAAGCTGGTGTACCCAGCTTTCATTTGATATGTTTGGAGAAAGAAAAAAAAAGAGGGAGAGAAGTGAGGCAAAATACTCTCTCCCTTCTTTTTTTCTTTATCTTCCTATCCAGCTAACAGTAACAGCAGTTACCAAATGGTAATTGTATTTCTCATATCGTCACCATAAAAAATGCATACAAAATAAAATTAAACACAAAAATGTCAGACATAATAATAAGTAAATCGGATAATTTTAAAAGTATATATATATATATTTATGAAGCATCTAACTTTGAGCTCTTCCTCCTTTTATGTAAGTCCTCTTATATAGATATTTTAATAAACACATCTATTTACTAGATTGTACACAGTACATTTTTAAAACGTATGCCATAAAAACCCTCTTAAGTATTTATCCAATGAAACATGCATTGAATTGCACAAAATTTACTAATGGTAACATTCACCACAAATAAATCCAATGGCATGAATAAAAGAGCCATTCCAAGCACTCTCTTTTCAATTTTAACTCTTCTAACAGCGCGGGGAAGTAGTAATACTACAATTAATAATGTTTGTAAATATAATCAAAACTGCTATAAATTAGACCCTAAGCAAAAGACTTCCAAGTAAGAAGGAAAAGGTGAGGTGTTTGTATAGCCAGTCAATTATAGGGCTTTTGGAAGAGCAAGGAAATGTATGAGAGTGTCTGTGTTTTAGCCTTGAATGACGAAAAAGTATAAAAGGAAAAAAAAATCAATTATGTGTTTGCGACTAAACAAATGAAATAATGGCCTTTCATAATAATAATAATAAATGTTATTTTGGTTTAAATTTCAATAAGTAAATAAGAGGTTTTGCTTTTTGTTGCTCTTGCCATTAAGAGTAGTCATTAAGTCGTCCTAAAGTATTTAAAGGCAGGTAAGTGCTTGCTTGCGTTGTACCTTATTGTAAGTACTTGTGATTTTTGGCATCAAGGAAGCTTTGATTTTGGAGATATATGGGCAGTTTGTTGTAGGATGAAAATTCTATAGAGATTGAGGGAGACATTCTCACTCCTTACATCCAGTAGAAATTATGGATTACTTAAAAGCAGAGCTAGGATTAGGTAAATAAATATACCGCCGGTTTGATATCGGTATTCGGTATATTTTATTATATATCGACAGTATCGATCGATATTCGGTACGGTAGATTAGCAAGGGAGATAAATTTATTTATGTATCTGCTTTTACTTCTTCATATGCATTTCATATCGGACAGTTTATAACAATGGACAATTAAATACATCATTTGTTATAAATTATAGAGATTATTTGAAATTCAATACATTTAATCTTATATATATATTATATATGTACTTAAATTTTGTAGGAAATGGAAGTCTATAGATTTTGTTTACTGTCTCTTATTGTCCGATATAAAATGCACTCTCAGGTACTCTAGTATTCAATGCATAGCATAAGCCTATATTGAATGTGTATTAATGTATCTGCTCTATAATACTATAAGTTATAGTTGTTTATTTATTTTCGAAGTTCAAGTTCTTCACACAAGGTAGCTCTTGGGCAAAGCGACAGCTGAACGATGTTTCTCTGCTATTGAAGGGAATAAGCTCTCTATATCTTTATGTCTCTATGTGAATGCTACAAAAGTCATACTTTCAGATATACCGTACCGATTGTCAATCGGTACGGTATTCGATATTTTCTACCAATATTGTATAATCGGTTCGATACTGAAATCTACCGTCGGTAGTATCGAATACCGATTTACATTCGGTAGTCGCAGCTCTGCTTAAAAGAAACTAATGATCGTATTTATAACAAGTAAGCTTATCAGGTTGTGCGATCTATCAAGGAGATATAAATACATAGAGAGCTTATTGGATTCTTCAGTGGCATACGTCATATTGCCCAATATAAACAAATATTTATATCTCTATGATCAACTATCGATGACGTCGTATAAATTACTTGTTTATATTTGGCACAGGCGGCAGATGAACGACGATGTTTCTCTGCTATGAAGGGAATCATCTCTCTATATCTTTATATCTCTATGGATTTAATGTCAAAAGGTCAAATCAAAAAAACCTTTCATCTCTAAAATATGTGAAGGGGGGAGGGGATACAATTCGTATTGAGAAATCTCAGGGAGGAAGTTGCAGTTGATTTTGAGAAATAAATAATTCTAATAAAAATTACCAATAACTATATTTATTTGAAAGCAAACATATCCAAAGAACAATATTAAAGATATATATGTAGTGGCTGCGTGATCAATAATTATTAACATTATTTTGTTGGTTTCAAAATATATTTTCTATTAAAAACTACCGCTATCAATGGATATTCGAATGCAAACATAACCCAAAGAACAAATAAAAGATATATGTACAGTAGTTGCGTGACCAATGACTTATTAATGTTCCGTTAGTAAAAAAAATATTTTGCTTTTATTTTATTTCACAGTTCATTTTTCAATAATTTACATAAATAAATATGAAACCATAGCCAATACGTTAAGATGAAACATATATAAACATTTAAGTTTAAATTTTTAGAATTGGAGACGAAATAAACCAATTATTTTACGTCGATAATGACTTTAAGCAAATACAATACTATTGGCTTAATAAAATATCAAACATAAATAAAACTGGTTACAAATCTGTCTTTAGCATCCTTTTAAAATACTTAGAGGGATTTAGAAATAAGGATGTGTCAAATTGAATTTCCTTCGACGCATACGACCATACTCAATTCTGAAGAGAGGGAAACTTATACCATCTAAACGCATCATACCATATAGCTTTGTATGTCTTGCTCTATTTTGTTATTAAAGTTATAGCCTTAATCATTTAACACACATACTTATCCTAGATAACAGTATCAGAGCTGTTAAAATCCTATTATATATAGACTCATAAATAATAATAAAATATATATATATTATATTATACAGATCTGTTTTGGACTGTATTATTTAGGTGAGGAAACAAAGTGTTGATGTGCGGGAAAGAAGAAGAAGAAAAAACAATTAACCATGTCTTCAGAGACTGTACAGAGATCAGCAGGCTTGGGAAGGAATGGACAAAACATTTGAAGAGTGTGTGGGGAGGCAATCAATGCGGATGAGAAGCTCTACGGTTTTCATCCCCAGTCGAAGATACTCAGAACCGCCTCCAAAGCAATAGCAAGTTTCAGACCGTGATTGCATAGCATATTTTATGAAAATAAAGTAAGCAATTCAATTGTCCCGTTGCTTTAAATGAAGTTGATTTTTAGGATGTTTTTGATGTAATTTTTTAAATATCACTGTCCTTTTAATACTTTTGTATGTCTGTTTTTTTATCGTTTTTTCCATGTGGATGTATGCAAAACTTATTTTATTAGTATTTATGTAATATGTTCGTTTTTTTAGTTTCTTTCTGTAATAGGATAAATAATATATATGTGAAAAAAATATAATAATAAATATATATAATATAGTTTTAATTTTTTTTCCCCCCAACAAATGTAAATTGTTTATTATTTGTGTTTTGTTACACTTATTTAATGTTTGAAACTATGGTTCAAAAAACCATTTATAAATTATTGTTAGAGTCTCAAATATTGTGCTCTATTGTGATATTGATAATTAACTTTTAAATTAGATATCTAATTTTCTAATTCAATATTATTTATACACGCGTTTATGTAATATTTCTGAATAAATAAAGTGTTTGGAAAGAAGAAAAAAATGGAAACCCTTATATTTATTCACGCTTAGGTCAATACGAAAAATATAATTAAATATTTATATCTAAATCATAATACATAGTATTTTTTAAACAACTAATAGTGCTTAGTTAATTATTATGCTGCAATTATGCATTTAATTAAAAACAAATACAATCTACATGCAAGTATATTCTCTTAGTATACTAACTCATGCTGTTATGGTTACGGAACCGAACAGTACAAATCACCTACATTTCATTTTTTACTTGGATACTTTTTATATATTATAAATTTTGATTTAAGACATTTTTCTTCTTCTCTTCTTCATAGGAGCAAACGATACTTTAATTCAAAAGAGTTGGCCGGGATTTTATAACATATTAAATAGCAATATTTGGAGCCCGTATTCAACTAATCGAAATATTAACAAATACAAACGAAGAGGAATTTAACAAACTAATATATCATAGTGATGGCAGCTTATTGTTACAAAAATCCATTAAGCGTGGATTAATTAATGGAGCTCCACATACATATGTGGAATTGCTAACTTGTTTATGTATGTTCTTGAGGATGCTTCAATTCCCTGTAAGTGTCAAGTAGGGGCTTTGATCATCCGGGAATAAATGGATATCCTACAGGAAAAAATATTTATTATGGATCAATATGTTGAATGTTTCTTCATAATGCAACCATGTAAATTAAGTTGTTAAAAAAGATATTCTGAAATAACGTGGAGAAGAGTAGGTAGGTAGATATATGTTCTTTATTGTACGGTCAGCACGCAAGTAATGATAAACGGAAAAGGAATATGCAAAGTATAGCTGACAATAAACATGACGTCAAACATAAGGTACCAACTAAAATACTACTATATTACACTCCCCCATACTAAATATATATATATTATATATAACTTAATAGGTGATTTTAAAATCCCACTTGCAGGCGTTCAGGAGGTTTTAAACTCTGTCGATCGTCTCAATCCTTTCGGTTCTTCCACCTTCTCAGGAGAAGACAATAATTGGATCTGGAGGAACTTCCCCTACATCAGTCTGGCATTTATAGGACAGAGGACCAGTGCTCTTCAATTATGGTCGCGGGACCCATTTTGCCTCCTCCCTTTTGAGTAGTTGAATGACATGACTGAATCGTTCAGGTCAAAAGGTCGATGTCGAGGTGATGTTTCATCGTGGTTTTTCTTCTGACAGTTTTAACTCCGAACCACTGTCTCCAAAATTGTAGGTGTGGGAGTGACCATGTCTAAACTCGATTTGCTTTCCGGCCGATCATCAATTCTGATGGAGTAACACCAGTAGTAGAGTGGGGAGTTATTCTATAACGGAACAGAAATTGATTAAGTTTGAACATAGTGAAAGTACCGCATGTTTTTAGAAAGTTCTTAAATATTTAACTGCATTTTCTGCTTGGCCGTTTGTAGAGGGATGATACAGAGTGAAACACGTTAAACACGTGGCATTATCCGAAAACAATATTAGAGGGTAGTCCAAAACGAGAAAAGACTGCTGAGAGCAGCTCTATATTTTTATTAGAGGATATAGTTGTAGTCGGGAATACCTCTAACCACTTCGAATGGGCATCAATAATAATAAGAAAATATGAATTTTTAATAGGCCCTGCATAATCTATATGAATTCTTTCCCACGGGGGTTTAGGCCATTCCCAAGGACGGAGAGGTGCAGCAGGAGGTTTTCCCGAAAAAAAAGTAATTCAGGACAACTAGAAACAAGATTTTCCAATTCTTTGTCAAGACATGGCCACCACACATAGGACCTGGCCAACTTCTTCATTTAGTAGAACCCATGTGTCCAACATACAATTCCTTGAGCATTGTCTCTCTCCCACTTTTAGGAATGATAATCCTATTTCCCCACAAGGTACACCAGTTCTGAAGTGGCAGCTCGTTCTTTCGGTGGGCAAACGGATATTACTCCCTTTGGGACGTTTCGAGGCCATCCATCTTGACAATAGGCATATACTACGGACAGGATGGGTCTTCCCCAGTAAGTCGTGTTGTAAGGGTTCATATGTAAATATGAAACTTTTTAATCACGAAGATTAACGATAACACCTCTTTCTCCATCTGGGAATAATTCCTCTCCGCGGCATTCAATGTCTAGAAGCAAAACAAATAGGTAATTCGTTCCATCTATTCCTGACACATCACTGCTCCAATGCCATATTTGCTAGAATCTGAAACAACGACGATTGGTAGTTTAGGATTATAATGGACAAGACAAGAGTCGATGATGGTTGTTTTAGAACATCAAAAGTTTTCTTTTGTGCAGGCCCCCAAATCCAACGATTGGAATGCCTTACTAATAAATTCAAAGGTTCTAAAAGAGTAGATGCTTTGGAATAAATTTCTATAAATTTTATCATTCCAAATATGACCTTAACTGGGTCAAATTTGTAGGTGAGGGTGCATTCTGGAGAGCTTTGAGTTTTCTTGAGGAGGCTTCAAACCCTTTTCATCAATATGAAAACCAAGTATAAAATACTAGATGTATTAAAAGAACATTTTCGTTCAAAGAAACAAGGAATAATCAATAATCGGTAAAGTATGTCGATCAAGTAAAGCATACTTATTACTGTTATCCTGTAGTCTCCACAAATTTACTTCTCTCCCCCAGGCTTTAGAACCGCAACGATAGGAATAGCCCACGGCGAATAATTTACTGGTAGAAGAATATCGTCTTTGATTTGTCGGTCCAATTCCTTTTCCACCCGATCCCTTAGAGCGAAAGGAACCCGACGAGCTCTGTGAAACACGGGTTAGCGTCACCGAAATGTCCAACGAAACTTCCGACGGTTTGAAAGTCCCGAGACCTTCTCCGAAAAGGTCAGGAAATTTAGACTGAAGATCTCCTAAACTAAAATTAGAACAATCATCATCAATTATGTAAAAAAATGAAATTTATAACCCAAATCCCCAACAGATCTCTTCCAAACCAAAGCTGGTCCATCGTCAGATACATACTGATGACTCTTTCTCTAGTATACGGTTTCATATTGGGTTTCCATATTGAATAGAACAAGAAAAATCACCTAGTACCTTCATCTCATTCCCCCCATATTTAAAAAGCTTAAGATCTGAAGAGATTAAACAGGCATGTGGAAAATATTGGTAGAAGAGCTCTTGATGATCCTGTATCTACTTGAAATTTTACAGCTATCCCGTTGATTATTAACTAGATCTCATACAGAGGACAAGACATTTGTTTTGTACTTGAAATACATACTCCTGTTCCACGCAGTTATTAATTGTAGAGATGAAGGTGACCGTTCTTTCTTGTCTTCAGAAAAACACACCTTCTTTAAATGTCCCTTTTTTACACCCATGACACGTAGAATTTTAAAATCCTTTTCCAATAAGTTCTCCCACATCCAGAGCAGGGATTTTTAGGAAGGAACTTCTACTTATTGAACGGGGTTTCTTTAGGTTTTGGTGATGACTGATGAATTTCGAGTGAATTTTTGAGTTTTCGCCCGAAAGTATTTTAACATCATAGGAAGCTGCTTCACAAGCGATGGCAAAGTCACGGCTGTTTGAAATGTAAGGCTATCAACGGTGAGTAGGTCTCTTTGAGTCGATGTCTCAGCGATTCCCATGACCAATCGATCCCTTAGCATTTCATCCTGCGTACTACCGAACTCGCAACTCGGAGCGGATTCTCAGGCCACTATATAGTCCGAAATGGACTCTCCTATCTTCTGATTTCTCTGAAAAACTTAAATCTCTCAAAAAATTATAATCTTTTTAGGTTATAGTGTAGACTTAGGGCTTTAGTTATTTCTCAAATGAACAAGAAGTTAAATCTTTCGGAGACAGTAAACTTTTAGCTAGGGCAATTCAGAACGGTTTATATAATTTCGATATCTGGTTGAAAGTAAAAAAAA
>CP045901.1:11717477-11772488 GCA_013387185.1 Caligus rogercresseyi | reverse complement strand
ATACATAGAGAGCTTATGGATTCTTCAGTGGAAATACGTCATATTGCCTCAATATAAACAAATATTTATATCTCTATGATCAACTATCGATGACGTCGTATAAATACTTGTTTATATTGCACAAAATACAGATGAACGAAGATGTTTCTCTGCTATTGAAGGGAATCATCTCTCTATATCTTTATATCTCTATGGATTTAATGTCAAAAGGTCATCAAAAAAACCTATATTTAATCTAATAAAATATGTGTCTTTATATTTACTATCTTGCTACGTGTGTTTTCTTTTGTGTAGTTGGCATATTTAATTAAAATACGCGTTAGAAATATTATTTTTTTCCCTCCATATGGTTTCTGATTTTACACACTGTTTTCTTCACCATCTTTTTAACCATTTTTTACATAGGCTTTTTCATTATGTTTTCTATTCTCGTGCCAATCACGTGATTGAAAGGAAAATCCAGCAGAGATGAGATTAGGCTAAGAAAAAAATCGACCGCTGGATAAGTAATCGGTGGCAAACTTTATTTAATTGAGGAATAGGTATATCGGTGATTTTATAATAAAAAACTACCGAATGTAGACGGTATCAGTATTTGGTAGTTTGAAAAAAACATATTTGAAGGGGGGAGGGGGTACAATTCGTATCGAGAAATCTCAGGAGGAAGTTGCAGTTGATTTTGAGAAATCTAATAAATCTAATAAAATCTACCAATAACTATATTTATTTGAAAGCAAACATATCCAAAGAACAATATTAAAATATATTATGTAGTGGCTGCGTGATCCATAATATTACATTATTTTTTGTTGGTTTCAAATATATTTTATATTAAAAATCTACTGCTATCCAATAGATATTCGAATGCAAACATACCCTAAGAAACAATTAAAAGATATATGTATAGTAGTGGCGTGACCAATGACTTATTAATGTTCCGTAGTAAAAAAAAATATTTTGCTTTTATTTTATTTCACAGTTCATTTTTCAATAATTTACATAATAAATATGAAACCATAGCCAATACGTTAAGATGAAACATATATAAACATTAAAGTTTAAATTTTTAGAATTGAGACGAAATAAACCATTATTTTTACGTCGATAATACTTTAAGCAAATAGCACATATTATTGGCTTAATTAAAATATCAAACATAAATAAAACTGGTTACAATCTGTCTTAGCATCCTTTAAAATACTTAAGGGATTTAGAAATAAGGATGTGTCAAATTGAATTTCCTTCGACGCGTACGACCATACTCAATTATGAAGAGAGGGAAACTTATACCATCTAACGCATCATACCATATAGCTTTGTATGTCTTGCGCTATTTTGTTATTAACAGTTATAGCCTTAAAATCATTTAGCTCCCATACTTATCCTAGATAAACAGTATCAGAGTTATTAAACTCCTATTAAATATAGCTGAAGACAATAAATAATAATAAATATATATAAATATAGTTTTAATATTGTTTTTTCCTCCAACAAATGTAAATTGGTTATTATTTTATGTTTTTGTTACACTTATTTAATGTTGAAATATGGTTAACAACCATTAATAATTTTTGTTAGAGTCTCAATATTGTGCTCTATTGTGATATTGATAATTAACTTTTAAATTAAGATATCTAATTTTCTAATTCAATATTTATTTATACACGCGTTTATGTAATATTTCTGAATAAATAAAGTGTTTGGAAAGAAGAAAAAAATGGAAACCCTTATATTTATTCACGCTTAGGTCAATACGAAAAATGTAATATAAATATTTATATATAAATCATAATACATAGTATTTTTTAAACAACTAATAGCACTTAGTTAATTATTATGCTGCAATTATGCATTTAATTAAAAACAAATACAATCTACATGCAAGTAGATATATATTCTCTTAGTATATATAATCATGCTGTTATGGTTACGGAATCGAACAGTACAAATCACTACTTTCATTTTTTACTTGGATACTTTTAATATATTATAAATTTTGATTTAAGACATTTTCTTCTTCTCTTCTTCATAGGAGCAACGATACTTTAATTCAAAAGATTGGCCGGGATTTTTTTAACATAATTAAATAGCAATATTTGGAGCCCGTATTCAACTAATCGAAATGTTAACAAATACAACGAAGAGGAATTTAACAAACTAATATATCATAGTGATGGCAGCTTATTGTTACAAAAATCCATTTAAGCGTGGATTATTCATGGAGCTCCACATACATATGTGGAATTGCTAACTTGTGATGTATGTTCTTGAGGATGCTTCAATTCCTGTAAGTTGTCAAGTAGGGGCTTTGATCATCCAGGGAATAAATGGATATCCTACAGGAAAAAATATTTATTATGGATCAATATGTTGAATGTTTCTTCATAATGCATACATGTAATTTAAGTTGTTAAAAAATATATTTCTGAAATAACGTGGAGAAGAGTAGGTAGGTAGATATATGTTCTTTATTGTACGGTCAGCACGCAAGTAATGATAAACGGAAAAGGAATATGACAAAGTATAGCTGACAATAAACATAACGTCAACATAAAGGTACAACTAAAAATACTACGTATAAAATCCCCCATACAAATATACGAATATATTATATCTATATATATACGTAATATATATATAGTATATATATATATATATATATATACTATATATATATATATATATATATATATAGGGTAACGGTTACTTTGATCTCCTACCTGAGCTAGAAACAAAGAAAAACCGGCTATGGATGATTTTAATACCAACTTGACATAGAAAGAGAAAAAAACTGAAAACATAGAGACATCTCTCTGGCCTCTCTTTTATTATAGTATTAAACCTCACAAACCTCTCCCTTTAAAAACATATTCTAATAGATTTTTTACTAATTATTTTATATTTTTTACATTTATTAGAAAAAAATTCAATACATTTTGCTGCGGTGTTTCTTTTATCTCTAGATGAATTATGAGGGCGGTCTTACTGTCTTCCTCCTTCACTTTCGTCGTCAAATCGGGCAGAAAAATGCTACAGAGAATTCATAAGCTTTGAGAGGAAGCCTAGAGAGCCTTCCGTGACGAGGGAGGCATTGAACTACTTACCATAAGAACAAGTCAGTCCCGACAAGAGACGATGGAGTTCTCTCGTCCAGGAATCCTGTCGAATAAAGTGACTCCGGACACAGGGGGGAACTCCGTATCAAGGTCCTCCTCTAGAGTTAAATAACTCAAGCTGTTTAATGTAACGCAATAATAAGGCTATGGTATGAAAAAGGGAGGAGAGTTTGTGAGGTTTAATACTATAATAAAAGAGCAGGCCAGAGAGATGTCTCTATGTTTTCAGTTTGTTTCTCTTTCTATGTCAAGTCGGTATTAAAATCATCCACAGCCGAAAAACCACACTCAACACGGCCATCGTGCTAACATCCTCACAAGCCTCTCTATTATTGTACTTATTATAGAAGAAGAGGAAAAAAAGTATTCGTCATCCAGAGTGCTCCTGCCTTGTTCTTATTATTGTTATTGTTTACATTCATTCATCATTGCTTGGGATCAAATTTCTCGAATGGGAGTGACGTGTGGCATGATTCCAGTCCATTATATTTGCCCCGTCTCGTCTCATCCTCCTCCTCAATTATCGGAGGAGGAGACGAGACGTTTGGGAGCTCCTTCTCAATGTGGTCGCTCCTAGCACTGACTCGGTTCATGAGTATGATTCAACACTCTGGATGACGAATACTTTTTTTCCTTCTTCTTTCTATAATAAGTACAATAATAGAGAGGTTTGTGAGGAATGTTAGCACGATGGCCGTGTTGAAATGTGGTTTCTCTTGTTTCTAGCTCAGGTAGGAGATCAAAGTAACCGTACCCCTACATAATCTATATGAATTCTTTCCCACGGGGTTTTAGGCCATTTCCAAGGACGGAGAGGTGCAGCAGGAGGGTTTTCCCGAACAAAATGACATTCAGGACAACTAGAAACAAGATTTTCCATTCTTTGTCAAGACATGGCCACCACACATAGGACCTGGCCAACTTCTTCATTTTAGTAGAACCCATATGTCCCACATACATTCCTTGAGCATTGTCTCTCTCCCACTTTAGGAATGATAATCCTATTTCCCCCCCAAGATACACCAGTTCTGAAGTGGCAGCTCGTTCTTTCGGTGGGCAACGGATATTACTCCTTTGGACGTTTCGAGGCCATCTATCTTGACAATAGGCATATACTACGGACAGGATTGGGTCTTCCCCAGTAAGTCGTTGTAATGGTTCATATGTAAATATGAAACTTTTTAATCGCGAAGATTAACGACAACACCTCTTTCTCCATCTGGAATAATCCTCTCCGCGGCATTCAATGTTCTAGAAGCAAACAAATAGGTAATTCGGTTCATCTATCTCCTGACACATCACTGCTTCAATGCCCTATTTGCTAGAATCTGAAACAACGACGATTGTAGTTTAGGATTATAATGGACAAGACAAGAGTCGATGATGGTTGTTTGAAACATCAAAAGTTTTCTTTTGTGCAGGCCCCCAAATCCAACGATTGGAATGCCTTAATAATAAATTCAAAAGGTTCTAAAAGAGTAGATGCATTTGGAATAAATTTTCTATAAAATTTTATCATTCCCAAATATGACCTTAACTGGGTCAAATTTGTAGGTGAGGGTGCATTCTGGAGAGCTTTGAGTTTCTCTTGAGTAGGCTTCAAACCCTTTTCATCATATGAAAACCCAAGTAGACAATACTAGAGTATTAAAAGAACATTTTCGTTCAAAGAAACAAGGAATTAATCAATAATCGGTAAAGGATGTCGATCAAGTAAAGCATACTTATTTACTGTTATCCTGTAGCTCCACAAATTCTTACTTCCTCTCCCCCAGGCTTTAGAACCGCAACGATAGGAATAGCCCACGGCGAATAATTACTGGTAGAAGAATATCGTCTTTGATTTGTCGGTCCAATTCCTTTTCCACTTATCCCTTAGAGCGAAAGGAACCCGACGAGCTCTGTGAACACGGGTTTAGCGTCACCCGAAATGTCCAACGAAACTTCCGGACAGTTGAAGGCCCGAGACCTTCTCGAAAAAGGTCAGGGAAAATCTAGTCTGAAGATCTCCTAGACTAAATTAGAACAGTCTCATCAATTTTATGTAAAAAATGAAAATTTATAACCCAATCCCAACAGATCTCTTCCAACCAAAGCTGGTCATCGTCAGATACTATACTGATGACTCTTTTCTCTAGTATACGGTTTCCATATTGGGTTTCCATATTGAATAGAACAAAAAAATCACCTAGTATCTCAAAAACTCCCACTTCCATTCCCCCCATATTAAAAGTTTAAGATCTGAAGAGATTAAACAGGCATGGGAAGATATTGGTAGAAGAGCTCTTGATGATCCTGTATCTACTTGAAATTTTACAGCTATCCCGTTGATTATTAACTAGTCTCATACGGAGGACAAGACATTTGTTTTTGTACTTGAAATACATACTCCTGTTCCACGCAGTTATTGACTTGTAGAGATGAAGGTGACCGTCTTTCTTGTCTTCAAAAAACACACTTCTTTAAATGTCCCTTTTTTTACACCATGACACGTAGAATTTTTTAAAATCCCTTCCAATAATTTCTCCCCATCCAGAGCAGGGATTTTTAGGAGGAACTTCTACTTGATTGAACGGGGTTTCTTTAGGTTTTTGGTTGACTGAATGAATTTCTGAGTGAATTTTTGAGTTTTCGCCGGAAAGTATTTTAACATCATAGGAAGCTGCTTCACAAGCGATGGCCAAAGTCCACGGCTGTTTGAAATGTAAGGCTATCAACGGTGAGTAGTCTCTTTGAGTCGATGTCTCAGCGATTCCCATGACCAATCGATCCTTAGCATTTCATCCTGCGTACTACCGAACTCGCAACTCGGAGCGGATTCCTTCGGGCCACTATATAGTCCGAAATGGACTCTCCTATCTTCTGATTTCTCTGATAAAACTTAATCTCTCAAAAATTATAATCTTTTTAGGTTATAGTGTAGACTTAGGGCTTTAGCTATTTCATCAAATGAACAAGAAGTTAATCTTTCGAGACAGTAAACTTTAGTAGGGCATTTCAGATACGGTTTATATAATTTCGATATCTGGTATGAAAGTAAAAAAAATATCATTTAGTATGAAAAAGTATGATCAAATTATATAAATAATTATAATCATGAGGTTGCGTTACCTATTATTGTGATTTTTTACGAAGAAAAAAACATGTTTGCCTTTTTATTGCAAGTTCCTTAATGGAATTCTCTAGGAGTTTCTTAAATAATTTAAATCCCATTTTCCAAATCACAGTAACTCTCCAAATATTCAAATTATTTAAAGAACTTGCAAATAAAGATATCGAAATTATAAAAACTGTTCTGAAATGCATTGACATATACAAAAAATATATTAATATTAGTTATAGTCAATAAACTTGAAACAAAGAAATTATAGCCGCTTAAATAGAACCCTAAAAATGATCAAACTTTTTGAAATATAAAGCCTATTTTTTCGAATAGTAAGAAAGATATTGAAATTATATAAACTGATTTGAAATGCATTGACATACTAGAAAAATGAATATTCATGACGTTTGTGAGTATTTTACTTTGCACGAAGGTAACTGGGCGTGAAACATTAAAAATGATGAAAATCCTGATTTTCAAAAAAAGGCCATAATGTCCAAACCTTTTTTCGGGCGATATTTTGAGTGGCATTTTTGGAATCTACGTAAAAAAATGGGACTCAAATTAGAAATTTTAGCCCAGAGGCAAAAAAAAAGAGCTTAATTTGTTACATAGTGTAATACATGTTGATTTCTATGGTTTATCTATTTATTTGTACCTATTAATAGTATTAATTCCCCCAGATTTGTCTATTTAAAAACTGCACCCCCTCCCATTCTTGAATTGTTTTATTTATTTCGTCTGGATAATAATAACATTTTGACAATATCAGTTTACGTATTACGATTGTACAGTTGAAATAAATATATCCTATAAAAACAATGGTTGTAAAGTCCATTTATTTGAATCAATAAATTTAGAATCGATAAAAATATTGTATATGTTTTTTTGGGGATATTTTCTCAAATCACCTATGTTTACAAATTTAGGGATAACGTTCGATAGTTGATTTGTGACGTCAATCACTCTTTCCTCTTCTTTCTCTCTTTCTTTTCCTTTTCTTTAATAGGTTGGCTATATTAATACTCTTCCAGGAATGCAGTTGGCAGCCTGTGTGAGACGTCATCACAACAACCTAAATTTGTAAACATAGGTGATTTGAGAAAATATCCCCGTTTTTTTTGTTGTTGTTGTAAACTCCAATAGATAAGTTTTTTATATTATTATAAATCAACAATTCTTGACTTTGATGATTGTAATGTATATATCTAAATTATTTACAGTCCAGTCATAGGTTATATGTCATGTGCAGTTGTTTTTCTCTTCCCTTCTACTGTTGTGTTGCCTTCTTCTTCTTCTGACCTTTGCCCAATAAAATACATAATATAGTCAAGGAAGTGTAATCAGAGCAAGGAATACTAGAAACTAGTTGTTCTAGTATTCCTTGAATCAGAGCATAATATCTAACTCATCCTAAGGATGGGCAAAAACCTTGTGAAAAAAGTGCACCTGCAAATGCAGCTAAAAGTATCCGGTTCCCTATTTTCTTTCGGATAAAACATAAACAAACTTTAATAAAGGGTATACTCCCGACGATGTTTAAATTCGGATATGATTAAGAGGTACAGTACATATTTCATAAAGGACGAGACGGGCATGTAAAACAAGATAAACGGCTTGATATCAGCCAACAATTAATGTCAATCCTCCACACATCAGTGCCTCCATTAGTAGAGATCCAAGAAATATACACTTTTTCTTCGGCTTGAGAAGATGAAAGATATGAAGAAGCGAGTTGTATTGTCGACGTTATTATGATATTGAGTAGGAGTCGTCCATAAAATAAAAATATGTAGAGAGCTTATTCCTTTCAGCTGTATTCTGTGTGTCCATTATAAGCAAAGTATTTGTACTACGTCATCGTAAGCTGTTCATAGAGATAGAATCTATCTCTATGATCAGCTTGCGATGACGTAGTTCAAATTACTTTGTTTATAGTGGACACACAGAATCAGCTGAACGATGTTTCTCTGCTATTGAAGGGAATCTGCTCTCTATATCTTTATATCTCTATGGAGTCGTCTTGTAACTGCAAGTGTACCAACATTTTTTATTTATTTAACCAATCAAATTTGAGAGTATGCAAGGAAATTTTCCACACTACTCATCCTTGAGTTCCTGGGATCATAGGGCGGTTGTCGACGAGCCTATTAATATAATTATCTTATCTTTACTCAGTTGTGTGTACAGTGTCTCAAGTCACAACAATTATATTCATTGCTCTGTTCAAGTAATAACCATGAATAACGATATTAATTAATCAGAAGGATCCGCCATCATTGTAATATTATACAAGGTAAATGCTATTCTTTTAATAAACTTATTTCTCGTTCATTAGCCCATTAAATCCCCCATGTTTCCCTCCCAGAGTGACAAGAAATAATTAAATTGAATGAAAGATTTATAGCCCTATTAATTAGAAAATATTTCCCCCAATTTGCAAGCCATATTGTATTTATTCACATGGTTCCTTTAAAGATGTATTATGATTTATAATGAGTTAAGGCTGACGATCTAGCCATTAGCCATTTTTCCTTCTCGCAAAATATTCATTGCACTGTGTACAAATTGTGCAAAGTAGAATCCATCATTTTTTAGATTTAGTAACCAAGGAAAACAAAACAGTTAAGGCTCTCATTATTTATTTCAAAGTTCCGTTCCTCTTTTTGAAGAATCGAACAAATGCCTCATTCTCAGGGTTATTCGATAAATAATAAAGCCTGACTATCAAAAGAGCGTTCGTTGGGGGAGTGAACCATAGAGATATAAAGACATAGAGGGTTTATTGGATTCTTCTGATGAATACGTCATTGTGCCCAAATAAACAAATCTTTCTATTTCTATGATCAGCTTACACTGACGTAGTACAAATTACTTTGTTTACATTGAGCACAGAATATAGCTGAACGATGTTTCTCTGTCATTAAAGGGAATAAGCTCTCTATATCTTTATATCTCTATGGAGTGAACAAAGTACTTCATATCATCAAAGAACTTATAAACACTCCTCAAATAAATAAAAAATGTTTCCGAATATGAGATTCGAAAAAATACTCAGAGGCTTAATCATTTTTCATAGTTGTATTTGAATTTTCAATTCAGTGTACCCTTGAGGTTTTGTTGTTTTCGGGTGACTGATTTTTTTTTTTTTTAATAGTTATAAATGGAATGAAATATTTCTTTAAAAGTCATGCCAACTGCATTGACTTTATTTCCTTTGAAAACTTTCATAATATGTACTTAACCTTTTAGGTTTTTGGACAAGTGGATTGCTTTATTTTTTTGTTGTATATTAAAGAAATTATTCTTTTAAGCATATTTTTTGCACACTAAAAATTGAATTGTCTAGCAGAATGAATGTTTTCTAGAAATGTGAAATCTTGAATAAAACGTATTTAAGAATGTCAAACCTAATTTGACATATAAATAAATATGAAGTAGTCAAAAAAATGGATGAATGCAAAGTGTCGAGTCCACAAGGTAACTTACTGATTCTTCCAACTAAACTCTTTCTTAATACATTTTAACCTCGTGACAAAAATATCTTATACAAAAAGAACACGATAATTAAGGATATAGGAGGAATCCAAAATTTCCCCCCTTTAAGTTATTCTTGTTAAAAATCTGTGGTCTCACTTGATAGTCTTTGTATGATCCGCTATGACATTGGAGGTCTATTAACAGTAGAGTTCCTATTAAAAAAGGGAGAGATGCAGCCAAGGAGAATATAAATAAGGTGAGTCAAAGAGGAGATCTTAGACTTATGCTCTTGTTCACAAGGGAGATTTTATGACGTCACGAATTTTACAATAAAAAACATTTTTTATTGATTTAGAAATTATTTCTCAACTTCATCTCTCAATTGAAAATATTTCATTACATTATTGTTATGTGCTAGTGTATAGAACCACTGTCGTATGAATTTTTTTGTTACATATGTATATGATTTATCATTAGTATTCATTAATTTAAGTAATTAGCAAATAATAATTTCAAGCAATATATTTTTTTCTTGCTATTTAGATTTATATTTATTTGAAGGAATTTATAAATCAAATAATAGAATTATACATATGTACATACGAAAAGAGGGAAAATAAGAATATGAATATAATTAGGTACACTCATTAGTAACCTGGCCTATGTGTTTTCACTAGCATTTTTCGGTTTAAGAAGCTTATTAAGAAAATTGACTCAAATCCGTGTTCTTTTTTTACAAAAGCAATAATATTTTTTTGCCCAATCTGGATAAAAATTGAAAAGTGGCTTAAAAAGTCTTTGAAAAACATGGGGCTTTATCGATTGTGTCTTGATGGCTATTACGAAAAAATTGGAAATGGTTTTCTAAGAGGTGGCAGAACTTCAAAAAAAAGGTTAAAGGGGCGGTAACAACTCAATCCAAGGACTTTAAGCTTCTTCAAATCCTTCAATGTTACTCGTCTATTTCCCCTAATTTAGGTGAAGGTCTTTAAACTTCCTGGCTAAGTATTCAGCGATATAGGAGAGACCCTCGTTGGAACAGTCATTGGAATTTTTCCTGTGTTTGCCGACTAGGCAGAGGAATGAGTTTTCGTGAGCGCAAGTACTCGAAGACCCGGGTACATATGCTCCGTAGGATGAGGGCGGTAGTTACATCTTCTTTTGAGTAGCCACGATTGAACTTTGTCGAAGGATTAATTAATCTTCTTGTTTGAATCACTGTGTAATTATTTTCCTATGAGGTTCTAATTAAAGTTTTATGAGCTAATTTGAGGCACTTAGCTTTGTAGAAGGACAGCATCATTTTCGTGAGTGAGAGTTCCTCATTCCTCCTCACTAGTCAAGTCACATTTTTTTTCGTTCACGGGCTTCTTGACGGACCTGTCCGAAGGGCTTGAACACACTAGAGAAGGGTTATCCGGGGATGAAGAGTGAAGGAACAGCTTGAGCCTTAAGCATCTTCCGGGCAGAGATGCCAAGAAGCTCAGCCTGAATTTTCCTTTGGAAGTCATCTGGAGTAAAATGACGATTGCAGATTTTCGCATTCTTTAGGCCCATCCTGTCGGATCTTCTGCATCGTGCAATCCACAGACGTTGGATATTGAGATCCTTCGTCGGAAGTGCAAAATATTGTGCCTCTCGAGGATTAGAGCAAGAGGGGATGGCACAAACACGATTACATCCTCGAGAATATGACATTTTCGCCTTCCAATAGAAACTGAACTAGAAATCAAGCGTAGCAGCTGTGACGTAAAAACAAAATAGTCAGCTGTCGCCCTGCAATTGCCTTCGTCGATTCCCATTGCCTCACCTTATTTATATTCTCCTTGGATGCAGCCGAGGGTGGCTAAAATATTACATTATTACTGAACATATAAAATGCAATAGTATAATTTCATGCATATTATAATAATATTGATTTTTATAGTAGGTCAATAAAGATCAATAATTGTGCATTTGATTATATTTTATTTTATTGAACTGTAAATAAAAAACTCATGGTTTATTTAGTTTAAATACTTAATTAAACACCTTTACTCAACAGTGGCCGTGTGGCCTAATGGATAAGGCATCAGACTTCGGATCTGAGGATTGCAGGTTCGAGTCCTGTCACGGTCGTTTATTTTTTTTTTTTTTCCATCAGCAAGGTCTTTATTCTATTTAAAATATGTATAATACATAATTACACATAAATAAAAGATAATAAAAAGGAAAATTGTGTTTTATAAAAACATAAATAAACATTCTAGTTTAAAATTATTTTCCTTTTAAAGACCACAAATTCTTATAACAAGTAAATAGACATACATATTAAAATATCAATGATTAAAAATAAAATTCCATAAAGTATTAATGATAAAACACTAAAAACATAATCAACAATCATTCATGTCATTTTGAACTTTTTATACTGTTTAATTATTATTTTGAGCGATTTCGCATACTGTGGTGACAAGGATGGGAAATACTTCACGACTTCGGCTGCGTGGTTCCAGAGCACACTTTGCAGTTTTGGGATTCTCAGAGAAAAGCCGCGTATCGAGCGGCGGCGGATATTATTATTCCTCTTAGTTCATTTTCCTCGATCAGTTTTCCTTCTGTAAGCTGCTTAGCTATGTACGCCTTGCAATTGCTCAAAGATGAACTAATAGCTTTTTCCTCTTCTTTATAGCCTTGTCCTTTGATCGGGAAGCCAAAAAGAATAGTCGCTTCCACATATTCATCTTCATAATCGGAAATAAAGCCAGAATTCAAATGAATGAACCTTTTGATAATTGCCAATGATGGGCAATCACAGAAAGCGTGTCTGATGTTCACATACATTCTTCCACAGTCCTTACAATGTTGTGAGAAACTAATTAAGTTGGCGGAGATTTGTAGCTGTGCAGTGAATTTTTTCCCATCATTTATGCCCATCAATGACCGCATTACTCTTTTCGCCCATTCCTTAGGTAATTTAAAATTGTCTAAATGCTTTTTGACAATCTCCATCGCGTCTCCCGATTTAGGTTCCTTCGTGGAAAATTTCAAATGCCATGGAGTCAAAGGAATATGTTTTTTGGCTCCCCTCATAAGGGGATAATAAAACCTTCCTGTTTGAAAAATAGATGTTTGGTCCAGGTCTCTGTATGTTAAGATGTTTTTATCCAGGGCAATCTTTTCCAATTCTTCTGGTTGATATTGTAACGATTTAAAGAAAGGTTTTCTTTTTACATTTTGCCGAACAATGTCCGTGGTGCTATTAGAGTCAAAAAGAGGCTGCATGCTCCATATTATTCTCTGAATAGCTCCCCATTCCTCCGAATGTTTAGATATTTCATTATTAGACAAATCTGTGCCAAACATAAGTTTTTTTAAAATAAAAGAATCTGTAAAATATTCGCGCCACTCCATTTCAGGTTTTAAAACGAGGTCATTAAAAACTTTAAAAAAAATTCTTGGTAAAACTTTTTGGAGCAGTACTAGACCTCCACCAAGCTGTGATTTTTTTCTTTTTAACGTAGGTATGTACTTCCTGTCGAACAGAATGCATAACCATTTGTTTTCCTCCTCTATGAGCTTTTCTCCGACTGTTGGTAATGCAGTGGAAGTGTAGATTACTTGAGAGATCAATTTGGTGTTATAGAGGTCAATGCGTTTTTGTAGATTAAAACCCCTCCACGCTTGACACCACCTGTATGCCTGACCATTCAGGCTTTCAAAATTGCAGGGTGAAGGTCGATTGGATTCCCACTTAATTCCCAAAATATTGAGTGTTTCAACTACTCTGCACCCTCCGATCGTTAAGGATGGTAAAGGACGCCAAATGCCTATTGGAAGTATTGCCGTCTTGTTAATATTCACTTTCAATCCAGTAGTCCGTGACAATTTTTCAAAAAAAGCAACCAAAATTTCAACTCTCTTTGTGAGTTGTTCCTCTGAATTTCCTTGTACCATTAACGTAATATCGTCGGCGTAGAGGTCGATAAGATGCTTTGTTTTGTTCATTAAAACGCCAAAGCCTCCATATTTGCGCTTTATTAATGTGCTTAAAAGTTCCATAGAAGCCACGAACAATAGAGGTGAGACTGGGCATCCTTGCCTACAACTCCTTCCCAGGATTATTGGATCGCTTTGTTGACCATCTATCACGATTGTGGACGAACCATTATATAAAAGAGAGCGTATGGGGTTAAAATATTTTTTAGGGAGAAACTTTTTTACAGCTTTAAAAATGAAATTGTGACTAATGGAGTCGAAGGCCTTGCTAAAGTCTATGGCAATTATTGCTCCATATTTCTGTCCTTGGCAGGTGGAATTCATGGCTGTTTGGATGTTTCTCGAAATATCTGCAATATTTCTTTTTTTCAAAAATCCCTTCTGTTCATGTCCAAGTTTCTTGTTAAGAATCGGTTCTATTTGCCGTGCTAAGATACCCGCTAAGATTCGGTATGACTCGTTCATTATCGTTAAAGGCCTCCAATGATCTATTAAATTTCCACTTCCTTTTTTGGGAATGAGCGAGATTCTACCACGAGTTACATTAGCAGACCCCTTGGTTTCCATTTCCTGTCCAAGTTTCAGTAAATAGGGAGTTACTTCATTCGCACAATATGTAAAAATTTGGCCTCTGATGCCGTCCGGTCCAGAGGCTTTGTTGTCTCGATAAAACTTTTTAATATGTTGTAAAATATTTTCATGCGTAAAAACAGATGCCGCTGTAATTTTTTTAGGACGAGGAAAGCTGTTTCTCGTACAACCTAGTAACAATTGGTAGGTGTTGTGAAAAATTTTAAGAATTGATTTCGTGTCCCTAATAACTATTCCATTGTTTATTATTTTATCTATTCCTTTGCATGAGATGTACTTTTCCAAGTTCAAATCATGCAATCTTCTAAAAGGGTTTCGTTCCAATTCAATTTTTCTTTTCATCTCCCCCTCCACTGTTTCAGCCACTCCAATGGTATTAAGGGTTTCAGAAGTTATCATTTTTGCGAACAATGAGCCATTATCCATTATCTCCTCTATGTCCCCTCGAAGTTGCTCCATTGTTTTTTGTTTTTGACGTAAAAAAGTTAGCGTCGCAGCTCTTATTGTTTTATTAAATATTTTTAATATTTTGTTGCATGTAGCCACTGGGTTAAAATTTTCTTGTAGTTTCTTTTTTAATTGTAGTGGAAATTCTTCACTCTGGATAAGCCAATTAGGGATCCTAAAGGGCTTAGATGAGTGATTAAATAGTTCGATCTCTAATATTTTATGATCTGAAGATGGTTCGAATCTAAGACTTGCTTTTTTTGTAATAGATAATATAGACCATGATATAAGGATATGATCAATTCTTGAGGTTCTGTTTCCGTTCCTCCAAGAGTAAAAACATTGACCTCTACTGAATTTCTCCATAACATCAAACAAGTGAGTCTCTTTTATTAGTTTTAGAGCTATATACTTATTTGGATGCAAGTCTCTTTCAAAGTCCACATTGAGATCTCCAGCCACAATTCGTGGTAGTGGATCATTTATGAGGAGATTTAAAATTGATTCGAAGAATACCGGTGATTTCTTATTTGGTCCATATACATTTATAATATTAAACTCACAGTTACTTGAATAGACTCGGATTTTGATTTTGTGCCAGTTACTGTCAATATCACTCTCGTGGACACATTTTGAGCTTGCTACAGACTTAGATACCATCGTAGCAACCCCACGCTGTACTCCGTTTCCAGTAAAAAAGACAACAAAATTAATTGGAATACAAAAGGTACAAGAGCCTGAACATGAAGAAGAAAACAAAGACCTTATATCCTGAAGACATATTATATCAGGATGTAAGTCAAGAATTCTCCTCATCATAGCATGTCTTGTTCTTCTGTCCTTTCCTCCCCTCGTATTTAAAGAGATAATTCTTCTTATTGTTTTACAGTAGGAGTTCATGATGAATTGGCCTGGAGATGACACTAAGAACCGGTTTTCGACTGTTTCACTGGAGCTTTATCTTTGTCCGGTGAGTTGTCTGTGTCTGGTTTGCTCCTTTTCCCTGCAGATTGGGAGCGGGTCCGGTGAGGTATGATCTTTTGTATTTCAATGTGGGATTTGGGAAGTCTGGCACTTTTGGATGATTCTCTAATATTCTCATTTTGTCCTTCACCAAGGTCAGAATTTTTGTCTTGAATTGAACTATTATCTCCTCGCGTATGACCCGGAATAGTTTGAACATTTGATTCAATGTTACTTACACTCACATCTTCACTATTTTCAGAGGCAGTAAAAGTGTCTCCTGTTTCGATTGACCTCTGATCTTCTATTTGAGTTTCTTTATCTTGAACCGCTTCGGTTTCTGTTGGAACTTGTGAGCTGTTTTGTGCAGCCTCTTCATTATTGTTAATTTCTCGGTCCATTTGCTCTCTCAGCTCTTTCCAATAATCCGCCCATTTTACATAACTATTTTCGCAATCTTTGGCTAAATGCCCATTTTTATAGCACTTTGCACATGTAATTTTTTGTCCAAAGTAAGAAACACGAGTCTTTAAACCTCGGAATCCAAGGAATCCTGGGATGGTTTTATTTGGCATCAAACCAATGCAAAAATTTCCATTTTGTAGACCCTTAAGTCTTCCTTCACTAAAAAGGCATTCCTTTGCAGGGTTGACAATTTTGCCGAAATGCTTAAATATATTATCTACGTCTTTGGCTTTAACTTCTTCATGAGGAGAGTTTATTATTTTTTTCTCATAAACAATAGGATTCCCGTCTTCATCTTTCCTTTGTGCTCTTAGACCTCTCATTGATCCTCTAATTCCATCTTCTCCATCTTTTTGTTTTCTTATGATGAAAGTGTCCTCCACGTGAGAGAAGGTAACACTAATATCTATTTCTTTTTTAAAAGTAATTACAATGATTGGTCGAGAGCCAGGATATGTATGGATTCCTTGTAGAACAGAGGACTCAACTTTTAGAGTTCCAAAAATTAGATTTTCTATTTCTTGTACTGTTTATTTTTGTGGTTTATAATTTTAGATATAGAGAATATATCCATGTGACAGCAAATTTTCTTTATGCATGATTATTTGACCAATTATTTCTTTAAAAAACTTCTACTGATATAAATCGGCCAATCAGGTTGTCCTAACATTTTTTACTTCCTGAGCGAAGACTCAATCAGTGCTTTAAAAAAACATTACAATTCTGGTATTGGTTTCTTTTCGAATTCCTTTTCTTTTTGAGGGACACTCAAAGATTGAGTCATAAGTGGTCAACGACATTGTCCATAAAACTCACCAAATATATTTCATACTAACCTTTGGCTACATGCATTCCCGGATGAACAGTTGATATACCTTTCGACTTCGTTTGGGCAGGATGTGCAATCAATAGAGGTGATATATCCTTTTATCAATCTTATACACCTCTTAATAGGCAAGCTTCAGTCTTCCAACCTGAGGTAATCGCCACCAAACCATCTGTAAAAAGCTTTACTTAAAACAAGACAAGCCATCGAAGAACGAGATTATTTGGTCGGATTCTCAATCGGCCAATGCTGCTATTCTAAATCCCTTTTACAAAAAGTGCTTCACTTAATTAATGCAATTAATCCAAAATCAATATACATCTTGATTGGTGCAAAGGTCATTCAGACATTTCAGGTAACGAGTTTGTGGACTACCTTGCAAAGAAAGGAACTCAAAGTAAAAATCGCTTAAAGCTACATAAAGAAAGTGATAGATGGCTTCTTCTATGAAGTTTGGTACAACAGATATAAAGAGGATCATGGAATTAAACATACGCATCGTATGTTTAATATTCCAAAACAAAAGGATGTCAAACTTTCACGTCCCAATAAGAATATTTGTCCTATTCTACAAAGGTCATGGCTCATTTCTGGCCCATCTGAGCAAGTGGAAAAAACACAACAGCCATATGTGCATATATATGCATGGAAGAGTCTCAAAGCGCTGGCCAACTAATCAACAGATGCCCATCGCTCTCTTATGAGATATACCAAGCCATGCAAGAAGAGGATGTAGATCGTTCTACTATTAAATTTATTAAATGTAAAAAGATGTAGTAAATTTTTGATAATAATTTAAATGTAAATGCTTAATAGCTAGATTATAAAATAATAGCTATAATGTAATGCTCAATATCCATTTTTGTTGTTGTAGCACATATACCCCTCTTTGTGGCCGTGTTCTTTTGCTGTATGTAGGTATTGGCTTATATTAATAGAAATACTATGGTAAAATAACAATAAATACTTTACTATTAACATATATATATATATATATATATATATATATAAAAATAATATATATAAATCAGACAATCACTCATGATCACACTTCAGCAACTTTTTATAAATTAGGCTATTGCATTTTTAAATATATATGAAACATAAAGCAGCATCAAGAGGCTACTTTTCATTCGAATCATTAAGTCAACGACCAGAAAGAAATGCTGTTCAAGAAATACTATCTATTATCCTCCTATTACACGTCCGGTCGGACACCACATTAATTTTGCACATTTTTCCTGCATGATTTGGCGGCCTTTAGAAATTATTTCGCGATCCTAATTGGGGTTGGGACCCCAAGGTTGAGAATGGCTGAGCTAGAGAACAAGTTTAAGCAGCTTTCGGAAAACATTGAATAGTTGCACCATTATAGCTTTAATACATTATATTAGGCTGAGTCATAAAAGTTATCGACCCTCGAGTGAAACTGAGTGCGAGGAAGACGATGATCAGGGTTCACGTGCAAACCAAAGTGTGTCTCAATCATAGCACTATCTGCAGGGACCACAGCCGACCGGAGTACCATGATCAGCTACCTGATGACGACTGAGAACCGGTTCAACAACCTCAAACATCACACAGGATTCACCTGAAAGATTGTCTCCTTATGTGAGACAACGCACGTCCTCATGCTGCTGCTGCAGTTACCAGGGACTTTTTGACCAAGAGAGACCTTGAACAGGTGAGATAGAGCCCCTACTCAACCGACTTGAACATCTGTGACCGGTACCTGTTCGGGAGTTTAAGTACTTGCTCCGAAATCACGAGCTTCGGGGCCACGAAGAAGCCACACTGGCCGTGAAGCGGACGATGAAGAGGATCAGTGAAGACGAGCTGTACGACTATCTCCGAAAGCTCCGGATCACTGCCACGCCGTCATTGCAGTCGGAGGGTGTGATGTGTTTAATATGAAGTCTATTTCACAACTGTATTTACATGAAAGTTTATAATACAAGTGCACACATTAGCATTTAAGAATAATAATAAGGGAGGAGAGAGAGACTTTTTAATCTAAGCCGGTTGATACATCACAGAGGGGATTATGTTTATTGATTTAAAAGTATTTTGATGAAAACTCCGAGTTTTACTGGGTCCGGCTCATTTTCGTTGAGTCAACCTAATATATATATGTTAATACAACGTTTTAAATGTCTATTGAGTTCGATAGATTTGCAGCCTCCGACTGGATATGAACAAGCATTAATGCATTAAAATTAGTCTATCGACCCTCGGATACTCTTAACCATGAGGTTGAACAATCTCGGGATTCGAACCTGCGCCCTCATTATCTTGAGCTGAACACGCACCAAAACACACTTAGCTATCCCACTCCCTTTGCAACTGATTGTTTAAGAAAAAACAACGCATATTTTTGGTTAATAATATAATATATTTGCTCTAAAGATACTTTCTCTTACATTCGTACATAAAATATTCAAACTTAACTTTAGGTTTTATCTAAACGTATTGATATATCACATACAAATCTCTCACAATTACAATAGAAATAGTAGGAGTATTAGAATATTACTTTTTTAACATGGTTGTTGGTTGGTTGGTTATTTGGTCTAATACCGGACAATCTAGCACAATAAGTTTGTTATTATTATTATTTAGCCCAGTACTTCCATGAGGCATCGCATGTTCTTTAGCTAGGGTGGAATATATTGCCAATTATATTGATGAAATATTGAAAGGATTTAAGAAAGTAAAGGTTTAGAAAAAATAATATGAATATGTCTATTCAAGGGCTTTTTGAGAGATATATATTCTGGCACAAACCATCGATTGATACAATAAGTTGCTCCTGAATCAAACAGAAAAGTTCCCTTTCAAATGGGATGGATAATGAGCATAAAATAACAATTATTTTACAAGGTGCGCCTTGAAATACAATTGGTGTCACTCTATGAAGCCAGCTAACTTACCAAAAAACGGTAGGGACACTTGCTATGCAGCTATTTGATTCAAAGACTTACTATTCATATAGTCATAAAACAAATATATGACTCTCACTAAAAGAAATCTCCAAACATTATTTGTCTAGAGCAGGAGTCGGCAACCCGGGCTCTAGAGCCTCATGCGGCTCTTTAGAGCTGCCTTTGTGGCTCCCTGGAGCTTTTCCAAAAACGTTAGAAAATGGGGAAAAGATGGAATAGGAAATATATAGGACCAAAATGTGCAACGTATGAAGGTATATAAGGAATTGATTTTTTTGCAGTTCCAGACACATTTTTTAATTTTTTTTGGTCCGTTATGGCTCTTTCAACATTTTGGGTTGCCGATCCCTGGTCTAGAGGAAGTCCAAAAGATTCCGGGGTATATGCATTAAAACACGTATATACTTCAGAACGAGGACTATACAGACTATTAATAATAAATATAAAAAGCCCCTGGAGGGTCCAAATTAAACAAAAAAGAAAAATATAGAATACCATCCCTGTATTTATTTTTCCTCTTTTTCATTTGGACTCTGGCGGGCTTTTATTTGAAATGCGAGGACCTTGCTTGGGTCATAATACGTCATGGAAGCCATGGGCTAAATGGGGGGGGGGGGGGGGGGGGCTTAACAGGAGTGGGTTAACATTCTATATGAGGTAAGAAGGGAGCAACGCTTTCTACATAAATAATAATATTAATAATAATCAGGCAGGCATGAACTATGGGTAACTTATAGGAGGGATTTTTCATTTGTTTGTTTGGAAAATACAGAGGAGAAATAGAAAGAGGAAAACTCTCATATCAAAACATTATAAAATGCGTTGGAGACGTCTCTGGATAGAAAAAGGAGAGAGATTCAGTAAGCAACCCCTCTTCTAAAAGTCCATCATATTAAGAAAAAAATTATACATAATAACAACTGCTCTGTTATAAATATTATAAAATAAATGAGACAAATTAAGAGAATAAAATTTGATTTTACGAGCAGCCTTATAACATTTTTTAAACCCGAAATTTGGATTTTTGAAGATGGAGTCATTTTCAATGGTGACCCTTTGAATCATGTGCACATTCTAATTCAAAGTCAAATACTTTTTCTTGCCAAACTATCATACTTTGTAAAGTGTAAAATCTGATCTCTCTCGCTTTTCTTTTCGAGTTCGTCTGGCACAATCACACACAAAAGGAAAGCAAAAAAAAATGTTAATTTTCTCCTCTGTAGGATTTGATTTTTTTGGGGTAGAACACAACTATCGTATGCAAGAAGACTTAGAAGAAAATATTGGGAAGCGTTTTTGGGTGGACCGATAATTAGTTGAAGTAGTTGAAGACTCAATTTTTTCGTTTGTTTTAAAAGCACAGGAAACATGGATAAGGCAACGGCGCACATAATACGATAGAAGACGGTCTAAAGAGACAGAGATCCTTCAAAGTGATGGAGAAATGGGACACTCTCCTTGCACCTTCTAAATAAAAGCATGCCCATTAAGTAAGCTTCATGAATTTGTCAAGGATTTTTTTATATCCAAAAACTATGTAAATAAACAAAAAAAACTCCTCCTAAAATGGAGTTTTTAATTTTGAAGAAATGCCATAAAAAAGCAATTTTATATAAAAATGTCTAATTGGATGCTTTTATTAGTTATGTTTGTTAGTTAAGATTTATGGCAGACTTAGCTTTATATAAGTGGGCAGGCAGTATTAATTGATGCAAGACATTAGAGTGGCTCAGAGAACAACTATTTCACAACACCGGTCTATTATTGCTCCTGGATCCAGGTTTTCTAGAAGCATTATTTTTCATTGATTAGGCGCCCCTCAAATCTCATAATCTGATCGGAATGCATTATAATTTAAATCAATCAGGCATGGCCCTTGGTGCTTGTAACTCCTTTGAATGATCCTTCATCTTTATAATATTATATGAGCGAATAGAATTGCAGAAGATATATAGGGCTCACAAGGGCTCCAGAAAAAAACTCACATATTTCCATAAAAGGATCGTCAATCCCTGGGTTTAAAATGAGCAATTTTTTTTCATGATCGTATAGCTGAATTTTCAATCATTTTAATTGAATAATTGACTTGTTTATGGTTTAGGCTTTAATATGTTGTCTGTGAAAGTTATTTAGAAAATATTTAATTTAATAAGATCTCACGCTTATGTCTGGTGATGATTTGATTATTGCCTGATATAAAAGCATTGAAAAGGAGATCAATATATGCAAAAAATGTTGCCATTTTATATATACTTGTACCTTTAATTTTTTTAAATCGTTATTTGTTTACTATCAAGTATAAAACATCTTTTAAATCCCGAATTAAATTAGAATTTTGTCATTAAAAGACCCATCTACTGACTCATTTCCATTCGTTCATTCAGGTGATTGGAGAACTTTTCATCTAAATGGAGAGGTAGTTAGTTCCCTGGAGGAACCTTTGAGGTTTTTCCTTCTGCAGAAGCAAAGTTTGCACACTTAAAAAAACAACCAAATTGAAAATGATTTTTTTATCATCGTTAGAGGCCATGGTTTAGCAGCTATCACAAAACACTTGGACAACTCACAACTGACACACATTTACACAGGCAAAAACAGGGGCTTTAAAAAAATCATCTTTACAATATTTAAAATATAGATATATATATATATGGTTAACACAAAATAAATCCATTGACGGACGAATCGCTATTTTCATTACAAATATAACACCAATCATAAGTAAATGTTGAGTGGGAAATTTAGAAAAATAGGGTAATATAAAAAATATATGGCCGATTTGACAAAAAAAAAAATTAGGACAATTAAGTACGACAAATGTCGTAGTGGGTTGCATCAAAATGAATTTTGGCTTCATACTTTTGCATATAATAAAATCAATCAACAACAAATGTATTAACGTAGACATTTTTACACCTTAAGAGAAACTTAATTATTCATCATTTGTCAAAGAAATTCCTTTTAAGCCTAATCTTCATATAACTTTCTAACACTAAAAATAAGGAGTCTTGCTAAATCTTTTTGCATCCTGCTCACAACGTTCTCTATGATTTTTAAACAAATCATTTAGAGTCTTGATTGTAAAAACGTAAAATAAAGAAATAGTATTTATTTCTATAAATAAGAAAAAGATATGTTAGAATCTATATATCGATGAAAAAAGGAATTCAGCTGTTTGCACCAGTTAAAGTATGATTAACATTTGCAAGGGTAGTTTTCTGTATTCACAAAAACAAAGTTTTTTCTAACTCAACAATGATTACGTTACTCTACAGCATCGACCTAACCAATAACCGGAAGCACAATAGGCTCAATAAAAGGAGAGAAGAAAAATACTTGACTCGGCAACTGAATGGCGCCATCTTGTGTTGCTTTTATGAAGAAATTTATAGTTTTAAAGTCGACAAAAAAGAGGAAAACGGATTTATTGTTATCCTGTGAGGATTCAAAATCCAAGTGTTAAGGAATGAAAAATGAAAAAAATGAATGCAAACTCACAGTGATGCCATTTTAAGAGACTATTTTTTCATGAGGTATTTATTGAAGGATTTAACTATTCCCAAAGACATAATTGCTTGTTTAGGCAGGGATTTAGGGTCGCTATACGTGATTATCAAATAAAACTTTAGGTCAACTTTTCTTCTCAGTTGATTAATCAGTTATTAGTTAGGTCAGTGCTCTAAATCTAGATATATCGTTAGAAAACACTAACAATAGTTAACTTAATATCGTTCATCATGGCATGGGCATTCCTTTGTTGTTGTTGCATTCATCGGTAATAGATCAAATGAGCCGAGTTACAATTCTCCTTGCATAGTAGTCCATAATAATGTATTATTACTATATATACATACTTAATTCTAATATCGGGGTTCCTTGACGTGTGTGTATACTCATCAAAACGATGATATAATAATCATTTTGACTCTAACTGACAATGTTAAATTGTTTATAAAACATATGTTAATCAATCATATTAAATATATTTGTTCGGGTATCTAAAGGCTCTACAAAGTTTTTTTTTGTTTAAAAATATATGTACCATTCATTATAATTTAAGTATTCAATAGTATTACTAATGTTTTAATAATATTATGTTTCTGTGAACGGGTAAATCGAAAGGTTGGGAGATTGGGAGAGGGGTCTATCTCCAAGAGTACAGAGAGAGAGAGAGAGAGATCTATCGATGCAAGACAGGGGCTGTAAATGAAATTACAATTCAAACAAAATGGTGTCATTGGAAGCCTACTTTTATTCATTTCATCAAATAAATATTGACGTTTATAAATTATTTAATGAATAGGTTAATGTGTTAAAGCTATATATAATTAAATGGGGGTAGTTTTAAGCTTTTCCTTGTAATACATACTTGGATGTGACATTCGAATGGATGCCCTCAAGGCAAGTATTTACATATAATATCATAAGTTTGATAATACTATGTTCATAATTGAGAGGGTTTGTTTCACTCAATATAAGCCGTCCAATTTCTATAAAATACAAGGCATGCAATGAATCATGATGGTAAGTAAAAGCGCGCCCAAGGGTTCAAATTCAATAAAGGACAACAGCTATATTTTCACGGAGAGGATTTGGACTCTTGGGCTGACTTTCTTTTTATTAGTTATCGCATGCGTACGTCTATTAACCTCATGACCTTCATAGAAAGAGAATAGGGGAGATATGTGGCCCACTCTCAGAATATGACATGAATTAAAATATCAGTTTAATAATAGCATCTTAAATATAGGTGATGCCTATCCTTTCATCCGGGGTATATAAAATGAGTTCAAAGAACAAGGTCATAGAAGAAAAAGGCTCATTTATTATAAATGAAGGAAGGCTTAATACTGATTTTGAACCCCTTTTGATATCCGAAATGGGGGGAATCCAAGGTTCTCCTGGGGGAAATGGAAGGACCTAAATAGGAACCTGGAACTAATTTGAAGTTCTACATTTCTATGTTAAGAATGTGCAAAATAATGTGGGAAATAATTGATCCGTTGAGGGGTTATTTATTGCTAAGAGCCCAACACTCGTTCTTTAGCTTTGCAACGGGATATAATGGTTTTTTGGCTGCTTAGGGTTTGAATGGGATTTCATGATCCTTCCCCCCTCAATAGATCTCTCAACCCTCCCTCATTATCCATCGCCCAGTATTCCCCTTCGAAACTACTCTATTCTTAATTGATATCCATATCATTAATAAATAATAATTATAATAATAAATAAGGGCCCATCAATTGGGTCCCTTTTATTGAAGCGTTTGGTATGTGGTTGTTTTTCCTTTCTGTTGCTCTCTTTCTCGCTTACAAGAAACTCCATACCTCCAGGCATTTAATGGAGAAATCCTGGTTAGTAGTGAGGGGTTGATTGTTAAAGGTTAAGCAGGTATCCGTTCGGCCCTTATTCAGATCCCCGTCAATCAGCAGCCCAAACTTGCCGTCCCCACCGCCCACCATGATATGGCTTGCATCTCCTTTGAAAAAGTACTCATTGATCCCGGTCCAGGAATAGACGCTCAGGGTTCCCTCCTCCCCATCTGCAGAAAAGAGCCAGGAGTTCCCATTCCCGATAAAGACCTCAGACTGCCGAGGAACAGCCGTGAGAAAAACCCCAAAGACGGCATCGCAGTCGTCCACAATGGCGAGGAGAACGGGATCACGAGTTGAGGTCGAGAGTCGACGGTAGAGATTCATGAGGCTGAATCCGTCAGAGGAAGTAGAGTACTCCAGGTTCCAGTCCTCAGTTTGGTTCTGTGGGGGTAGATACTTGTAGAGCTCTCGTCGGATTGAATCCTTGGATAGGACTCTTGAGGGACTCCTCAGAGTCGGCAAGCGGCAAATGGGTTGGCAGCCCTCATCCAGGTGGATTATTCCAAAATCCTTTGCATCAATGATTGGCTGGATCTCCTGGGCCAGCCTCAGTCTTTCTGGTATCCAGAGCTGGGTAAACTTGACGAGTTGTAGAGGTTCTCATCGTTTATAGTGTATACAAGTTTATCTGGCGTGTCTGAGAGACTTAGAATCACTCTAAACTCCCTTTTTTCCTCCAAGGCCCCAACCTCAGTATCCCCGGCGTCCTCTTCCATATCCTCCAAAACATCTGGTGCAAGGAGTTCCGGACATGATGGCTCATCTAGGACAAGATCCAAGTCAACGGAGGATATTCCATCAATGGGCAGAAGAGACCTCTGCTCTGCATCACTCTTGTAGAACTTGGTGATAAAAACAACAAACTCTTCCAATGCCTCATGCTGACGCGCCCGAATTCGAACATGGTCCATGCAGTGAGTAAAGGGAAGGGGCTCACTCTTTCCAATATTGACTTCTTGAGGGCTGCGTTGGGAAGAAGGATCCTCTTGCCGCTGAGGGCATTTCGAGACTTGAGCTCGTTGATGAGGATGAGTAAATCCACGTCCACGCCGTGTTCATCAGATATGGCCTCAAGTGTCTGCCCTGGCAATATGTCTGTCTCCTCAAATTCTTCTCCCGGCTGAAGGATCCTACTTCGCTTTTCACGGACCCACTTCGTTGTGTCGTTGATGGCTGAGGCAGAAGCTTCTCCAACAGCCATTCCAGCGTTGACAGTTGCTGTTCCCACGGCAGAGACCCCCGAAACAGCTGCACTCCCCACAATTTCTCCTGCAGTGAACACCCCTTTCCCCGCTGCAAAGGTCACGTCCTTCGTCACTTTGCCTGCCATCTTGGTTCCGTCAATGACCCCACTTCCCACAACCATAGTGCCCTGAACTACTCCGGAACCCACGGCCTTTGTACCCTGGACGACACCTGAGCCAAAGGCTGTCACGCCACATCCTACTACCTTGGCCACGCTTCCAAAGCTCCATGAGCGGTCCTTGATAGGGGGTGCGGCGGTAGATTCCTCGGCCACGGGCTTAGAAACCGGCTTGATCCGAAGGGATTGCTGCTTACGAATGGCCTTCTCGTTTTTTTCCTCGAGGGGTAGGCTGAGAGCATGGCTTAGATGAGACTTTTTATCCTCAGTGGGCTCTGACATCTCTGGAAAGGAAGAAAAGAAAGATGTTTTGGGGATAAAATTAATATTACAACATTTTAAAAAAGGTACCTCTTTTCAAGTAATTTATATTATAGGTAACATATTCGATACAATCGAAACATTTCAATACATATAAATCATTTTACAAATATGAAACTAAAAGCAGTTTTTGATGAGAAAATATGTATTGCCCTCTCTCTGTCTTGAAAATACTAAAACCTCTGCTGTAAAGATTGGCATCTAAGGAATTTAGTTAACACGCTGGTGAGCCTTCTTGAAGTTTGAAATAACTCTTAGTCATTTAAAATTGTAATAAAAGTCCGATTTTCTTAATATACCAATGGTTTCATTTTTTTAAATAAAAAAATGCTGATATCATGTTCTTTTTGTCCTAATGAAGCTATTGAAAAATGAAAGGGAACCCTTTTTTATCTTCACATTGTCACGATTAAATAATGCCCATGTGTTTTATGGGAGGTATTTGATATATGTAAACAAAATAAAATCATCCAAAAATAAAGATACATATTTCCTAACTGAGGCGATCAGGGCTATTTTCACATTGTGGAAAACAGCTACGCCTCACCGAGACGAGAAAAGACCCACACAAAGCTAACATACTTAGCATACTATTTTATCAATAAATATTTTCTAAGCATTGAGGGTGAAAAATAGCAATGATGGTAATGAAAGCAGGCTAGTGAGCGATTAGGAAAATAATAGGGATCCAAAATTCCAAAAATTCTAGTATATAAAAATATGCCAAAGGACATTCCGCATGTCACAATTATTTCGTGCTGAAGGAATCACATTCATCGCTAATGGGCCGAATTTGACTTCCGCATGTTAAAAATGAAGCATATTGAGGATTCAAACTCACTGCCAATGAACCCTCGGGTTCCGCCTCTCAATATTGTTTCATATTGGATTTACACATAATTCGCCCATGGGAACTTGGATTTCGCATGTTACAATTGAGATATATTGTTCTTCTGTCTGTCAATACTATAATTTCATATTCATATCCACAATCATATTGTCCTTTGGGATCCACCAGCAAGAAGGATTATTGCATATACAGGATCCATGGGCTAAACTTAAGGGGCCATTGAGGTTTAATTTTCCATCCATAAATTGCCGTAATCGTGACAGGCAGATTTTGAATCCCTAATATTCCTTATTTTTAACCAGCGAAACATATGGCTGGATAACTCTAATATGAATTAAATATGACACCCATTTAAGTCGTCTTTGCGAACCATAATATGAAATAATTTTGTCAAATGAAACATAAGAGCCCATCCCAATTCCTATTTAAAAAAATATATAGTAACGATGTCATTCAAGCTCATAGATTGATACCAAGTATATATATATATATATATATACATAAATATACAGGGTGGTAAGATCAAATCCGGCGTTTTTCTTCTCTCAACTTAAAATACACATATAATCGTTAATTTCTGTTCAATTTTATTTATTTAGACATTAAAATGCTTTTACAGATGTGTAGATTCTGCTTATTTAATCCATCCGCCTTCTGCGTCGATGACGCGCTGGATCCTGGCGCGGAAGGAGGAGCAGGCCTTGGCCACCAGGGCCCTGTCCAACTTCCTGGCTTGCTTCATTATGGAGTTGATCAGGGCGGCCTTAGTGTTGTGAGCCAGTCGGTTGGCTCAAGGTAACTTCAGAAAAAATAGTCCATAGGATTCAAATCGGGGAAGCTAGGGGGCCAGTGACTTGTTCTTCTGCGTCAACAGCTAGCCAACCTTGAGTTTGTAGCTGTGACAACGCAAATCCTCATTCACACAGGCCAACAAAGTTACGTGAGAAACGTCTAGCTCCTTGGCGACATCCCTGATGGACCTGCTGGGGTCGTGCTCGAAGATGTCTGACACCCTCCTGATGAAGTCGGGGGTCCTGGCCTTGCGGGCACTGCTGGAGGGCCAGAAGGCACTGTCGACGACAGCACGAGGGTCCCTGGTATCCTTCAGCTGCTGCCTGAGATCAGTAACCCTTCTTCTGTCGATCCCTGAGACCTGGGTGTTGCTGATGGTGTTGTCCTTTATACAAAGAATTTAGATAACGGCACACCTGCGTTCTTGCTCGTTCCAGATAACAGGCTGTAGATTTCCATATGCGGCCATGACGATGATAAAATTCAACTGAAATGATCTCTCATATGTTGGCTGTCTGCTAAAAAAATCAGCTGCACGGATCGGATGACGTCATCCTTGTTAAAGCATGTCCTGAAAACCCGCCAGATTTGATCTTACCACCCTGTATATATATATATATATCAGAGCTGGGATTCGGTAGAAAAATCTACAGCCGGTTCGATATTCGGTATATACCTTCTACCGATCGATATCGGTATTCGGTAGATTTTATTATATATCTACAGTATCGATCGATATTCGGTACGGTAGATTAGACAAAGAGATAAATTTATTCATGTATCTTCTTTTACTTCTTCATATGCATTTCATATCGTACAGTTTATAACAAAGGACAATTAAATACATCATTTGTTATAATTTATTAGAGATTATTTGAAATTTAATAAATACGAATCTTATATAAATTATATAAGTACTTAGATTTTGTAGGAAATGGAAGGCTATAGATTTTTTTTCATATACTGTCTCTTATTATCTGATATTAAATTCACTTTCAGGTACTCTAGTATTCAATGCATAGCATAAGTTTATATTGAATGTCTATTTATGTATCTGTTCTATAATACTCCTCAATTCGATAATGAGTGTAAGGGGCCAAATGCCGCACACAGGGCTGTGCAGGTCGCCATAAATGACGCCGCCAGGAGCATCGTTGGATGTAAGAGGCGGGATCAAATCCACATCAGGGACCTCCTTGAGAGAGCAGGCCTTCCCTCCCTCAACGAGGTGGCCGCCAAGGCGGTGGCCATGGAGACTTGGAAATGTTTTTACTCCAGCGACGGGGGCGGCGGTGCCAGGAACCCGATTGGTAATTTCGTCTTCCCCATCCCGAGGAGGCCCATGCGGTCCACAACTTCAGTGGCGTACACACTTGGGAGGGAGACAGCTACTTTTGCATGTCACGCATATCTGTGTGGAACTTACCTAAGGCCTTGAGGTCGGCCACTACCCTTCACACAGCCAGGACCGCAGCTAGGGCCATTGGACGCAGCGTCCCCATATAATCCATTCTGCATGGGCATTTTGTTTTTATTTATTTTAAATTTTTATATAATTTTATAATTTTATTGTTTATTTATATATTTTAGACTAGTTACAAATGTAACTAATATGCCAAAGGCAAGAATATACTCGATTACACACAATATAAGTTGTAGTTGTTTATTTATTTTGCGAAGTTCAAGTTCTTTACACAAGGGAGCGCTTGGGCAAAGCGACAGTTGAACGATGTTTCTCTGCTATTGAAGGGAATAGCTCTCTTGTTATATCTTTATGTCTCTATGTGAATGTCACAAAAGTCATACTTTCAAATATACCGTGCCGATTGTCAATCGGTATGGTATTCGGTTATTCTACCGAATATTGTATAATCGGTTCGATATTTGAAATCTACCGTCGGTAGTATCGAATACCGATTTACATTTGTCAATCGGTAGTTGCAGCTCTATATATATATATATATATATATATATATATATATTTGAAGCTTAAAAATATAGAACTTCATGCCCCGATATTCAGTGCTACCTTACTTTGGTACTCCATATTCTCTATTCGGGTAAGGCACGGCGAGTTGATAGATAAAAAAATATTTATAAATATGGTATATATATATAATCTATATACCATATTTAGAAATTACAATATAAGCATGCTTGATTTTGAGACATCCTTTGACATTGTATAAGACTGCTTAATCCTGTAAGATCCACAGTTGTTCTAAAATTACAATATTTTATCATATAAAAAGGATGTAAGAGTCGGTGGATGACCCTAAAATATGTTTCTTTTACTCAAATGATGATATTATAATGAAAACCAAACCGCCAATAACTTTATTTATAGAGTTTGAAAGAGTTTCAACATGTACCTCTCATATGCAGCGTTACAGTGTCGACAGCATTAAACGAATACATTTGTTTTTTATAAAGCAAGGATGAAACATTCACCGAATGGAGTCACCATTGCGGACTCTAAAAATATTTTTGCAAAAAAAATAGATCCATCAGAGCGTTATAAGTTATAAGATAGATTACTTATGTTGGTGTTATATATATATATATATACCATATTTATAATTATTTGTTTACATATCAACTCGCCGTGCCTTGCCCAAATAGAGAATATGGAATACCAAAGTATGGTAGCACTGAATATCGGGACATTAAGTTCTATATTTTTGGGGAACGAGAGATATAAATAAGCATTAAAGCCCTAAAATTAGTCTATCCAACTTAGGATCTTATCAATGAGGTAGACCAAAAATGACCATTTTATGATATCCGCTGCAGCGAGATATTGTGCCCTGGAAATTAAGATCCCCGATGCCTGTGATGATTCCTGGACATATGGATTTAGAATAATACGCTATTTCCCTTCGAACTCTGCCCGACATCTCCAAGCGTTGAATAGGATTTTAAAACTGCACAACAAACTCACCGTCGAAGCTTAGGACTTTTTTTTTTTGTATCCTATTTTTTTCAGTTTAAATCATTTCTATTTATCAATGATTATTGTTTTTTATGTTTCTCTTGAATTGATCACTTTTTATTGTATTGTTTGTTTATAGATATTTAGATCTTTTAGTAGGAAAATAATTTTAAACTAAAATGTTTATTTATGTTATGTATTTTTAACACAATTTTCCTATTTTATATTCAGTTTCATGTTGTTTTTTTTAATGGTTAAGATGTTTATTTATTAGCTAAAATCTATACAGTCTAAAAATATAAGAATACACTAGAAAATAGGAGAAAAAAAACACAATCTTAAGACAGTTACGTAAAAAACAAAACATAAATGAACATTATAATTCAAAATTACTGTCTAAAGATAAAACCATAATATAAAATGACATATTAAAAATTATTTCTTATTCAATATAAAACGTTGATGCCGTCTTATTGTCGATTTGATGAGTTTCATGTATTCGAGAGAATTTGAAGGAATAAACTTAATCAAATCTCCGGCCCATGTCCATGACGTCGCAGATGAATTGGGAATTTTTATTGAGAGGGCTGAATAACGAGCAGCAGCCCCAATCATAATTGCTCTAAGGTCTTCGATTCGAATATAAGAGTTATTTGTCAGTCTCTTCGCAATTAATGATTTCATGTTGAGCAGTGCAAATTCAACAGCCTTTTGATGAGGAGAGATCTTGTTTCTTCTTCTGAATGCGCCAAAAGAATTGTAGCCTAATCACGTTCGAATTTAAGTCCATATTACCACAAACGTTTAGATGAGTAAAGTGCTTGATCGTCTTCAGTAGAGGACAATCCACGAAGGCGTGTAATGTATTATTAAATAAAAAACCGCAGTTATTACAAGGATAATAAAATTTGATGAGGTCTGCTGAGATTTGGAATTGAGCTGTGAATTTGGACCCGTCAGCGATTCCACAAGTTGAATTAAAAATTCTTTTTTCCCATGACGGAGGAAGACTTAGAAGATTTAAAAACTTTACCGCTATTATGCGTACTTCATTCAATGTTTGCTTGTTAACAATTAGTTTTGAAAACCACGGCATAGAAGGGCATAAGGTTTTTACAGATCTCTGAAGTGGAAACCGAAACCTTCCTCCGCCAAAAGTGGAATCCGATCTCAGGTCATGAAAAGTAAAAATTCCATTCAACAGAGCGGTTTCTTCTAAACGAGAGGGGTCGCCAAATCTATTAATAAAAGGTTTGACATTTCTGTTTTGGTGTATTATGTCTACCGAAGTGTCAGAGTGGTAGACAGGTTTGGCTTTCCATAAAATTCTTTGCATCGACGCAAGAAGAGGAGATAATTTTTCAAGTTTTTGATTTGTTAAAAGCGTACCCATATGCAACCAAGTATAGTATTTGGAAGACGTATAAACAAGTCGCCATTCTTTATTTGGGTGAGCACCCAAATCCTCAATTATTTTTCTATAGCACTCTGGAAGTATAGAAGCGAGTAGACATAATCCACCACCTATCCTATTCTTAGGTCGCTTGAGAGAAGGGATATAGTTTCTGTGGAAGAGGCGTTGAAGCCAAGCATCTTCTTCCGCTATTGCCGACTCAGCCAAGGAGGGAATTGAAGTTGCTTTATACAGAACAAGAGGAATTATACGACCATTATAAAGATCGATGCGTTTTTGTAAAGAAAAACTGCGCCATTGTTGTATCTGTTTATAAATCGTTACATTCAACTTTGTCCAGTCATTTTGCGATGCTCCTTCTTTCATCCATTCTATCCCTAGAACATTAACTGATTTAACAACTTTACATCCACCGATAGTAATGTGCTGTTCGGGAGACCAGGATCCCAAGGGTAATATGGCTGTTTTAGCATGGTTTATGGTTAGGCCTGATTTAATAGAGAACTTTTTAAAAGCGGACAGTAAAACATTAATTCGACTAATAAGTTGACTTTCAGAAGTAGCTTGGACCATTAACGTGATATCATCTGCGTAGAGATCTATTAGATGTGTTCCTTCATTGAAGGAGATTCCAAACCCATTATATTTCTGTTTATTGTTTTATATATACATTTAAGCTGAATAAAGATCTTACCGTGGAGAGAAAAAAATGACCATCCCCTCCCGGGAGTATTCGAACCTGACCCCCAACATTGAGAGTTGAACACGTCTTGACGCATACGGATATCGCAATCTCTTTTTTATCGACATTGTTTGGTTTGAAGGAAAGGCGGGTACTCTCATAAAAGAATTGTGAGTTAAAGAGGCTGGAAAGTCAGTAACATCATCAGGTAGACTTTGCTAAGCAACATTAAGGTTGCTTAATCCGTGTCCTTCCATATCCTCCTCACCAGTCGTCACTGATCATAGTGTGGTACTAATATTATCCAGTGCCCTAGATAGCAGATATTTAGTCACTCTTCATCAAAATAAACATTGCCTTTGGCGGAAAAATGACAGAAATTATTTACGTCATCTCTGACGTCACGGTATGCATACAATTTAAAGTAAATCCCTTTAAACATAACTATTTTTACTAAATGAGATGTTCTTGTGACGCCTTGCAGGCTACTTTCACTTCATATTAATTGTTGAATACTTCAATCAGTTCGTCAGTCGCTTCCTGAAAACGAGGATCTTTGTCATGTTCTAAGTAATAATAGATATTTATAGTCATGCATTATAATCCCCAGGGTTCTCATTGAAAACGCTTATCAGCTGGAGTTTAACCAATACCCTCAACATTGATAATGGAATCATTTTCCTCTGAACCCTAGCGCTCTCTAATAATTTCTTCATTCACGCTTGCAGGTAATGATGAAAACTCTTGGATTGGTTTCTCAATATGTGATGACTTTCTAAAGATGTGATCCCACAAAAGAAGAAAAAAGGTTAGGATGGCATGTCCCTCATTAATCCTCATTCCATTTGTGGATGTAGCATTTATTATTAAAAAAAATAATAGTACCTATAGATGCAATGTAGCCTATGTTGTTCGTTTCCATTCATCGTCATTTATAATTTATTAAATCTAACATTCTCGTATCTTATATATGAAATCAATTAATGCGCCTATTGATTTCAAGAAAACTTCAAGAAGAAAAACAAGGCTTCGAATTATATATAACAATACGACTATAATTTTCAATAATAAAAAACATACCAAAAAGTAAATTGTGGAGTTAAATCCTAATTCATAAAAGAAACCATAAAAATATGACAGTAAAGTCAAAAACCATCCCTTACCAATGATTTACTTGTTTAAAAATCGTTTATAAATATATATATACGATGAAAATTCGAATAAAAATAATGAAAAGATTAGTAAGATGTACTTTATATTCGCATTTATGAAAAAAAAATCCTATTTGAATATTCATTCCCAATTAAAACTCTTGATTCGTTTTTAAACACAACTATATCTTAAATTTTGTTGTCCTATATTAAGTTGCATTGTCAAATATACCTATATTAGTGCACAAAATGGAACTAAACAGTAGATACATGATAAGATGTAATATACTACCAATCCAACAATGTGCATATATATATAATATATATATATATATACATATATATATATATAATTTTAATTATGTCTAAAATCTAGGCTTACATTTTTAAAATCAAAAGAATCAAACCTAATGTTCTTAGATTGAATTAAATGAAACATATATTATTATACTTATCAAAAATATACTAAAAAGATAATGGAGTAACTATAAAACATAATTTTATAACATATTGCAAAACATCATCAAGTTTCTATAGAGATTGGTCCTTACATATATATGAATAGTGTTTTTTATTTATCTTTTTCAAATATGAATATTCAAAGTCCATATGCAACGGGTTAGCTCAATAGATGCGTGTTCCACTCTTCAAGTTCGACTTCCGAGAGAGGAATGTCAAGTTTTGCCAATCTCATTGGAATGTTTTTAAGGCTAACATGTGTATATTCACATACACAAAATTAATTTAATCAATCAAAATAGGCAAAAAAGAAGGTCCAAAAGAAAAGTTATTTAAATACTCCATTTTAAAAGGACCCCAACCTAAAATTATAAACTATTGTGTTTCATATTATCTCTTTCATATCTACAGCTTATATATGTATAAAAAGTGAGTATATATACTAAGATAATATAATATAGAAAAGTTTAAAAAAATATGGCATGAAGTCATAAATAATTACATTTTGTAAAATACGTATAGACATTCAAAGCAATCATAATAAAACATTTATTTTTCTGCAAAGTTGAGCTTACTCATAAGGGATCATATTCTTGCTAGTTCAACTATAAACCCCTACACTTTTAAAGGAACCATGATCATATTTTTCCAATCACTCTAAAATACATATTTAAATACAGAAAATATAGTGTTAATCAAATAATAGATACGGAGCAATATTAATACACTTTATGGGCAATGGATTTAAATACTTATTTAAGGTTGTAAGGATTAACAATACTACGACGCCGTTCCTCCATTTTTTCTGACCTGATTTATTGCCTTTTTACGGCCATTATACGATTTACTATTATCAAATTTCTCACCGCCTGGATGTGATCCCTTAAGACCTTATCAATTTGAGAGATGGCGTCCCAGTACTACTTCAAAATGCAAGATCCAGCCAGCATGGTCCTTCCGGGAGATGAGGAATGCGACGGGTCTTAATGTTATTCCTTCCTGCTTTCGTTCTACGCAGCAAGGGATCCAGCTGATTGGAAGTGACTTTGTTATTATTCTTATTACTTCTTCTGGGCCTAATATCGATTCCCCCCCCCCCCCTCTCTCTTCTCTGTCTCTTATCCCTCACGCTGCTTTTTCTCTTATAACAACCAAGGAAGAAAAATGAACTCTGGAGTCTGCGCAAAAGGATCTCTCTTCCTAAACACTTTTATCACAAGAAAAGGAATACTTATTATTATGTGTGTATATATGTGTATAAGGTAGGCCTATCTTAAGAGGTAAGCCAAGGGAGGAGATAGTAAAAAGGAATAAGCTAAAATATCCGATGACGTCATCCTAAGAAAAATAGAATAATACAAATCAATTCGTTAGGAGATATAAGGACTATGAAAAAAATATGTGATAATTTTATTAATTGATAAATATCAATAATAATCAGATAGCAGGGCAAGGACCCAAACTGAGCGCGATAGCCGTGTGCGTTAAGGCGTATTCAACTCTCAACGTTGGGGCGCAAGTTCGAATCCCGAGAGGGGATGGTCATTTTTGGTCTACCTCATTGATAGGATCCAAGGTTCGATAGACTAATTTTAATACTATAATGCTTTTTTATATCTTGTCGGATGCAATTTTATCGAACCACATAGGCAAAAAAACTGAGCGGAACTTCAGATCTTAAATATTTTTGTCCATCTCTTCACAATTGATGAATATCTTGTGGGAGCCCTGCAGAGAGCTGGATCCACCGGGCTGGATGAAAAGAGTTCAGACAGGCTGTGTGAAGGTTTTATTAGCTATCTGATACACTTTTGATGCTCTATATTTATTTTATTTTACTCTTTACATCTGGAGGCTTTATTCTATAGTTTAGAATTCTGGCTTTTACTAGGAATTAAAATGTTTAAGCTTACTATAGTAAAAAACATAGAAATATAAGAGTTTTATCTTTTGAAAAGGTAATCAGTGAAATATTACAAGGTACTGTGTGTTTATTATAGGTAATTTTTGTGGCGGTTTTCTTTCTTTTGGCACATCAGGTTTGAGAATAGAGTCGAAGCAAAAGATCTTCATTCATGAGGAAGAAAGTTATGTCCTTAAATGGAATATTGATACTGTCAATTCATACGTGAATAACAAGTGTAAGCCCCACTTAGGTATATAATTACTCGATACTACATTTACTGTTATGGTGCTTATGTCAACTGTAACGTCAAATTCAGTCTTTATTTTGGTAAATATCAACATATAATTAAAACCCTTAAATAACTTCTCATATGCACTTGGTAAAACCAAGAGAACAAATACCCTATAAAGTTGCCTAGAATGAGGCTTGTACAAGGCGTTCGCAACCTTAACTTTCGTTCGTTTGCCCATTTGAAAAAACTTCTGTTCAGGCGTCTTGCCTTTAATTTTTTAGCGTTCGTCCGTTCGTTGAAAAATATAATTTATTTTGATTTGTTCCTATTTCAAATTTCAAACTTGAGTTTAATACACTGAATCAGAATTGTTGATTTATCGTTCATTTGTAATCTTCCACGAACAATCACATTTTTGGCGAACGACAGCAAAAATATTTACTATCGTTCGCTTAAAAAATGACACAGTAACTTGGGGGTTTGTTCTACTTTAATATATCTTCATGAATGTCTACCCCTGGCACCAGAATAGGAAAAGTACCCTTCATAGCCCAATAGTGTTGCCCTTTTTTAGACTCTTTTTTTAAGAGAAAAAGTTATATGGTACAAAACCTCGTCACTTTTATCCAGAATGACTCTCAGCAACTTATGTTTGTAAGTAAAGCGTCTTCACTTTTTTCTGGAGTGACATGAGAAATATTAATTGAACATCTTTTATTAAAAATGTCCACACTTTTCTGTTTAATCCTGCCTAAATTGAACAAGAACATTAATCTTAATTTCCAATAATTTTATAGGGTTGTATTTGCACTACATGTTCAAGTACATTTGGTGCCTATGTATTTGAGGCTTTTACATTTATTTAAAAAAACATAAAATGTACATTTTTGAATGCAATGTTTATTTAATTTTGTATATGTACTATTTGATAGTTTTTAAATATTATTTCTGCATTACGTCACTGGATATTTTTATTTGCTTCTCCCTTTCCCCTACTACTCCATATTCGATCTTGTTATGAAAGACCTTTCTTATGAAGTTGAGATCATTATTTATGCAAAGGAAGAATATACAAATTCAGTCAATCATTTTCATAAAAAATTATTCTTTTTACAAAGTTCCATTATTTGCATTTATTTCAAAAGTTTTATTTTTCAGTCACAGTAGATAGAGTTAATAGACAAACTTACTCTGATAAAAAGAAAGACAATGTTAAAAATGTGCGTATTATCAGCTTTATGAAAGGGAAAAAGGAGGAAAAATACCAAAATCCATACGCTAGAGAGTGAGTATCAATATCAGCTGCTGAGTCGTTTGCCAATCAGGTCACATGTAAAGGCTTGCCAACAATGCTTGGTTCTAGTAGTTTGACGTAAGCTAACGCTGATGAGCTAATAAACGTTTTATAAAGTTTTAATGGTTTCTAAATTAAAATAATATAAATATATGTTTGATGTATTTACAAGTGTCAAATTATTAGATAATTAATATGAATGATAATGTATTAACGTCACAGTTCCAGATCTCTGCTGGACTGCTACGGTTCTTTCACCCCTGCAAGGACTGTGGAAAATATTATGACGATTCTCAATCTTTTATTGAATGTCCAGTGTTATTATTTTTAAAGTCTTTCCTTATTTTAATTTAAGATTTTAGAATAAAAAAATAGACCCAGCCTCCTAAATGGACTTGTACTTTTGGGTGTTATGTAGCTTCATTTGTATGTTACTAAACAAAGGCCTTGCTCTAGAAAATAAAATCCATAAAAAGAGCACCTACATCCCACATCTAAACCTTTGTGACCGGTTCCGGTTCTGGAACGACGAGTTCGTTTAGGAGACACTTAACGTTATTCGATTTCGTTCAAACTTTCACAAGATGGCCTCTATGCACAAAAGTAAATTTATAGAGGGTGCTCAACTCTCAAATCCAAAAAATGTAAAATACGAAACACTCATATGAGTGTTTCGTATTTTACATATATGGATATTAGGAAACGACCGGGACACCTTTTTCGCTGGGACCCGGGCCGGACCGGGACTTAAATGTTTCAAGCTGGGCCGGGACTTTAATATATTTTCGTTCCTTCGTCATTCTGAAAGTGACATGGTTTTTAGAAAAGAATTTCCTATTATTTTTTTAAAATTTCAAAAACTCCTTTCTCCCCATTTTTTTGACAAGCCCAATAAATTCAAAAAGTAAGTATTTCCGTATATAAAGTTGGAGCATAAAGGAATTATAAGAAACTAAAGGTGTAGTAGGTAACAAAAAATAGTATGTAAAAGTTTTCCTGAGAGGAATAGAAACCTCCATGATTAAAAGTTATATTTCTCATAAAATCATGGACACTGAATAGGTTTTTTTTTGTTCAATGACTTTTCTTGTCGGTGCTATTTGGATTTTTTAAAGAATAAGGTTTATGGGAACTTTTTCTGATAACAAACTTATAGAACTGAATATTTACATATTATAAATAAGGGCGGCTTTCCATATGATCCTATATACTGCATTTTAACCAAATGAAATAGATAATGTTCATTCTTTCGCTCACTGTCTTTCCCCTACACTACCCAAAGGTGATCATGCTACCATCAGTGGTGTGCACCGCTCACTTTTTTGTTGTTCCGCTCACCGCTCATCCGCTCACTTTGGGCAACTGATCCGCTCCCGCTCATTCGCTCATTTTTTGAGTACTGCTGTTCCGCTCACTTCATTCCGCTCTTCCGCTCAGGTTGGCTCAATAGGTCCGCTAACCTGTAGCTTCTCTCTCCGCTCAGAGGTCGGGTTCGGGTCACAAACTTATCCATGACTCGTGATTCGTAAAAAACGAAAAAGTAAAGTATACTGACTCAGAGTGACCGTCAGACAATGAACACACACGAACACAAACGTATACACAGAGAGAATAAGAGAGTGCCAGAGAGAGACAAAACTTGTACGCCGAGTAAGTACTAAGCTGGTACTAAGTAGGGTCCCATATAGCCATTTAATGACATCATCAACATATGTGTTATGACGTCATTTTTTCAGATGGATTTCTAATCATACTACATGTAATAATTATTTAATAATTATAACAAAGATAATTTTATCTCTTTTATATTTAGAGAAGAAAGAGAAAAGTTATATTATAATAATGTAACTTTTCTCTCTCTTCTCTGAATATAAAATGAAATTCTATATGGGACCATGAACGCAACCTCTTTGTTATGACGGGGGTACACATTTTATATATTAAGAAAGGACTGATTGTCACTTATTCTCTCTGCGTATACACAATAACTGCACGACGTGAACTGAGTGGCTACGCGTGGCAACACTGCTGCCACGTGTCTAGACAAGAATAAACAATTTCTGGCGCACCTTTTTAGTCCATGCCACGTTAGCGGCATTACATTTAGAGCAAAAAGCGAGAAAAAGTAGTCTTTTTTCTATGAGTAATCCTTTTTAATAACGGAAACTTTTTTATGTGAGCGGATGAGCGGAAGTTAATTTTAGAGGGTCCGCTCACCACATTCCGCTCACTTCTCACAAAGATGATCCGCTCTTTGCATTCCGCTCACCAATTGCTCCTCCGCTCAGAGCGGAAGAGCGGACGAGCGGAATAATGAGCGGAAGTGCCCACCACTGATTTTTATAAATAGTGTTTATTCATATTGTATCACACATTTTGTATCAGTTAAATGGTTAAGATTTGAAGCCATAGTATCGTTGAGTACATGTTTTAAACTCTAGTCTCAATCTTTTATATTCAAAGAAAAGAAACCCATAATTGAATTCGAAATTCTCTACAGATACTTCAATTGTAGTTAGCTTTTAGTTTGCTGAGCTAAGGGATAATTTTATGCTGATACTCGCATTTGCCATCATCAATAGTGCCAAAAACAAACATTCCTCCAAACAACAGTTTCACTTAACAAAAATTCATAATCCATAGTTCTATGTAAATATTTATTTTGTTATGATCATATTATATTTTTAATACATAAACATGATCCAAACTATGTAGTCTTTGATAGCAGCAAAAAATGTTTGAGGTTTTAAAAAAGGAACGTTTATTCCTAATTTATAATATAACAAGAGCAAAAAAAAAATACCGTGGTCAATTATAAATTATATTTGATATCTCTTTCCATTAATGTAGGATTCCCCTTTCTTCTCTTTCCCAGACTACATTGCATACTTACCTCAACACCCAAGGTGGCAGCCATTTTGAATAATTTGACGTCATCAAACAACTGAAAAATATTTTTTTGTCAATTGATTCAACGGAATTGCAGTATCCGACGGGATATAATTAGCGTACTAGCGTTTAAATAGTCACTATAATCTAGGATCTATTCATCAATGAGGTAGCGGAACAAAATGACCCACCCCTCTCGGGAATATTCGAACCAGCGCCCCCACATTGAGAGTTTAAAATTACCTTAACACACACACGGCTATCACAATCCTTCAATAATTGTTCTCATTTGAGAATCCAATTACTATTGATGCCAGTGGTTGTTTTTTATTCATTTTTTTAATGGGTCATTTTTAAAAAAAACATACATAACATTAATGTATACAATAATAAATTAAAAGAGCAGAGGGGGTTGTGATAATACAATCATAAATAAACATTGTAGTTTAAAATTAACCCTCTGAAGCAAGACCATCAATCATAAAACATCATAATCTAAATTATATAAAGTGGAAGTGAGTAACACGAAAAAGATAAACAATTTTGTAAATAGTATATAAAGAACATCTTTATTGCACGGCTCCCTCGATGATGTCATTTGAAGTCTTCCTATATCTTCTTACAGTGAGACTCTCAAACGAAAGTAAAAATGACAGGACATGAGGAACAACTTGTGGTTTGACTAATTACTTTTTTAATATAAATATAGACCCATGAAACTGTCAGAATTCTTCCATCGACGTATTTATACAAATAAAAACAAAGCCATGGACGTAACAAAGTCCCCTTCTTTATAAAAAGCCTTTATTTTTTACACAGGAGGGCAAAACCATTTTTTGATATGCCCCCAAAATACATATATACCATGCCGGTCTTTGTTTGTCTAAAAACAAGCACACCTGCCCACAGTTACTAGGGCTACTACGGTCAAGAGCACTTTTATGATTTATGATAACTTAATATTTTGATATATCAATTAATATCAATTTAAGAATGATATATTTATTACTTTACCAAACAGTGGTATTATATTATGTTCATAACTCAATAGGATATAATAGGCTTTCATTATCTTCTTTGCAGTTTCTTTTAAACTATGTTTGAGGAGCTATCATTATGTTTGAAGGGCTATTGCAATTTTTATTTTTGGAAAGAGCTTTTCGACAAAATGTAAATAAACAAATTAGATAGGTAAATTATTTGCAAAAACTTTATCATTTAAATACATACATTTTATATCTCACAAATGTATAAAGCCAAAAACCAAATCTCATCGGTAGCTTCTTTGATTATATGAATGTAAAGAAGGTAATTAGTTGAGACATGGGTAATCTGAATACATCGGTCACATAAATGCCATGTCTTTCACAGCTAACGTCTTTTTATGATCTATAATTGTGGAAGATTTTCGATTCCAATCCCAGCTATTACTTAAAAATATATAGAAAAAAAGAGTACCAAAGTAAAGTAACATCGAGAAGCAAAATACTAATTGATATCATATTTGATGATAATGTAGAAAAAATAGATAAAGAATTAGATTAATTAACTAAAATCAAACTTGCTTATTTTATGCATACTATTATCTGTTTAAGAAGAATCTCCCTTCAAAAATAGTTTGTAATGTGTAAGGGATTTAAGTATCTTAAAGGATGATTTAAATTTGTTTTTTTGTAAATAATATTATTAATAATAATTTGAATAAAATTATATTTATGAAAATATTTTCAAAACTATTAGAGCTTTACATACATAAAATTTCTGAGCTATCTGCCCCTCATCAGAAACACAATTGGAGGAGAGAAGCATGCACGTTTTAAGTGATCGGATGGTGGCAAATGCAATTGGAGGGCTGTTTAGTTTAGACCTTTTAGTTTCTAAAGCGTCATTTAGTTATAAAAATTAAATATATTTTTTTTTTTGTTTGCTTCCTATTAATATTTTATTATAATATTTTATTGGTTTGTTTATCTAGATCAGGGATGCCGTGGTGGCGGCCCGCGGGCCGGATCCGGCCCGAATGGACATCACATCCGGCCCCGTTACATCAGTGGTTGGGAAGAGTTTTTTATATATATAAATAATATTATGATACAATATCAACAAATGTAAATCTACTTTTGTTTTTTATCCTTAATGGTTTTAAGCAGTGCTTAGTTTGTAAATCACGAGGTGCCGGAACGCAAGGTACATATGACAGCGCAGGTATGATGAGGCAAGCGGAGGTCCCGGAACGCACATAAAATGACGCTTAAAACAACACACAAATGCCACTTACAATGCAGTGGGACTTATTTAAGCTATACTGAAGGGGTCTGTGTCACTGATTAATAAACTTGTCAAATGTGTTCATAAAACATCAAATTCAAATAGGACCCTGCATTGCTGTCGTCAGCTAACGCGAGCGTAGCTAAGAACAGCTTATTTGTTTGTTGTGATGATGTGATGCTGTTTTTGTGGGTAAAATATAAAAGAAGATATATGAAGTCAATAAATGAGAATAAGTCTTTAAATTAGTCTTGAAATAGTATACTTCGTACTCAGTGTCTTAGTGGCGAATCCCTAAAAAAAGGTATCGTGTGATCAAAATATCGTTTATTTAATGTCTTATTATATGTGTCTTACTCCTTCATAAATTATGTTCAACTGATGACAGCTTGAGAAGAAGAAAAAACTGATCTTTTGTGCAACAACAACTTGTACATAGCTGACAACACTACTGATTAATAACACACACGCAGAGAGAGAGAGAGAGAGAATCCGTTGCCTTCTGATCCCTTATCAATTTATTAGTATTTCTTGATTTTATTTAAGTTAATTTTTTCTAGTATCTTTCACTGTATTTTACACCAAGAGGCGTTGTGCTGCAAAAGTCTGAAAATGGAGCATGTTATGAGTGTTGTTATTGCCACTGTCAATTTATCAGGGCCAGAGGGCTTAACCATCGGCAATTCGATGCATTTTTATTTGAAAATACATTTACCAGGGCCTTCCCTATCACACCGATGTGCGTTGGTTGAGCCGAGGCGCAGTGCTCAAACAGTTCTACAAATTACGCAAAGAGATAGCCGAGTTCATGCAGGCTAAAGGAAGCCTGTGGAGGAATTGGACGACCCCGAATGGATCAGAGACCTTGCCTTCTTAGTGGACATTACCGAACACTTAAACGTCTTGAATGTTACTATGCAAGGTCGCAACAAACTCGTTACCGAGTATTATGACAGTGTCCGTGCCTTTCAAAGTAAACTTGCGTTATGGAAGGCACAGCTCAGCCAGCGCAATGCAGCCCATTTTCCATGTTTAAAATCTCTGTCTGTCAACCATCAGAGCATGGTCAAGTATGCAAGCTTGCTTTCCGGCCTCATGCACGAGTTTGACAATCGATTCACGGTTTTTACTGAACTGGAAAAGGACTTTGCGCTTTTTCGCTCTCCATTCACGACGGATGCTTCCGAGGTCCCAGAGGGGATGCAAATGGAACTGATAGACTTGCAATGCTGTGCGCGGTTGAAAGATGCGTACGCATCTACTGGTATTGAATCATTTTACCAGTCTTTGCCACCCGAGTACCCAATTATCACTGCTTTTGCAGGTAAAATCCTCTGTATGTTTGGCACAACATATTTATGTGAGCAGGCATTTTCAGTAATGAATCTTAATAAATCGAAAGTGCGCAATCGCCTGACACATGGACATCTCAATGATGTCATGAAAATAGCCACGGCCCAGAGCCTGTCCCCCAATGTGGACAAGCTGGTGAAAACTAAAAGGCTTCTGGCTTCGACATGTAAAATGTAGCTGGCTTCCTCATGTTTCATAGTGCAGGGAAGTAATGATGGGGAGGAAATAAAGGAGATAGGTATGTGGAAATATTTGTGGGAGTTGATTGACAAAGTTAATGTGCTATCAGTTGCTTGTTGTAATGTTGTAATATTTATTATTATTAATTATTATCTACTTAATATTTAGTCACCTGACCTGTTTGAGTACTTAACCTTGATACATATTTTGACTTCTTTAGGCCTTGGCTACTTAGCCTGGCCATCTTTTTATTTGCCTAATTAGGCCTGTGCATCCAGATAATTTTATGTGCAAGTTGTCAATAAATTTGATGAAAGTAATTTACAGTTTACTTGTGTTATTTATGTGACCTAGTCAACTTGTTGTTTTTAAAATATTTTAAATGTAAGTTACTGACATACAGAGGTTGATGTTACACAGTTAAAAAGGGTAAATTGCTTTTGGCTGCCATATAATGTATGCTTCGTTGCGAGGCTATTGTGTATTGCAATTCATTTTTAATGTATAAGCCTTCATAAATTATATCAAATAGCATGTCTATTTATTTAGTGTTTGGTCTTGCCAGGCCAAAAGTGTACCGGTAATTTGGCCCCCCGAGGTCCCACTTGAAAACAATCTGGCCCCCTGACAGATTTCACCCTGGCATCCCTGATCTAGATGTATATTTCGGTAGCCATGAAGGATAGAGTTATATGGGCTCCAAAATAAATAATACAGGAAAATTCACTGAGGACTAATGTTGTGTCGATCACACTTTCTTCGAACCCGTCCATGCAGTCTTTCGGTCTTTAGGATCGGTCCTTGAGATTGTCTTTTGTCAGTCCTTTAATTTTTCATAAAATGTCGAAAGAGTATTTATTTAATACTTCTAACTTCTATATTATATGTAAATATTATATTATAATTTGTTGTTAATTCAATAGCAACAATTAATAATATTTATATTAGACAATTTGGAAGCATTTTTTTCCTCACAATATAGGCTTTTCAGTATACGATCGTCGGTCGTTACTCATTAAATGTTTCTGTAAAAACAATTCATTCACTACCCTTTCGTTTCAACCGCTTTAGGCTATTTTTGTGTATTGTCATAAGCATCGGACGATTTATTGTTTTAATAATGATAATCATTAATGAATACTATTAATAACATATGTAAAAATGTTATATTTGTCATCAGCTCATGAAAATGTTACTTTCCTCATTCCTTTTCATAGCATTAAGAGATGTTGAAAACATGACATGGGTTATGACGTCATAAAAGAACAAATGTTTCCTTTTTAAGGACTGACAAAAAGGACTGGTCTGCAGTTCTCGATCCTTGATAACAAAGCTATGAGGACCGTGATTGATAATTATTTCTGCACATGTATGTAATTATAATAAAGATAGTGTGATGCATACGGGATGATACCAAATTAAGTACCGAAGGAGTTCAAGGCTATCTAAGAGAAAAACTATATTTTTTTTGCAAATCCTTTAAACCAAATATACAATTGGGACACTCATAAATGTATTAATAAACGAAATTTCAAAAGCAATTTAAACCCCTTTCAAATGTTGACCTATTATATGTATCACTCATATTGCACACACGTGCATTTTTAATGGGTATTTATATCGACTTAAGTGACTTATCGTGTTCATGGAGACGAAGAGTTACATAGCAACATATATTTTCGTAATTTCATTGTATTTTGATTTGTAACCCCCCTTTTTTTTCTCTCTCTCTCTCTCCTTTTTCAATCTTCTGGAATCACTTTTAATTTTAACCCCCTTATTTTGAATGGTATTTTTACCATTATTATTATTATACTTATTATATGAGCTAGATCCAGGCTTCCTCTCAGTAAGGTGTTGTCCTCGTCGTTAAAACCATTTGTATAATGGATGTTTTTATTATGGCCGAAGAAGCAGGGTGGAATACTCTATATAGATATATGTATGTTTAAATTATGGAGTCCAAATAATAAATAAAATAATAATAATATAAGTATGATATCTTCATTATCATAAATTGCAATCTAAAGGAAATAAGACATGAGCATGTCAATATGTTCCTTTATAGTAAACTCCCTGAGTGGTTTTATCATTAAGTAATGCTTATATGTTGTAAAACATCAGAGCGTTGTCTACTATGAAGCTTGGACTGCATTTTCAGTGTTATTTTTTATACCGTGTAAAGGACATTGTCTCTCATTGGAGAGCACAAGGATTCAAGTAGATCTATGTGCAAGGATGTTTTTATGATCATTCTTGCAAATTCATTTACCTTCTTCTGTTAGCATCTCAATTTCTTTATTTTTCTATGTTTTATCGTCATAATAGGTAGAATATATGGATATATATATATTTTTGGGCCATGAATGACTAAATATACCTATTATAATCATATACTATAGTATATATATTATACATATATATATATATATATATATATATATATATATATATATATATATATATAGTGCAATCTTAGCGTTCGCCGTTTGTTTTTCTGCTCGTCCGTTCGTTGAAAAAATATAAAATATTTGAATTTGTTCCTATTCCAAATTTGAATTATATCACTGAATCAGACTTGTTTGATTTGTCGTTTTTGAAATTGTTCGCGAACGACAAAAAAATCGTTCGTCGTTCGTTCTACGTAAAAAACGTCGTTTAGCTCTTTTGAAGAGAAAACATTCCTTAGTAAAAGAAAACGGCGTCAGTTTTGACTCTCAGTTATGTAATTGAACTTCTGTAAAAAAAAACGTCCTCACTTTTTTTCTGGAGTGACATAAGAAACATTGATTGAACTTCTTTGATAAAAAAGACGTCCATACTTTTCACACAAAAATATACAAATAAAATTGTAATGAAGAAACGCCAACAAAAAAATTAGCGTTCGTTCGTTCATTTATTATCCGTTCAGGCGTTCGATTTTGAACATGCGTTCGCGAACAGCGTTCGTTTTCCATTCAATCCACAACACTGGTAATAATACAATTGTGCCATATTTAGTTCCACCAGCAAATAATAAATAAATTACTAATTTGTTTAAAAAAATACTATTTTTATGTTATGTTACATAAACTCATTCTAAAAGTTTAAAAAAGCAATAAATCAATCATGGGTGCGACCGCATTTAATTAAAAAGAATTTAACTTTCTGTTATTCTTATACTTAATTGTTTTCTAAGAATTGTCTCATCTTTTCATTGATCAGTATGGTTTTGTAATTCTTTAGCTTGTATGGATACACATATGGAATGAAGTTTAACTTATCAATTCAAAGGTGAGTTGTACTTGATGTGAATACATAAGACATAAGTAGTAGTAACTAAAGCGTTAAAGTAAAGTAGCGCATGCATAACATAAAATTCTTCCTTTTTCCCAAAAGGAATTGGCCAAAATTTTAGTTCTTCTTTAGTCCGTAAGGGGCGCTTTGATGCTAGAGCTCTTTGAAAATAATAACAAAGTCCTTTTATTATTTCTCGCACAATGTTGTAGTGATTTGATATATTTCAAATCATGTAACGTAATTCCTTTAAACCGGTTTTAAATAGGATTGTGACGTAATTTCATGGACTAGCGACATCTAACATTAAAGAAAATAACAAAAATTTGGCCAATTTTTTTTGTTTACTTTTCCTTGGATGCGCTACTTTACTATAACGCTTTAGTAGTAACAAGTGTAAACTATAATATCATTATCTATATTTATAAACTATGGGTTATAAGAATATATTTAAAATTTCTATAAATTACTATTCAAAATTATTATAGCTGCAGTTACTTTGAATATTTTTAATCATAAATCTGGCGGGGAATATATTTCCAGCCTCTATGATTAAATGGTGATGTATAATTTGTGTACTATATTTTTACCCAATTAATGTATCCGTGTCATTCTGCTATATTTGTTTTGCGTCTCTTGATATGCCCCAGTTATCATTATCTAATATCTATTCCCTTATCGCATTTTTACCTCTTCATACAACAAATAGAACTTTGAACCTCTTTAGTCTAGAGGATTTTGAATGATATTTTCCTCCTTTTAGAAGAAGAACCCCGCCCATTTTAGTACTTAATGATCAGTGGAACCAAAGCAAACCACGAGGCTGCTCATATGAAATAAACTTATGAAAGTATTGTTGACATGCATTAAGTATGATCAAGCTTTGCGGTGACCTGAAGGTGATCACACTTTTGCTTGGTCTTCAAGGTGGGAGCACCAAACACTGCTGCTTTTTTGTGTGCATGGGATAGACGAGCTACAGCTGCTCATTATGTCAAGCAAGACTGGCCAAGGTGTCAATTATTTCAAATCAAGAAGATACCAATTTTAAGGATGAATGTCTTCTCTCTGAAAGGAAGTTTCCTTCTCTACAGCCGCGAGTGAAGTGAATCTTTGTAGCATAATGCCAACTGCTTAATTATTATTCTCTTTCCTTTTCTTTCAACCAATCACGTTGCAAAGAAACATCACTTTTAGACATGTATCCATAAGGAGTTACATATCTTGCAGAGCTGAGACTACCGAATGTAAATCGGTATTTAGAACTGGAAGCCTTGTTACCTGGTGGTGTGAAGAAGTTGAACTTTGCAAAATAAATAAACAACTCTGAAAGCGATTTTAATATCGGACAAAGACAGTTAAGGAAATAATTTGTTTGCTATTGCCTTCCATTTCCTTCAAAATCCGAGTGCATATATGATTTATATAAAAAATGTATTAAATTTATATAATCTCTAAAAAATTATAACAAATCATGTACTTAATTGTCCTTTGTTATACATTGTCCGATACTAACTGCATATGAAGAAGACAATGAGCAGATACATAAATTTATCTTTCTTTCTTATCTACCGCACCGATCGATATTCGGTAGAAATATAATAAAATCTACCGAATAACCAATCGGTGAGTACCGGATCCCAGCTCTTATAACATGACATGCGTAGCAACCTCTTGTTAAACCAACAAGTTCTAAATCACATCAAGTGAAAGGATGTTTTGTTTCATAATACCAACTGTTTTTTTCTTATTACCTCTTCTTTCATTTCAACCAATCACGTACGAGAATGACATAATGCAAATACTTGCCGTTTCCTTCTCACGTATCATTTATATATATATACTGTGTAATATACAAGCCTGACCTTCCCCTTCTTTTAGGTGGCGTCCTGCAAAAAATCAACAAAGACTCATACACACTCACAAAACCCCCTTACCTCATGTTTATGCGAAGAGTTAATGAAGCAGAAGGAGAAACATGAGGATCTGTTTCAATGTGCCACATATCATCTGGTAAATGAGGACTCCTAAGACACACACCGCTAATTAAATATACACTCAGTCTGCAAAGATAAACTGATCATTATAATTATTTATTTTCTTGACAAAATACGTTTGTTAGGAATGCAAAAGGGTGTATATAAAAGTTTATATTGCTGAGGGATGAGTGCTTTTGGGGGGAGCATAAACTAAGGCGAGACCCGAGTACTCTATAAATAAAACGCTCTACAACATAAGAATCCGTTTGCCCGCATTGGAACCACCTTCCTGGAACCTAATCAGAACTTATCTATGAATTACGATATTAATACGAAAATAATCTGTAAGAGAACATAATTATTTGTAAAACCTTAATAAAATATTCCTACAAAGATTTTTTATTTAATTTTTCGGCTTTCCTCTTCGTAGATTTATATGTGAAATTAATGGTTACAGGCAAATTAAATATATATATATATACTTTTAAAAATCTATTGAGAATTCTCATAAAATAATAGAGGATGTAAATTATTGTGTTCAAAATTGCTATATATAAAAATTATACTTTTGGTTGTATTAACATTTATTTCCCTTAGCTGTGGATACACAACCAATTATTGTATTTTTTTCTTCAACTAAAATTCTTTAAAGAAATACTTTAATTTGTCCTTTAAAAAACCAGCTGAGAGATTTCACAAGATAAAGTGTTTTGGAAATTCGCCCATGGAAATTAGCATCATTGTAGATGAAAGTTTTCTTACATCTGGAAAACTTTTCTTTGACGAATCACCAGCCACTATAACTATTTCATACTTTTCATGAAAAAATATAATTTTAACAATATAAAAACTACATTTCTGTTACAAATAATAACAATACAAGAAAGTATTGACGGTCAGCGCGACCATCTGACGGATGACAATGTACTCACATCTGGATTCGCCATTTAAATATTCCCTGTAAGCCTTCAACTCTCGTATTGAACTTTATAATCTTGAATTTTAAGATATATTTGTCACACCATATCGTATTTGTTCTACATATTATATATAGATATATAATTTGTATGACAAAAGTGTATAAAGCCTTAATAATGTAAATATGAAGTAAATATCTGGAAAAATTGTATAAAGGAAATTTATCGCATATTTAATTATTTTTTCTACATAATTTAGAGTTTTTTGGTTCAGATATTTGGTTTTAAAAGCTACTTTTTTACTCCAGATTTCCCACCCTAGTCATGAGCAAAACAATATAATTTGCAATCAATGATTGAAAGGGCTGCTGTGTCGTACAACGGTACTTTATTCAACTCTTAAATCCCTATGTAGGTTTATATTATAATCACGAGTATGCATAGTAATTTTTGATGACCAAATCCACCAAATAGTACTATTTACTCAAATTAAGTGCTATAGTATGCATGAATATCCCATGAAGTGTTGTAATTTTGGACAGGGTGACCCTTCAAAAACTTTCAATGATATGTCCTTTATTTACTCGTCAATTGCTCTGATTTCGTAGGATATAGTAGAAAGAACACCCAAGTGACTACACATAGATCACGGATAGAAGTTGAGATAAAATCCACCGTCTTAAATTTTATACGATGCTCCTTATAAATATCCCAAGACACTTTCATATATAAGTTCGAATATGAAAAGGCTAATATTCCAAAAAATAATTCAGAAATAAATGTATTACTTTGAAAGGATTCAACCATGGATAACTTCAAATAAGCCGGTTATAACCGTTCAAGCCCTCGGAACGTTTCAAAAAGACCCGAATGAAAAAAATCCCTTTTAAGTTTAGGTTCGAACTTTTTAATACTTTCTAAATTAATTTGAAACAGATATTTTAATCGTCATTACTGATGGGTTACACCCTCTTTTTTTTTATCCCTGTGAATACTGGATAACTGTTAGGATATTTGCTTTGACATACATACACAATGTTATTCCTATACAGATATTGTACCTACTTAGAGGTGTATATCTAGAGTCCTAATCTTTGATTCCTCAATTTTCATATGAATAAAAACGTTATGCATTATCTATGTGGATTTGTTGATATAAACATACGTACGTAAGCTCTCATTGTCGTCTAAACTAAATAGAGTAATAATTATAACCGTATTTGTATAAATATATAAAGATGAACTCAAGATAAGAAGTTTTGATCATTCGTCTACATATAAACCCAATTTCACAAGGTTTTTTTGCTTTATTTACGTACTAATATATGAATGAATTCATACAAAAAATAATAGCTAAATGTGTTTGTGAGAGGCCATTTGGATTCACCCTTGGAACTAAAATATTGATATACCTATCATCCATTGTATTCTGTATCTATTTCAAAAACAAGTTTTAGAATGATTTTGATCCATACAATACATACGTGTTTATATGAATATACTACTATTATTTTTTTATTCATTATATATATATATAAATCACAAAAGCAATTAATTATAAAACTGATTAACAACATGAAAAATCTGTTTTTAAAATATTTTTTTAAAACTCTGCAGGGTTGGTGGAAGAGATTTTATGTATTTATTTATATGTATTATACACAATGGGCATCGTTTTTTATACAGTCAACTTGGCCTAAGTCGATTCTCTCGGGACTGTGCAAAAACAATCGACTTAGGCGAAATTCGAGTTACATTTTTTTTTACTCCCTCCTCTCAGCCAATCAAATTCTTAGTGTTCAATATTTTTCCTCCACTTCAACCATCTGTGTCTGCTTCCTTGTAATACACAGTGTGAACGGCAAGCGCAGTGCATGCAGGCTGTGTTTTTGAGCGCCCTCTTCGACTTATGCGAAGTTGTTTTCTTGTTTATGTCTGTGCTACTGTCAAAATATCTGTTGGACTTAGGCGAAATATCGACTTTTACGATTTTTATTACACACATGTCAATGGAGAAAAATGGGAATTTTGATTATATTCGAGTTAGGCAACTTTTCGACTTATGCAATTTCGACTTAGGTGAAGTTGACTGTACTTTTAAAACATACGTAACGGTAAAAATGAATTCTGGGACATGGCTCAATTGGGCATCAGAGCAAAGAGTAAGCATTTGTGATGTGTTTATTTCGTACTGTAATTATTTTTTATTTTTTACTTACTGAGCTCTCATAAATTTATGTTATTAAATACTCAAAAGGAAGCCATAATAGTAAAGGGTGCGACACATGTTTTATCACTTATATACTCAATCTCTGATTATGCAATCCAGAAGAAAATATTTTGTTTTGTCGTCACCTGATGTTTACAATATATATACCGGACACTTTTTTTTCGCGTGGACCCGGTCCATGACTTTGGACAGTTAATATAAACAGTCATACAGTCAGATAAGATAAACATTATTTGTTTTTGTTTTTTTTATATTTGCAAATGTGAGTGTTTCGTTTATCAACAAAAAAAAGCACCTTGTGTTACACAGTTTTTTGGGTGTAACCTCTTTCCTCCAGCCAACTCATTTATATATAAGATATATATATATATATATCAGGAAACGACCGGGTACCCGGCCCGGTGTCCCGGCTGTGTTTTGAACGGCCGGCCCGGTGTCTAAAAATCACCGGCCGGGACTTTTATATATTCGTTCCTTCGTCATTCTGAAAGTGACGACGTTTTTTTTAGAAAGTAAATTTTAAATAATTTTTGAAAATATTAAAAATTATTTTCCAAAAACGTCGTCAATTTCAGAATGACGAAGGAACGAATATATAAAAATCCCGGCCCGGTGATTTTTAGAAGCCGGCCGAGCCGTGACGTACAAAAAACACTCGGGACCCGGCCGGGTACCCGGTCGTTTCCTGATATATATACTTATATATATGATATATATATATATCTTTATAAATGAGTTGGCTTGAAGGAAAGAGGTTACACCCATAAACTGTAGAACCAACGTGCTTTATTTTTGTTGATAGTCGAAACAGTCATATTTGCAATTAAAACAAAACAAAAAAAAAAAAATAATGTTTATCTTATCTGACTGTATGACTGTTTATATTAACTGTTCAATTCCTTCAAAGGGGGATTGTTTAGCGTGTCATTTTTTGTACATTAACAAACATGCGTATCTCCATGTGCGAATAAAAAGGAGAAATTGATCATAGCAAAGGGAAAGGAAATGGGTGGGGTTCAATCCATCTCTTCGGATTGTGACAAAGAGTCGATAACTCTTAAAATCACATAATATATGTTGTTGATATATCTTTACCAACAAATTCAATAAACCATTAATATATCTATTATAAGTATTGTATACAAGACTTTAAAAAAAACATATGAAATATTTAAGTAAAAATTATTTTTTTGGCTTAGTTTATTATATCGAAATGCACCGCTTAAAATCTTCATTG
>CP045901.1:11695702-11708561 GCA_013387185.1 Caligus rogercresseyi | reverse complement strand
CTATTTAAATAAATAAATGAATTCCAAATATGAAAATAAATATGTCATAGATTTATTTACAATAAAAACATAATATTTTTAATACATATATAGTTTAATGATTCTAACGAAATAATTGTATTATTTATGATTAAACGAGCCGCTTTAACTCATATGCATTAAAATATGTCACTCGAGGTCACTCCAGAGAACTCCAAAGATACTGTTATATACAGATTAGCGCTATCACAGAGGGTTTTAGCCTAATATTTTCTGGTGCATGGACGAGGGACTGTATATTGTTTTAACTTTTGTAAGAAGACACAAATTTTAGTTATATATGTTTATTTCATCCTCTTTCCATTCAATGAAATACTTAATTGCCTTATATTCGAAAGGAATTGCAGTAGGCTTTGATATAATTCCCTAACAGTATGTGCAATTATTTCGTCAGAAGCCTGTCGACAGTGTGCTTATAAAAAACAAAATGGATAGCATTGTTTGGTCAATGTATTATGTACAATTGAAATAAAAAGGTTTAAATTGTAATTATAGAAGGAAAAAGTGAGTGACTTGGTTCTAAATGATGAAGAGAGAGAAAAGAAGGTGACAAAAGGAGTATTTTTACTTTTTACCAAAGCGGAGACTATCCTTAAATAGATATGCACTACCGGACGGTATATATTGTTGTACTAATGTTACTAAATTAATAAGAACTACCGAATGCTTCTACCGATTATATTATTTCATTCAATCGGTACTGGTAGATTAAAAAGCGAAAATTATATATATTTTTAATACAAAAATCATTTTATTTTTACATAGTACAATACACAGAAGGCCCAGCCATATACATCTCCAGAAGAAATGGACCAGAAAAATGCAGCCTAGGAAGAAATGACCCAAGAAAAAATGAAACAGATACTATTCTCATATAAATGAGTGAATAATGGCAAATATTTATTATTTTAACAATTATAGATAAAGTATTATTTGTTTATAAGCAAAGCAAATATTTATTTGGGCCGTTTCTTCCATGGGTCATCTTTTTCTTATATTGAACCATTTCCTCCTAGGCCGTATTTTTTCTCGGTCACTTCTTCCTAATATCACTTGTAATAAGTGTTGTAACAGCAACCCTAATAATCGTTTGTTGCAGGAAGCGATATTGCACTTTTCGGCTGCAATTTTTTTTAAATATTGCACATTATTAAAATATATACTATTCCTTCTTCCAAACTTTGACTCTACTCCATTTCTGTGCTGTGCTCTTAACGCCATATATGCAGGGTGTGAGATAATAAACAAAGCTGTCAATAAGAACCATAGAGATAGAAAGAATAGAGAGCTTATTGGATTCTTCAGAGGCATACGTCATTGTGCCCAATATAAATAAATATTTCTATCTCTATGATCAACATACGATGACGTAGTACAAATTACTTTGTTTTATTGGGCAATTGCGACAGCTGAACGATGTTTCTCTGATATTGAAGGGAAAAGTTCTCTATATCTATATATCTCTATGATAAGAACTACATTAAACTAGCTCAAACAGCAATATTATATTTTGTTATATTTAACCTTTTTTAGTTGATGTCTATCCTTGAAGAGAGAAAATAAGTTTTTGTAATTTTTGAAATTGATAAACAAAATAATTTACTTATACTCTTAGGTTAAAAGACCAATAACTTAAAACTCCTATCGGTAGATTTATTATAAATCTACCAATCTACACATATTGATTGGACATAACTTACAACGGACTACCGATACCTGCAGTAGATTTTGTTCTATCGAATCCCAGCTCTGCGCTTTTGACTGATATGTCACATCTATGAGGTAATAAAATTAGTTGGAGTGCGTCATCTACTTTATCTTCCTTGACATGTGCAAAGTTTGACTCCATTTTAGATATAGAAGGAAAATAAAATACTTGACTTGTTTCCTAGCCTAATATGTGATCCTTATGTTCATGATGTTGTGATCAGCAATAAAACATAGGGAGACGAAATATAATAATGCTCTCTACAACAATTTATGCATGACTTCTCCCACCATTACATTTTGTTATTATAAATAAATAGGGATCAATGCCGACAACTAACAATCTACAAAACCTTTCATTTATTGGGATATCGTCTCAGTCCATCTCTTTATGTTATATCTTTTTACTTTTCTACATGATTCATAAATGAAAACAAACATCGTGGTCCTTTTCCTGTCCTTTCTACATTCCAAAAAATATGAACATTTCTTCACTGGTGACGGAACACATCGTGGAATAATTTCGTTCGTCTGTAAAAGGATGGAGCGTGCCGAGCTTGTGAAAGATTATAATAGTGATGTGAATGGTATAAATTTTTTATTCTAACCAAGACCGGGGGTTTTTCTCATAAACGAATACGGCCCTAATAAGAGAAACTTGCTTTTTTACCAAGCCATGATTAATCGTGTAAAGGTAATATTTATCCACATATATTAATTGGGGATCTTAACGTCGATTTGGATAAACCAAGGCATCGTTACCCCAATCAAACAATTTTATTAAAGCTTATGGCAGAGATCAGTTTGGATGATGTTATCAAAAAAATTAACCTGATGACATCGTATCTTGGAGAGGTGGAAGGAATTTTTCTCGAATTGATTTGGTCCTCGCGTCTCGGTACTCTTTCTTCATCCAAAAATGTTTGCTATCGTCCCCATCCGGCGTCAGAACATAAATTAACAGATTTAGATTTCCAATATTTTAAGCCCCAAGGTCGTTTAAAACTCCATCATGGTTATTGCATTTTTACATAAACTTCAAAAGAGGCTTTTAATTTTTTAAATCCTTCACCGGTTATTCAGCATCTCAATATTTTTAACCATGTTATTAATACTTCATCTTTAAAATTCGTCAGGAAAAGAGGCGGACGTATCTATGCTTCAAAAAGACCCGGAAGATGTCCTCAACAATGCACCAATTTTTGCTCGTTCGATTACGTCGGACACAACCAATCTCTTTAGATTTGCTGAGATTAAGGAATTGGAATGGAAAGGAAAAAAGTCTTAGAGAATAGCCACACAACAATACTAAAAGCTCTTTCTCAAATGGATCATACACCCATTGTGGAAATTCGAAGAATTTTTGAAATGGAATTGAAATTAAAGACAAAAATGAAATTTGGCTTGCTTTCACAGATGCTTTCAACAGATTTTCCGAGTCGAACACTAGAATTATGCTCGTCTATTAAAAATAGCTCCATCGTCATATTTTCCGAAGTTGTCATCTCCAACCATATAAAGAAGTTTTTTCGAGATAATAAAGCATTGGGTCCGGATGGTATTAGCGGCAAATGTTTTCGCACTGTGTAACAGAGGTTTGCCGTACTCCTCAAATTTGGTCAGTGTATGGAAATTCACGGGAGGTTACCCCAAGCTCTAACCAAAGGCCGAATAACTTAATTCCTAAAAAAGGCAATCTCATGGATCCAAACAGTTGGAGACCTATAACAGTATTAAAGGAAAGTTATAGAATTCTGTCGGGGATAATCTCTCAAAAAATCGAACCCATTTTGAGTTCTAAACTTGGTTTAGTGCAAAAGGGTTCCTAAAGGGAAGGAAATTCTCAGACATCGCCCGGAATATACAGAGCGTATGCGAAATAGTCAATACCAAGGGTTCCTATGGTGCCCTAATTGCAGTAGACTTTTCCAAGGCATTCGATACGATTCTGCATACTCACATCTTGAAAGCAATAAAAAAGTTACTTCTTAAGGAGTTCTTTAATCCCATCAGAGCTTTATTGTTAAATGGTACATCCTCCTTATCTGTAGGGGATGTAGAGAGTGAGGCAATTAATTTGAAGAGGAGTTGTCGTCAGGGTTGCCCAATGTATGCGGATGACATAACGCTATTCTTAGAAGCTAATTCGGAAAAACAACTGTTAAAGCGCATTCAAGTTGTACTGAATTTCTTCTAAAAATTTGGCCAAACATCCGGTTTACAAATAAACGTCAAAAAACTGTTGCTTTGCCGATTGGAAAGTGGTTTCCAGACAAGGGTTGTAAGTTCCCTAGTTTAATAATAAAGAAACCGTGGACATATTAGGAATTACTTGGGGACGTTATGGTCCTACAAGTAATAACTGGTCTACTCTTAAAAACTTTGTGGACGGGAAATTCCTCATTGGAGGAAATTTAATCTACAAAAACCTGTACAATTACCGGGTGGTTCCTGCTGTTTTGTATAGATCTACAGCCGTTCCTTGGATCGCGGAGAAGGCACTACAGGAGGAAAGCATCTGGCTAAATAATCTCTTTCATCGAATCTATTTACCGGCTCTTAAACGTCCGAGATCAGATTTGGGGGGGAGGACTATCCCTGTTATCTAGGATAATTCCCAAAATTTATAGGAATGTTTTAACTGACCTCTAATTTGGAATGGAGGAAAACATATCGCTTCTCGCCCGGCCTATAATTGGATTATGTTAGGGACAGACGCAACAATGAATTCCTAGAAGATTCTTCCACCTCATTAGCAGTGATTCAGAGAATAATATGGAGAGGAATACCAAGTTTTTATAATTCCTCAACTATTGACATTATTCGTCAAAATCGAGAAAAAAAAGTTCTTTTTAAGGATCTAGACGACCCAATTTTTTGGAAAGAATAGCTTTATCCTCCAATATCCTCACAGTACATGATCTCACGAATGACTCTATCTTCAAGTCCGGGAAATTTGTATTTAAACTTCAAAGGACGGCAAAAGAGTACAAAGTCCCCGTTCCGTGGCATCTAAGAATGTGTTTCTCCCCTGATACGAAAGCAGAGGCGGAAAGAATTGTAGACAATACTTAAAAGAATTGGATTTGAAGATATCGTAGAGGAATAGAATTCTGAGTTCAATTTCCAAATTTAGCCATGAAAAACGCTTCTCTGCCCAGTTACAAATATCTACAGATCGCATTTACTTCAACGCTCCATGTAAAGACTGCGGCAAAATTTATAACTCAATTATTCATGCCTTTTCGCAATGTCCGGTTCTTAAAATCGTAAGGTACTTTATCAGCCTCAGCATTCATCGAATCGACGACAAAAATATTTCCCCCATTCTTCTTTCGGTCTCACATCTACCTGCGATCTGCGTCGGAGAAACAAGAGCAATAGAGTTTGCTCTATGAAGCTCTAGAAGTTACGTAGCGGAGCACCTTGCGTCGGGGAAAACGATCGAAACGGAGGAATTAAGATCTATTCAAATTTCCGCTGCTGCTCGTTACTCTGCACTGGATATCAAGATTCCCAGGACGTACTGATTTCCAGTGGAGGTTCGCGGGACACTTGGTTCGCTACTTTCCTTCATTCTCGGACAAAACAGTTAATGATCTTAAAAAACTCTTACGAACTTATAGAGGTTTTATCAGAGGACGTTTGTGTGATAAATTTGCCATTTTTATTTTTATGTCACTGTGAATTTTTTACCTTTTTACCGCATTGTTTTTACGAAATAAATATTTTCCTTTTTAACGACTAGAATGTTTGTCTATTAAAATTGACTTTTATATTCTGCGATTTAATTTTAAACTAGAATTTTATTATATATATATGTAATTATATGTAACTTCGCTAAATAGAATAAGGTCGAAAAAAAAACAATATATTAACAAAAGGGGCATTATAATCTTAATAAATATCGAATTGAGCTTATTAAGTATTTTATAGAAAAAACTTGTCCTTTTCTATTGCAAATCATGTAAAAAGAAAAACTTATAAGCTATAAAGGAAACTATTTATGGACTGAAAAGATATGTCCAATAAATGAAAGGTTTTTGTTACTTATCCTATGTTTTGATCCTATACAATCTTTTCCTCTTGTTTTTTTAATTGTATTCCCGCCATTTTCATTTAATTGTCTTTGTTAGTTTTTCCTCAATTTGTCACTCTCTCTTTTTTCTCTCCGATTAGATTCGACCATCAATTTAAATAAATCCATTAAATATCAAACAAAATTAAAATAACCCTCAATTACGAACCTACGAAAATAAATGTCAAACTTTATATATACTATTTTCGTTCAAAATGTGTCATTGGTCTATTTGAAGCATTCCTCTTTTCGAGCACAATGAAGCCATGCAACTATTTCGCCATGAATTTCTTCAAGCAAACGAATTCTCCAGGACCGGGTCTTATTTCGAGGATCCCCACAAACTTCATGTTTTGTCAATTGGGAGTTGACGTTGTAGTCGTGCAGCTTCATTTGCTTCCGTGTGTCAACGCATCGATCCTCCATGGAGACAGAGCCGCTTCCGATCACGATCCTTCTCAAGAACCTGTCGGTTCTCAAGAAGCTCAGTAAGGGTTTCCCTGTAAGGAAAAAATAAGTCATACAGTTTATATGTCTATTAATTTGAGTAATTGATTGATAATGAAAGTTACAAATTGGTTTGCAAAATAATATAATAGTTATGGTGGGGTTGGAAAATTATAGCGTTTGACTAGCAAAATGTTCAATCTTGTAGACAATTCACCGAATCAAGATATTAAAAATTTCAACACATATTTAATTGTAAATTCAATTGCTAATCAGTTGGTTCGTATGTTTGAGGTAGGTCCAACAGAGTACGAATCGAGTTCGAGTCTTTGATCCAAGGCAGAATCGAATTATCGATCTAATAAGTTATCATTATAGGACTGAAGTATTTTTATCATGTGAATACAATTTATTTATAAAAATTGGCAGTGCTTTCTGCCAACAATAAGATGAACGATAATTATTACCGATATCAACTTTTTTATCAGTATCATTTACCGCTATTTTCTTAAAGTGTATCGTTCATCACTTATGGCTTGTACTAAAAAATGAAAATCGCTATAAAGTGAGTAATAGACAAATAAACTTGTAATAAAACAAAAACCTTACTTGGCATAATCTAATTTCATTTCGATTTTCGAAATGGAGGCTCTGAGCGTCTCACTTCATTGATGAGACCGTCCGTTCCGTTGTCGTGGCAGAGCTCCACGTGTGGTCTCCGTGTCCTATTCTCCAGACGTGTCTCAGCCAGCTTCAAGGGGTTAATCTTTGCATCCAGGGACCGCTCAAGATCACGAATGTTGTTTTCTTGGGATCGTATCTCCTCATTTGTCTATGACATGGAAAAAAAAAGAATAACAGATATTTAAAATAAACATTTTATTGTGAGTATGGTATTTTATATAGACATTTATGTAATTTTAACGTGGTGAGATTCTTCCCTTCAGTTGCAGAGGAAAATAGCAAAATTCTTCTTTAAAATACTTTTAGATTTTAAAAAATGTTACGTTAATTGATGTTATTTTTTATGTTTAAGGTGACTTGTTTTAGAGAATAAATTTTCGACTAAATTGTTTTTAAATTCTTTATGTATGCAACTTCTCTAAAAAAAATAGAGTCATTGGAAAGGAGAATATAAATCATTTATATATATATATATATATATATTATCTAATATAGATATATATATATATATATATATATATATTAATATATATATATATTATTATGATATTAGTTTTTTGGAAATTATTTTCTAAAAAACATTTATTAAGACTATACGAAAGAAAATATTGAGTCCGTGCCCGATGACTAAAAAAACTGGACACCAGGACGGACGTCAAAAACAGCTGGGATAGGCCGGGCCGGTGTATCCGTTTGTTTCTGATATGTATATAATATATATATACTATATTATGGGCTGTTTATTATTTTTCAAATGTTTGAAATGTTAGCAACCATTGTGGATTTTCTGTTTCTTGGTGATAAAAGAGACGACATACAAAGTTTGAACAAAATCGGTCAACATTACGAGGTCGCGCAACGAGGTCAAAGTTTTAAAAATTTAGTAAAAATATAGTTTTCGCAAATTTCTTCAAAATGGTGGACGTTACAGACTTCAATAATAATTATTAATTTAAAGGAAATCTAATTTACTACCAGACGTATGTTTGATGTTTTTTAATAAAACAAAGTTTTCAGTAAAAACAAAGAAAAAAATGGAGTGTGTATTGTTAGCATATTTCATAGCTTTTTTGTATCAATTAACTTCACTCGCCTGTAGAAGATGACTTGTTCGCTTCAGAGTAAAATAGTTTTAAAGTTTAGTAAAACCTTTGAATGATAAATCCAAAAATGACCTTGGTTGCATTCTATCAATTCAGAATTCAGTACAATCTGTGTTTACATCATATGATTCAGAGCCTGAATTGACCTATAAGAAATCGATTATGAAAAAAAAAAAATAATGTGTTTCTTAGATTTGCGTCAAGGTATCCTCTCAAAATTTTACTTTGTCTCTGACGCATTTATAATCCATTATATGCGTCATTTTGTACGCGAGATATGCTTTTTTTAATGTACATATAGCTCTCTACTTATTAAATTGACATGATTTAGTATACCAAAATATTAAAGCTGGTGTACCAAGCTTTCATTTGATATGTTTGGTGTTCTAAAAATCGGGAATGGGACAATTCAGCGCCGCCGACTCAGCGCCGCCGATTCAGCAACACCGATTTTTGTCTCTATAGAATGTTATCTTATGAAACATTCGACTGGGTATCTACATAAGTAAATATTGAGTCATTAGTTTAATATCACACCGGCTCTACTTCTTATGGTAGTTTTTATTGACTAATTGTGAAGTACATAGTTGCTTATTGCATGAAATAGACACCCAGCGTGAGAATGATATCCACGTACATAAGTGAACTACAATCAGAGAAGTTAAATTCATCTCACAAATAGGTAGTCTATTCATTATATAGCTATCATACAACTCTTTTCAAATAATATCCAAAGAAAAGCCTTAGATTTTTTGGTCAGGATTTGAAAGTTGAGTTTTAGGTGTATTCTTGGATGTGCAATATGCATACTATAACACTTTTCTTATAATGAAAATATTTTATACGACTTTGGCTCATAGAGATATAAAGACATAGAGAGCTCATTGGATTCTTCAGAGAATACGCCATTATGCCAATATAAACAAATCTTTCTATCTCTATGATCAGCTTACGATGACGTAGTACAAATTACTTTGTTTACAGTAGGCACAGGTGATAGCTAAACGATGTTTCTCTGCTATTGAAGGGGATAAGCCTCTATATCTTTATATATCTATACTAAGGCTCCATACATAATATATTATTTATTAAATTATATATTGGTTGCAACTCAAATAAGCCGTTGCTTCATAGGGATTAAAACGACAAAATAGTATATACTAAGAATTCTATTTTTAAAGTGATCATCAGGAACAACTCACGGTATTGATGTTTATAGTTGATATCCTCAATGGCTCGTTTAATTTCATGCTGCCGCTTACGGAATCAAAGTTGGTTGTGTCCACAATGGACCTCAAGTCATTGGATGTCTTCTCAATGAGATGAAGATCTTGGCTCGGAGTTCTGGCACTTGAGCATTTCTCTCTCGCCAGAGAGTTTGTTGTCCGCAGAGAATTCGTTCCAGGCTTGAGGTTGGAGACTCCTATGGGAGGAAGAAGGAAACACTGGTCTACAGAAATTATGTGTCTTGTTTGAGTCTTGAAATCGGTATCATGGAACTGGGATTCGGGTAAAATATGTAGAAGGTGCAACATGGTAGAGCACAAAAACGTTAGCTTCATGATGCTATGCAAAACAAATTTGTGACTCCTAAGATAGGCCTTCATATTTCTACTATTGATTTAGTCAGACCATGAGTATTGATTTTATATGAGGTGTGAACAAATCATGTTTATAAAGTTCCTACATAAACAGCAGAAGTTAATTCAATTTCTATCGAACAAACAAGTTAATGTTTCAATTATATGTAAGGAAATATTTTTAAACTAATTTTACAACCATCATGGGTGAGTTTTAATCAACATGTAATACACTGCTTAATGGGATTCCCAACAAAAAAATATAAAAATCATATTTAAACTCACTTACAAAGCAACCTTTTGTATATTAAAGACACATTTCAAATAATGCATCCAAAGAAAGTAACTGTAAACTTCAATCAAACTTTCACAGATTCCGAAAGTTATCATTTTATAAGGCAAAGGTTCAATATTCATTAATATTTAAGTATATGTATATATATATATAGACCTCCCAGGATGAAACCACTTTTTTAGTTCTTTTACATAGTCCCAGCGATTCTGGTTCATTTTTGATGCTGAAAACGAATATCTAATTTAAAAATCTTTTGCATTGTTAGAAATCGGGCGTCACTGTTTTCAAAGGTTTCGTTATGATGCAAAACTTTTTGTTATTACTTATTTTGAGAAAATTAGTTTTACTAAATTTAGCTATGATCAATTTATGACTTTGGATTTTTTGCAAATTTTCGTGAAATAATATTTAGTGCCAATAAATGAACATAAGTGCTGACGCACCAACCATTTTTTAAATAACAGCTCCTACTAGGGTTCTTTATAGTTTCAAGAAGGAAAAAGAAAAAGAGGGTACTCATGTTGAGTTTTTAAGTTATCTTTTAAATACGTTTTTAAAACGACTAATGATAGTAGATTTCCCCATCGAATCCCAATCTACTCCCTCTGAATCCCTCTCATCAGTATTGATACCAATTCTTTTAATTTTTGTTTTTCTCAAAATGCAGTTTTTAAATGGAAATGTCATTATGGTAATCTCGTGAATTCGCCAATAGACAGTTTGTTCAACTGACGATCATTTTTTTTGTAATGATGGTCCATTAATCGTGATATAAGATTAAAAAACTAATCATATATTCCTACCCGGAAATTGAGGAGTTTTGATTAATTAATAATATATGCGAATAAGAGGAGTCCAAGCAAAGGATCATCATGGTTTGAAGCCAAAGAAATAGACATGATGGATGGAATATCATCCATCATGTCTATTTTCTTGCGATAAACGATAACGATAAAAGGTTTGACCTCAGCAATAATTATCGTTTATCGCTCATTTCATCGCACGCGGCAACCACTGATGGAAACGACCGGGACACTTTTTCGCCGGGACTAAGCCGAGCCGGACTTAAATTTTTCAAGCCGGGCCATAATATATATTTTTGTTCGTTCGACATTCTGAAGAGACGAAATTTTTTAAGAGAAGCATTTACAAAAAGGGACGACGTTTTTTATAAAAGAATCTCCAAAATTTTCAATAAAACCGGGACACCCGGCCGGGACGCTCAAAAATCAGCCGGGACCCGGGCCGGGTACCCGGTCGTTTCCTGATATATTTGTTATTTGAAATATATTACTGTTTACAATAGACAAACATATACAGATATACATAAACTAAAGTAAAGAACACAACCACACATTGGGGTATTATGTTACGCCAGTAAAAGTAAAGTAATCATATTTATATATTAAAAAATTTCATTATAACATTTTTCATCTTTGTACATTTAAAAAACTTGATATTTTTGTTTCCTCATCCTCCTCTTGCGAAACTAGGTGCCCTTCGTAGGACAAAGCGGGGCATTTGTAGATTAAATGATGAGCAGTCTGTGGTTCTTCCAAACAGAGATCACATATTCCACTCGTGTTTTTCCATTTACTCAAATGAGAGAGAAATGGTCCATGTCGGTATAGGCTTGGACAAGAAGTTGGGCATCTTGATGTCGGTGTTTGATGAGTTTTGGCTACGGGGTTTTAAGCATGGAGCGTGTATGCTTCATCTTTTGGTCATTTCTGTATCGGTGACACCATTTGTTTAAAATAAATCGTTAAGTGTATTCTTTATAAACTTGGAGGAAACACAAACATTATTTCAGATTTTGCTCACACTTCCATTTTTTTGCTAGATGATCTGTAAATTCATTTCCCGTTATGTCATTATGACCTTTGCACCATTCAATATGAATGTTTTTGTTCTTTTTTCCTTCCATCAGGACCTTCTTACAGTTCTTCACTACCTCGCTAGTTGTAAGTGGGTTGAGAAGAGCTGCAATCGCTGATTGGGAGTCTGATCTAATTATAATATTTTTAGAGAATTTTTCTTGATTAAGGAGATCTTCTACAGATTTTGTAATTGCCACAACTTCTGCTTGAAATACTGATGCCTCTGTGTTCAACGATACCATTGAGTGGTGTATTGATATGTCACCCCTAGTAATTAACCATCCAGACCCAGTATTACTTTTATCATCTTTTGAACCATCCGTGTAGATAATGTATCGGGATTGGGGATTTCAAGGTTGTCCACCCAAATGAATTGTCCCTTAATGAAGTCACTTTCATGGTTTGTGATGGCTTCCTCCAGAATTTTGTCGCTAGAGAACCTATGTCCACGACGTGTTGAAGGATGCCAATACCATCCCAGGTGTTCCGCAGGAAATGTCTTGTTCTCCATCTTGATTGTGTTGCTTGCGCTTGGACATATATCTAGAGGAGTTATACCCAGTACTGCTTCCATCCCTGCAGTCGGTGTTGAGCGAAGTGTATGGGTCATTGACAGAAGTGCTTTTCTTTGAACTGAATTTAGGATTTTAATCCCGTTTTTCTTTGCAGTAATAGAATGTCCCAAGTAAGGCACCCATATGTGATGACTGGTCTGACCATTGCTTCATAAAGCCATAGGACTTTATCCGGAGTTAAGCCCATTTTTTGCCTATGATTGCCTTAGACATGTTCATATACGAGCACACTTTGCTGCCTTTTCTTTGAGATGTTCTGTCAGGTAGTCCTTGATCAAAGGTTAAGCCTAGATATGCATTCGTGATGAATATTCAATTACTTTACCATCTATTTTTAAGCATGGGAAAGTATTTACACCGGAGTTTGTATGCTTTAGAGAATACTATGGCGGCAACTGATTTTGATTGGATTAAAGTAAAGTTTCTGTCTTCTTCCCCATCAACACCCGTGTTGATTGCCTCTTGCATGCA